>CM041779.1:217275022-217627522 GCA_023374045.1 Limonium bicolor
AGCTGGACTGAAGTATGGATGTGGAAAAGAAGAGCTGGATGGAAAGAATACGTGAGAAAGAAGGAGGAAGAAGGAGAAGAATGGCATTATCGATTTTTGTTGTGTTCCTTACTCTGTTGCTTGTCCGAGAGTAGAGCATTTTATTTTTGTTGTTCCTGCAGCTATAATCGATGATGGAAGGGTGGAGGAGTGGTACTGCTGTTGTGAGATAAGGGAGGAGAAAAGAAGGAGGCTTGCAGTGGTGTAGACTTCCTTCTGCTGCAACCGGAAATGAAGAGAGTTTTTTACTGCCTGTGAAGTCTGTCATATTAGGCATCTTCAGGAAGGAAAGCCAACTTGGGAATCTGTAAGCTTGAGTAATGCATTGGAAGGCTGCTCCAACATTTCTGCTTACAACAGCTCATCTTTGAGTAATTTTGCACTAACAATAGATTACAGGAGGAGGAAACTCCAAAAGGAGCCTTATACTTGCTTTTTGAGCTGTTGTGCTGCTAACAAATCAGAGGAGAACTCTCATATCTATCAGAGAAGCAAACCAGACCAGTGTAAACCTGGAAATTGTGTCTCCATTTTCCCCATTATATTTTTCAAGGATAGTACACAGAATGTTAAATAGGATGATACGGCTTGTGCTACTCTTATGAATATGAGAAATCTTTTGGATAATGAAAAACATGTTGATAATGAAGCATTACACGAAAGGATGGGGCTGAAGTGTACTGCTGTTGCTGTAAAAGAATAAAGAAGAGAAGAGGTAGGGTGTTGGTAGTACAGAAGCCGCCGTAGGCATGGGAAAGGGGTAAGGAAAAGTAAGGTATTAGACATGATGATGTACTTGAATAGTGCTTCAATACTATTTTCTTTTACCTAATGATGTCTTTCATTTTCTTTTGCTTAGGTAGGTGTGTCGCGGGATGGAACATTGGAGGAAATTTTAAACCTTTTCCCATCTTCTAATATTAGAGTTTTAATTGTACATAGATACTTACATGTGACAATATTAATATGTTACATGGTGGCTTATAGTATTTCTTGTTTAAAAGTGCATATATATTGTATCTAGGATTATTTAGACTATATAATGTATTTGTATAATTTATGGAGTGATATTTTGTGATATTTAACACATGTATTAACATGTTACAAGTAATATTACATTTAGGAGTTAATTTCTCCCTAATAAAATTTTCTTTGATTAAAGATTGTGTGTATAATTTAATGTCCATTTGGACTATATACTTTATACCATAATATTTGTAGCAATTAATGCACATGATTTAATTTTAATCCTTATTAATTAAGGTAATAAATCTTTGGGGTATTTCATTCTACCCCTTAAAAGGACTTCGTCCCGAAGTCGTCTAAATTGAATATGTGTATAACTACCCAATGAAACCTCAAGGTATCAATCCATCCAACTTATCAATTCTAAGGTCTAAACACTTTTCTGAAGTGTAATCCATTTCGTTCAGGCATAAGTTTCCAATCCAAACCAACACATACTTATATCACAAGTCCCGAAGGGCATCAGTACGTAATAGTTCAGGTGCTCTAGACACATACATACCACAAAACACATCCCATGTGCTTAAAGCACATATACATCATCAAATATATCACAAGTGCTTAAGGCACATATACACAACAACCAACATACACACCATAGACAACACCACAACAACACAAAATGACTAATATGCCAAGGGCTCTACCCCCCTTAAAAAGGGTTACGCCCCATGAACCCCAAAGTATCACGCAGTTGCTATGTGAAAAGTGCTAGATACTTGGCTCTCATGGAGTTCTCCAACTCCCATGTGGCCTTTTCGCCTCATGGTTCGGCCAATGGACTTTGACCCTTTTAATGGTCTAGTTCCTGGTCTCCCTCGTTTCCGTATTGAAACTTCGGAGTGGAGTCTTCTTATATCTAAGAGACGGTTTGATCTCTCGTCACTCCGTTCTAAAGGCAAAATGCGAAGGGTGAGGCGTGTATTTTTCAGCCAAAGACGTAGAATACTTGTGCGCTCTCCCAAATATGTTTTATTGGGCCCACTCGCTCCATAATGAGGTGCTGGCTCGCGTACATAGGGCTTGGTTTGCCTTTTCTATTCCTAAGGATATTATAGATGGTTTATCAGCAGAAAGTTATTGCTGATTTCGTTGCAATATGACAGTGTCATCCACGGTCTTTGCTTAATTGGAAACAGAGGTATCTTAGTCGGTGCGGTATCATTAATCATAGATGCACACTATTTGGTCTAAGTCGTGTCCAGACATTTAGGATGACTAGTGCAGATTTTTTCATTTTTTCATTACTATCTTCACTAATCGGTTTCTACTTGAGGTGAAGTATGACATTGGCTGTCATTTGTCATTAGTGCTCTTTGCACTAGTCTCTGAGGTTTGGATGTATTAGCTTATAAATCCACGAAGGTAATTCTTGTCATTTTGTGGTTCCGGGTTGTTATGTTCCGGAGTAAATACATTAATTGTAATATTTGTTATGTACTTGGTGTTGTTATAAATTGTATATTCAGTATATTGTTCTTACGCCAATACTTGTATGGTTCACCCCGTTTTGGCTAGGGACTCCATTGTTGTGTTTATATTGAGCACTGCATCTTTTGACATCCCGTATGGGTATGTTTCTTGGCAATTGAGGCATTTTTCCTCTGGTATGTTTCTATTTTTCCATGTTATTTAATAAGAGTATGGTTGTGCCGTTATGAGTTCTTGTGTGGGTTATAACGTTGAAAGCCATGTTTATTTGGAGTATGTCCTTTGACGGTCTAGGCTGTTTGTGAAATACCCAAAACCTAAGTATGGTAAGTAACATCAATTTATGATCTAATAAGGCTAAAACATGCCTTAGAAATATTGGTAGACAATTTAACCCAAATAAAACACAAGAAAACACCATAAAGTCAATTTAAGCAAACACTTGCTCTAGACTTAGTGTAACCTTGATTAGGACCCAAAGGTCATTCCTAGACCTTATTAACATGTTAATGAACATGTTAAATCAACTACCAAAGAAAACCAAGCTCAAAACAAGTTAAAACACAAATTGTGCTTTAAGATTCCTTAAAGCACATTTTTTAAAATTTGTCTTAGAAATGAGTTTTAAGTGGCTAGTTCAGCAAGATTATACGTTAACCAACATGTGTACTACTTAATATCACATTAGGAAGCCTAAATCAATGAGGAACAAAAAATTTCACAATATGTGCACTAATTATGAATAGTACCCAAATAGTGCCCAAACAAGTCAAATGACTTTCTTAAGTGGTCAATGGTCAAATAACACCTAAATATCTAAGGGAATGAGAGGGGGCCTGTTTTTTAGAGGTGAGTCATCACCTTATGCCAGATTTTACAAAAGAATGGGAAAAGAAGGAAGAAAATGACTATTTACCTTTATTAAGCAAATATCTTCCTTATACCCCTTCTCTCTCCTCTCTTCTTCATTTCACTCCTTCCCCACCAGTTTTTCTTCTTTTTTCTCTTCTCCAAAACCGTGAGAGCTCCAGCCATGGTTCTCCATCTTCAATCTCTAGGCAAATCCAAGTCCAAGCTCCAAATAAAAAACTAAGAGCATATTTGTGCTAGTTAGACCAAGGCTTTCAATTCCTTCTTTTCAAATCTCCAAAATCTCATGGTTGATTCTATGAAGAAACTACATGGAAGAGCTTCATTTGAAGAGAAAGGTTCAGTTTTAGCTCCTTTACATCTCCATTCATTCAAGGTAAGAAAAGCTTGAAAAATCCAAGTTTTCTCCATTTTCCTTAATGTCCGAAAATGACTTCTCATGGTGCCTTGATGTACTCTTTGATTTATCCTTAATTCAATCTCGAAGGGACTAGTGGAGGTCCTCCTTTGATTCCTTACCAAAGTCTATCTTAAGACTCCAAAGGTAATCATCAATTTTAATGCTTTAAACCCTCTTTTAACCTAAGAGTAAATTCCATGAGTCTAGATATATTCATTAGCACTCATTACCTTATTTTAATGTTGATTAGAAGCTTAGCAAGGAACTAAAAGTCCTTGCCGAAAATCAGCTAAGAAAGATAAAGGAAGAGAGAAAGAAAAAGGCTTGAAAAACAAGGTAAATTACTTACCTTAAGGTGGTTTGATGTCTTAAGGAATGGTGTTTAGATAGACACCAAATGTAGCCTAGAGCTTACATTACACTATGGTTTATATAACCTAGGGAAAAGAATATGAACAAGCTTAAGAACTTGTGAACTTATGACTAAGGAGCCAACGAGAAATGAGTTAGTAAGATAAGCATAAGATGGATTATAAGAGCATTGTAATTGCTATGAGATGCAGTGTTGTGTAAATGCAGGTTGGAAGCTCTAAATGTGGGAAATTCAATGTTTAAATTCATGTCATTTAAGGACCTAAGAACCATGTATTTTAAGAGCCTTAGTGCTATGAAATTTAAGATTAATGCAAACTATTGTGGATTGTTGTGTTTAAGTGCAATTGGTGTTTTTATAACAACCATTAAGGATTTGATTAGCTTGCGTTGATTAGAGGAGAAAGACTGTGCATATGGTGGCATGAGCTATAGCTAGAGAAGCTATGGTAAATTTGAGTAGAAATCAAGTGTTTAAGGTGTTCTAGTGAATTACTATGACCTAGAACTTTCTAGGAGTCATTAAGAGATAAATTGGTGGAAGTAAATGAACTAAGGTGTTTTTGAGGATTAGAATGACCTAGAGTTGTCTAGGAGGAACTAGAAGTCTAATGAGAGTGATAATCACCTTGAAACTACAAGGGAAGGATTGCCAAGATTAATGTGAAGTTTGAGGAGAAATGTTGTAAAGATTGTCTAATGGTGAATTAATAAGTATAACCTTGTTGGCAATGGGTGGACTTGAGTGATGGAGGTGCAAACTGTAGGTGAATGTTGTAAGTTGCCAAGGGAATGACTAAGGATGTATAAGAGTCTATAATCATGAGCATGGTAAGGAAAGTGAGTAAAGGAGATATGAATGTAGGAGGATTTAGTGAGGTCAAGGTAAATGGCGAAAAGATGTAGAGTGTTAAGAGTATGATTAGGGATGCATATATATATATACAAGTTTGGGAATGATGAGTAGTAAAGGGAAAGGGAAGGAAATTGTGCATGGAGATGCAATATAGCCTTGGGAACCTTGAGTAGATTGAATAAAGGAAATGGGGATGACTAATGTTGCATTAGGTGTGGTCTAAATGGTTGTGAGGGAACACTTTGGTTAGTTGAGATTCTAGGCAAAGTCTACATGTTGGAAGTGTAAGGAATTAAGTTTCAAGTATTAAGGATTTAATAAGAATTTGAGTAAATAATCAAGGAGTTTGATGGTGGGTTAATTAATGAGTTTGGTGGATGATTTAAGAGGGTTTTAAAGTGCTAAAATGATGCTAGAACATACTAGGACACTTGTGAGAAGGTTTGGATTGAAATAAGCACTTGGAAAAATGGGTCTGACTTCGACCTACCTTGGGACCAACCTTGGGAAGGTCGGTCGGGCTAGAATTACCCATCCAGGAAGCCTTCTGACATCAACCTACCTTAGGACCGAACTTGGCAAGGTCGGTCGGGCTACAATTTCCAAATTGTGATGTCTTTTGTTTTGGACCGACCTTGGCAAGGTCGGTCGGGTTGAAATTTTCAAACGGTGGAGTGCACTGACTTCGACCGACCTTGGGACCTACCTTGTAGGGTTGGTCGGACCTTTAAAAAAAGAGACAGAGAATGAAGAGTGGCATTAGTAGTCCACCATTAGGAGGGTAATGATGATTATAAAAAATAAGCATATAAGGACTTAGGAAATTGAGAGAAGTAAAATGATTTAAGTGGTTAAGTTTAAATTACAATGACTTAGACATTACTAATCGGAAACCATTAATGATGATATGAGTTAGGTTAATTAAAAGAGAATTGACCACCCGATTGGATGAATGTTTTAGGGTTTAAGTATTTGGACTCCGGAGAAGAATAGGCAACCGAACGACCAACGGTGAATGGTATGGTTTTCTTGTAGCCTTCTTGCTAACGAGGTGTACCTCGGCTTGTGTGCTATTTGTTTATGTGTTCTGACTAAACAAGATAAAGCATGCAACCGGTTTATTATATATGTTGTGTGTTGTATGAAACTAACACAACCTACCTTTGAGAACTTACTAACTAATGTTTAGTAAACAATTGTGTGAGAATTAAGGAACACTCCCTAATATTGGTTTCTTAGTAACTGAAAGAGGTTTAACCAAACATTATCGTTAAGACTTCTACTAACTGGAACTTGGGGGGTGAGGAATCTGGGACTAACTCCGGTCATGCATGTTGGGTTAGGAGGTTGGTATCCCTATCAGGTACGTCCTCCATTAAGACTTGTCTTCGGACTTGTCGCCTAGAGTCGACAAATAGACTCGGCCACCTTGGATTACAGTTCAAGGTGGGAGGCACGATTAAGATGGTGCGGTGGGATCTCCTAAATCCCAAATTTAAGAAATGTTGTTTATTTAACCAGTGGAGTTGATAGCTCATTGGCTAGGGTTACTTTTGACTCGACAAGGATAAACATTGTGTTAAGAAACAACCAATTCTAATTAAAGAACGGTTGGAAAACTGAGATAAGAATGGATATGAGAATAAGAGGAAATATGAGAATAAATGTTTCTCAAACTTCAGGAGTTAAAAACTAACTCGTTTATTTAAGGAACGCTTATTAAGTCGTTCACTGTGTTTGAGCTATGAGTTTCTTCATATATTGTGTGGTGTTTATTGTACTTCCTATTAGTGTTGTATAAATAATCAATCGCATGTATACGAAAGTAGTCGTGCGTAGCCCCGTTAGCTTGTGCGCTACACGTTAATCATACCAGCAAAGGTGCTGAGCCCCTAGGGGCATCCATATTATTTTGCATGGGGCTACGACGACTACTTGTCGATAACATGCGGTTGATTAATAACACAACATAAATAAGAAGTGCAATAAACACCACACCACATATGAACAATTATAGTTCAAACACAATGAACGACTTAAAAGCGTTCCATAAGTAAGTGAGTTAATCTTTTAACTCCTTAGGTTATGATTTTTTTATTCTCAATCCAAGTCTTATCCATCTCAAGTCTTATCTTAGTCACATTATACTAACCGTTCTTTAATTAGAATTGGTTGTATCTTAACTCAATGTTTATCTTTGTCGGATCAAATGTAACCCTAGTCAATGAGCTATTAACTCCATTGGTTAAATAAACAATTTCTTTAATTTGGGGTTTAGGAGATCCCACCGCACCATCTTAATCTGGCCTCCCACCTTGAACTGTAATCCAAGGTGGTCGAGTCTATATGTCGACTCTAGGCGACAAGTCAAAGACGAGTCTCAAGTGGAAGTCGGATCTGATACAGATACCAACCCCCTTTCCTTAACATGCATGACCGGAGTCACTCCCGGAATCCCCACTCCCCCCAAGTTCTAGTTAGTAGAAAGTCTCAAAGACGAAGTGTTAGTTAAACCTTTTTCAGGTATTAATCAACCAACAATTTGGGAGTGAATTCATATCTCATACCACAGTTTAATACTCATAGTTAGTAAACAATCTCAATGTCAAGTGTGTTAGTTCAAGGCAAAACACACAAGTAACACAATACACCGGTTGCATGCTTTATCTTGTTTTAGTCAAAACAAATAAACAATTAGCACACAAGCCGAGGGACACCTTGTTAGCAAGCAGGCTACAAGAAAACCATACCGTTCACCGTCAGTTGTTTTGGTTGCCTATTCTCCTTCCGAGTCCCAATTCTCAAGTCCTAAAACATTCATCCAATTCAGGTTGTTAATTACGTCCTATTTACATAGCTTACTTAGCCACTAATGATCCCAACTAATAACCACTAAGTCCTTATAAACTTAACCTTAAACACTTAAATTATTTACTTAACTTAATCTCTTATGTCCTCATATGCTTATCTTTCTAATCATCATTACCCTCCTAATGGTGGACTACTAATGCCACTCTTTATTTTTGTTTTTTTATAAGGTCAACCGACCTTGCAAGGGAGGTCCCAAGGTCGGTCGAAGCTAGTGCACTTCCCGTTTGAAAATTTCAACCCGACCGACCTTGGCAAGGTCGGTCCAAGTCAGAAGACATTCCCGCTTGAAAATTCTAGCCCGGCCGACCTTGCCAAGGTTGGTCCTAAGGGAGGTAGAAGTCAGAAAGCTTCCTAAATGGGTAATTTTAGCCCGACCGACCTTGCCAAGGTCGATCCTAAGGTAGGTCAAAGTCAAACCCTAGTTTCTAAGTGCTTATTTCACTCCAAACCTTTCCATAAGTGTCCTAGTATGTTCTAACATCATTTTTGGCGCTTTAATACACTCTTAAATCATCCACCAAACTCCTTAATCCACCCACAATCGAACTCCTTAGTCATTTACTCAAATTCTTACTAAATCCTTAACACTTAGAACTTAATTCCTTACACTTCCAACTTGTAAATTTTGCCTAAGACTTTAACTAATGAAAGTGGTTCCTCTCAACCAATATACTACTCCTCAAGCATTACTACTCATTCCTAAGGTCATATACTGTAGTTCATGCTTACATCCTTACAAGACTTAATACCTTTTTTCCTTCAAACTTTGCACAAGTCTTACAACTTCTCTTATTATGGTTTTGGTGCCTTAAATTCACTATCCTATCCTCTAGTTCCTCCTAGACATCTCTAGGTCATCCTAACACCCAGTGAACACCTTAACTTATTTATTTCCACCAACTTATCCATTAGTGTTGCCTAGCATAACCTAAGTCATAAAATCTCCTTAAAACTTTTAAAGCATCTTGTTCCTTCACCAAATTTTGACATGGTTTCCCAAACACTTTCTTACTCCCAAACATCTAGTTTTTCATCCTTAAACCATCCAAGACAAAAAAATCCTCCACAAGCATTCTTTACACACAACTACAACCAAACTACACTACATCATAATATAGTGCATAAACTTAAATTGCTTGGCACTTAGGCCCTTAAATGACTTGGCTCATAGGACCTTAAACGACTTAAAACTTAAATACTGAATTTCCCACATCAGTGCTCCCATGGCTATATAAGTATTCTTGTAATTCACCTTATGATTGTTTAACTAACTCAATTCCCATTGCTCCTTAATCACAAGTTCACAAATATGATCATGTTGTTTCTCCTAGGTTTTATATCCCATTACATAATGTAAGCTCTAAGCTACACTTAGTATCTATCTAAATCCCATCCCTTAAAGCATTAAACCACCTTAAGGTAAGTAATTTACCTTGTTTTTCTCAAGCTTCTCTAACTTCCCTCCTTGGTTTTCTTGATTGATTCTTGGCCAATTACCTTAGTTCTCTTGCCAATTTCTATTCAACATTAACATAATCTAATGAGTACTAAGGAACATGCCTAAAGTCATTGAATTTACTCTTAGGTTAAAAGAGTTCTTTAAGGCATTTTAAATGGATGATTACCTTGGAGTCTCAAGACAAACTTTGGTAATGAATCAAGGAGGACCTCCAATAGTCCTTGGAGATTAAAACATGCTAATTCAAGGAGAAAAAAAAGACTCCAAGAGAATACAATTGTTGGTAATGAACAAAAGTGAAGGAAACTTGATTTTTCTTTCACTTTTCTAACCTTGAATGGGAGGAGATGAAATGGAGCTCTTAAAACTGAATTGTCCCCCTTAAATGGAGTTTTTTCCATGGCATCAAACTTGAGCTTTTGAATTTTCGAAAGGATAGAAATGTCGGCCTTGGTCTAACTAGCAATAATATATGCTTAGTTTTTGATTCGGAGCAATATTGAGAATTAGGTGAGCAAGTGAAGATGGAGAATGGATGGGGCTGGTTCTTATGGTTTTGGAGAGGATGAAGAAGAAGAAACATGGTGGAAGAAGAAGAAGTGAAGAGAAGAGAGGAGAGAGATGAGCCAAAGTAAGGATATTTCCTTAAAAGGTAAATAGTCTTTTCTTACTTCCCTCTTCCTTTTCCTTAAAGTGCTGGCTCATGTGCTGACTCACCACATCAAAAACCGGCCCCCTTTGCTTAATTAGGATATTTATGGGCTTTATTGACCAATTAATTAAACAAAGTTGACTTAAGTCTAATTTGAGCACTACTTGGGCACTATTCATAATTAGTGCACAAATTTGTGAAATTTTTGGTTTGTCATTGATTTAGGCTTCCTAATGTGATACTAAGTAGTACAAATCTTAATTAAGGTGTATTCATGGTCATCTAGCCACTCAAAACCTCTTTCTAAGACAATTGTTTCCAAAACACGCTTTAAGACTCCTTAAAGCACAATTTGTGTTTTTACATGTTTTTGAGCTTGGTTTTCTTTGGTAATTGATTTAACATGTCAATTAGCATTTTAATAAGGTCTGATAATGATATTTGGGTTCTAATCCAAGTTACTCCAAGCTTAGAGCATGTTTTTGCTTAAGTTGCTCTTATGGTGTTTCCTTGTGTTTTCTATGATTTTAATTGTTTACTAAAGTTTCTAAGGAATGTATTAGCCCTATTATATCTTAGTTTAACATCTATTCACCATAGCTAGTTTGTGGTATTTCAGTCTACCCCCCTTAAAAGAACTTTGCCCCCAAAGTTCACATGTATGCTATCACATTTACAACACACAATTAACTTAATACAATAGATTATATTCACATTCACACAACTTAAGACTCATGTGGTCTGTCACAAAGTAAAGTACATAAGTACCATACATATCTCATATCTAATACCAAGTGCAATACATACTGTATCTTACACAAGACCAACAAGCAACGACAAACACACACTGTGATTGTTCGTTTGCTACTAAAAAAGAAGGGAGCTCTACCCCCCTTAAAAAGGGGTACACCCCATACCCTATACAGGCGATCTAGTTCATAAACATCGAAGGGTACTTCGATCTGATCTTATCCTCTAACTCCCAAGTGGCCTCTTTGACATCTCGGTTAGACCAGAGAACCTTCACCAGTCACACTGGCTTATGGCGAGTGTCCCTAGTCTTAGTATCCAAGATTCTCTAAGGAATCTCCACTGATCTCATATTTGTCTCTAAAGTTAATCTTTCAGGCTCTAAAACATGGGAGGGGTGGTGCATATACTTTTTCAGCTGTGAAACATTAAAGACGTCATGCACTTTACCCAGCTCAACAGGCAAATTCAACCTGTAAGCAACTTGGCCTACCCGCTCCGTAATCTCATATGGACCCACAAACTTCGGGCTCAGTTTGCCCTTCTACCCAAATCTGAATAAGGTCCAGAAACTTCAGGCTCAGTTTGCCCTTCTGCCCAAATCTGAATACACCCTTCATCGGTGAGACTCGCAGACATACCTGGTCACCCACTGCTAACTCCAGGTCTAGTCATTGAACATCAGCATACACTTCTGCCTATCTTGAGCAGCTTTCATATTCTCTCTGATTTGCTAAACCTCAACCTGGACTTTCTCTAAATACTCTAGTCCTATAATGACCTTCTCACTTGACTCATTCCAACAGAGCGGGGTACGACATGGTCTACCGTACAACGCTTGGAAATGTGCCATCTTGATCGAAGCATGATTGCTATTGTTGTCAGAGAGCTCGATCAGATGCAACTTCTCAATCCAACTGCTCTGGAAATCCAAGCCACATGCCCTCAGCTTGTCCTCTAATGTCTGAATTATACGCTTAGTCGGATTATTTGTCTGAGGATGGAACGCGGTACTCAACTTCAGTTCTGTACCCAGTGCTTCCCTTGTAGCTCTCCAGTACCTCGAAAGGAATCTGGTATCTTTGTCAGATACTATGGTCGTCGGTATCCCGTGGTGTCTCATGATCTCCTTATCGAATAGCTCAGCTAGCTTCGTTACCTTCTAAGTGTCCTTCATCGTATGAATCGGGCTACCTTGGTCAGGCAATCAACTACAACCCATATCATGTTCAGACCTCCCTTGGTAGGCGGGAGTCCGACCACGAAGTCCATGGAGATGTCATGAAACTTCCACTTCGGAATTGGCATCGACTGTACCATTCCGCCTGGTCGTCTGTGCTCGAATTTTACCTTCTGGCATGTGAGACACCTCAAAACGAACTCGGTAACATATGCCTTCATCCCCGACCACCAGAAGTACCTCTTCATGTCTTTATACATCTTTGAGGCTTCCAGATGGATAGAAACTGAAGAACAATGCGATTCTCTTAGTATGCGCTCCTTCAGATATACGCTGCTGTGTGGATGCATAAATGGCCCTTAAGTCTGAGCAGATCATCATCATTGTAACACCCCAACCGTTAATCTCGTCATTACCTCTTAATTTGACACCAATTACTCTTACTCACGCAGCGGAACTCTAACTACAACGAGGGGTGAAACAACGCCGTTAGCCACCCATATGGCAACCAGGCCATCTCACATACAGTAACGGTCTGATGGACTGGATCAACCGAGTACTTCATACAAATACAATACTCATTTCACTTCTTTACTATACCGAGTCTACAATATACGATGCCGATAACATACTCGGACTTACACCTCATTTAAATGCATAAGTATTTACGATTTAACTACCCACGCTTCATAACTGTCCCCGTCCTACTCTCTCGAACGGTGGTCACTTCAGTACCTGCACACTAAAAACGTTCCCCCTAGGGGGTCAGCTTACGCTGCACATGAAATTCGCATATACCGCGTGCTAACCGCGGTACGCCGACTACTTTGGGTCGGATATACATGGAGTTCATTTTAATCAAACAACATGCATCATGGCAATACAATATATATGTTATCACACAAGGAATCTACATTCAATCACGGAACACGATTCCTACCAACATACAATGTTGTTAGTGGTAACTGGTTACTCTTAGGCATTGAGGGTTATTCCTCACTATGCCTTGTTTACTTATTCAATACCTCACCCGCTCTCTCGGTTTACTTATTCGTATACACACCCATTCTCTTGGGCTACCCATACTTATACTTACCCATTCTCTCGGGTTACACGTACATATACTCACCCCTTTCTCTCGGGTTATTTATACTCATTATCTCACCCACACTCTTGGTTATTCATACTCAAGCTCTTGTAGATTCTCGAGACACTACAGGTCTCCTACGTCACGCTTGTTACTCTTATTACATACTTAAGCCAAAACTCATGGCTCTCTAGCATAGTCTTACTTCCCCGGTTTCGACCCTACTCTGGGTCTAGCATGGTGGGAAGGTTCAACTAGCTCACGGAACTCTCTCTTAGTTCCTACTCTTTTTACATAGGTCCGACTACTCTCGGACTACTCACATTCCCATATACTCCTCTCTCGGAGTTATAATTTATATCATGTATATTAGTCTAGAAGCATCATTCTCGATGTTTCTAATGACTTAGGGAACATTACTCAAGTTTGGTTTATCTTAGGTTTAAGAGTTACCTTTACAATACATATACTCATACTTTCGGTTATATTCTTATACCGGGTAACCCCTCTTATAGGAGGTCGACCATGTCTCAAGGGAGTTACTAATCCCCTAGGTCTCTTTTACCTTCCTTATAAGTTCACATTATTGGATTAACTTCAATCCTCTCGACGGAGGTTCATTTATCTCTCCACTCATAATTATTTCGTGGATTGTTTCAGTAAGTTTTCTAACCGTTATCGGGTATTTACTCAACCCTTTCATCTCCTCACGTTCTAGGGAGTTCATATTTTTGCGTTATCGTTATACTTTAATCGATAGCTTGTGTGTGTTTGCATATTTTCGTTATATACGCATCGTTCCGTTCTACGGATCTCTAGCCGAACGTTACTCACTATGATCGGTCTTTACACTATGTTAGACCACACCGGCATACAAGTATGTTAGTTCATTCAACATACACAGACATTCATAATCAACAAGGATTATTTTCATGCTTTAGTCTTGATTAAGCCCGCACACAAACACACAAATCAGTGTAACTCGTTAGCATACGGGCATGAGAAAATCATACCTTTCACCGGGGTTTTTACTTTACCGTTGCATCTCACCATGCTCGGGTCGCGACGAATCTCTGATAATGTTTCAAACATTATTATTAATACTAAGATCATACGGAACATATTTAATGTTATTCCCGTAGTTACCCCGATCCGTTATCTTGGTTTCCACTCTTGTTCATTAGTTCTCACTTCTCACCACTTCTAACACTTTCTAACACTTCTTAGGGCCTTTACATGTCACCAAACAAGGCCTTAACATCTTATACATCATTACATTCAAACCCCCATCATTTAAACCCTTTAAAACACTCTCTGTAGGTTTCTCGGGGTGGTCCGGGACTTGGTCCTTACCCTAGTCCCGGACCAATTCATTAATAACTCTCGGGTGAAAAACAACACCTGGTCCGGACTTTGTCCTGGAGTATAGTCCCGGACCAACATAGCACTTGCACTCTCGGCCTTAATTGTAGATTTAGGTGGTCCGGGACTTTGTCCAAGGACCAGTCCCGGACCTGCTAAAACCTGCTCAAACTTGATTTTTCCACTCCTAATCAATCCTCTAAACCACCCTTAATCTTTCCATAAACTTTCCACAAGTTTTTCATATATTTAATCACTTAAAACATGCTCCAAAACTCTTCAAATCATAGGCTCAAACCTTACCCAATTCTTACTCAACGTCACTTATATTCCATACTAGTTTTCTTGTTTTGTTCAACTCTGTAACAGATTTGGTTGCATCATTAACCATTCATACTTCCCTCACCAATGTCATTCTTAGCACTCAAATGACATTATCTTTACTCCTAATACACATTTCTCCTTAGCTTGATTTTGCAAACCATTACTACTCACTAAACCTCTTAAGCACACCTAGTCTCTTTCTCATCATAGAACACTCAACACTTTCCATTCCTAGGTAAATTTTGACAGCACTTACTTGCTTTACTAAGCATTTTCACCACACTAAAATCAACTCACAAACACTTCTTCCCACCTGTTTGGTTTAGACATCAACAATCACATTAATTCCCACTTGTTCACATATAAACTAGCTGGTTTCCTAGTTCATTTTACAACCCTTAAACCCATTGAAACATTCCCATTCAACAACACATTATAGTATCATGACCACACAATTCAAGCCCTTAATTCAACCTATCATTTAACTCACAATCACATAAAAACTAGCTCAAGGTAAGCTTTTTACCTTGTTCCTTTTCGGTTTTTCTCCCTCTTCTTCTCTTTCTCTTGTTCCCTCTTTCTCTTCATGTTTCCACATCAAAGCAAGGGCATAGATTGCCAACTACAATCATATCCCCATACACATATTACCAAACTTATTAATTCAAACCTCCTTACAAAACTAGTATTAAGAGCTAGTTTTTTAAGGCTTAACTTTGCCATTACCTTAGAGTGTCCAAAAGAGATCTTGGCAATCAAATAATGGAATTTCCCACCCCACAATGGCAATGGAGAAACCGACTGAATGGAAAGAAAATTTTCAACGTGGGAAATTTTCCAAATAGCAGAACAAGCTAGGAATGATGTTAACTTGAGTTTTATATTTACCTTGGAGTATTAGGAGATGAAGAGACTCAAAAACCCACCCAACCCCTCCATGCTTCAAACGAGCCACTGCCATGAGAATGAAGAAGGGTTTCGAGCTTTTAAAGGGTAGAAAACGTTGCCCTTAACAAGGATTCCAACGGTGGTGTTCTTGTGTGATTTGGTGAAGAAATGAGCAAGAAAGGAGGGAATGAGAGGTGCTGTGTGCTTGCTCTTTGAATCGCCATTTACAGAGCAAGGAAGGAGGAGCTCGATTTTGGAAGGAGGAGATCGTGAGTGAGGAGAAGAAGAGGTGAGATAGTAAGTAAATTACTTTTTACTATTCCCCTTTATTACTTCACTTTCTTTTCTTCCTTTCTTATTTATTTACTAGCTTAGAGTGTGTGTGAGTGGGTGACTCACTAAATAAAACGGCCCCACTAATTAGTAGCTGGGCTTTTTCGTTTTCTTTACAGAAAACGCTCGTTATTTTACCCCGGTTTGGCACTATTCACTAACCGGCCCGGGCCCGTTTTTCGGATTTTTCTCGTTTCTTTATTTTTAATGGCTATTAAGCTTCCATTAATACTTAATTATAGTTATATAATCAACTATAATTTTTTTACGGGTCCATTTGACCACTTAAGTCACGTTTCGGGCTTCCTCGAAAAACGTGCTTTAAAACTCCGTTATCGTTTTAATCCATTATTTGGATCCGTTTTCTTCGGGAATCATTCCCGTATACTAATTAGGCCTAACTAAGCCTTAGGAATCCATCTCGGACCCTCTCGAGATCATATATCTCTTATACTCATTTAACGCGCATTTTAGCGTTTTTCGCTTTTCAAGCGTTTTCTCTTTTCTTTTGGTTTTATTCTTTTTACCAATACTCTTTAGGCACCATTAGGCCCTTAAAAATTTTATTAGAGTAATTTAATCACCATTTTTAGATCCGGGGTATTAAAATCTACCCCCCTTAGGAACTTTGTCCTCAAAGTTGGTGAATCTAGATGGTTGCTCTCATGGCGTACTATGCCAAGGTTATAATACATGTATAACCTTACAGACTCACAAGTCTGTCTCATTTCATACTACACATACCACACACATATCACAGCATGTATAGCAATCAAATACCTTTGTACTCTCTCCATGGAATCGGTCCGAAGACAAGAAGGCACTACAGTCCTCGAATCCATGTTGAGTAATATACTACTGATCCCTCAGGTACCGGTCACGTTGAACACTTACTCTTTCTGGTTCACGGCCGTTTCATGACAAATGGGCACTTACTCTTTCTGGCCCACGGTCCCTTCGGTTCTGATCAAAACGTTACACATATACATATCCTCAGGCACTCTGGTTGACTCACTCAACACAGGAACATCTCAGGGTACTCTCCCCGTCCCGCTGCCTTTGGAAAAATCACACACTGACACCGCCCCCCCAACCGGTCACTTAGGACCGCCGCACGTACGGTGCAATGGTTTCAAAACTAATACACGCCCACCGTTCTACCGGTCATCAAAACTTAAGGCTCAGCCATCGGCGGGTGATAGCGGTTTCAAAACCAGTTTCATTTCCATCTTCATACTTGAAGGAAATTCTTTTTTCAAAATCTGTTTGAAAATTCTTTTTAAAACATCACACAACTCCAAATCCGGTTCATGGTAGTTGTATCTTTTCTTAGCGTGATTACTTGTGACCACTATAGGGAGCTTCAGGAATCATCTAACCCTGATGTGATCAGCATCAGTGTTGAACTATCCTTCCACCCCAATTTGTGTTCGGTTTCCCTTGATCGCTAGCAGATCAAGTTCCACCTCCCACGTCAGTTTCAAACAAACAGATAGTCAAACATTTTCGTTTCTATCTTTTACTCTTTCTAGTTATATTCACGAAACAATTCGTTTCAATTAATCTCTAGTTCCTAGTACTTAGGTCATTTGTCATTCTCATTGCTTCACTACTTTACCTAGGTATTCCATCCTTATGGCTTCATTTACTCAAATGTTGCACAATTTAAAACACATAACATACAACTCCAAAGGATGGAACTCACTCCATCTATCATTCTCAAATAAAATCACCTAGGGAACTCACTCCCTCTTAGGTTACACATCGGTTTCATGCCGATTCATACTCATTATGTCTCATGTCTAATCTCACTAGACATATACTATAGGGATTCTCATTCCCCAGGAGTTTCTCTACTCCTCTTTTCATATTTATTACATACACATTACTCGCATCTCTCATGCATACATACTTACACAATGAATGGGTACACATGTTTATGTAACATGAGGTCCAAACATCAAAATAATTTCTTTTGTGCTATGCACATAGTAATTTACGCACCAATACGTAAAACATACTCTAAGCGGTTTCTCGCCCTACCCCCCTTAAAAGGGGTTACGCCCGCGTAACCAACCATATGTTATCACTGAACATTGGTTCATTAATTCGGTATCATGAAGTATTTTAACTTCAATGCGGTTAATTAACTCATAACCGGGTTAGGTTCTAGCCTCTAAGGCTTCAAGGGGTTTATGACATAGGTATACTTAACCCTGAATCACGGTCCACAAGCTTCTGCTGCGTGACCTGATAACTAGAGCTTAATTCGCTCTTTGGTATTCTCAATGTATTTCAATCGTCGCTTGGTATCTCTTACCGTATGCGAATTCGATGAATTTAGATTGTCTCTCCAGTTCTCTGGGAATCTACTTCGTATATCACTGTATACCTTTGTGATTATTCACATATTTTTCCCGACTTATTGTCGGTTGAGGTCAAGCTACTACTTAGTATGTAGTGCTTCCTCGTTTAATAGTGGCTCATGGATTATGTTTGTTCTTGGTTCTGTACCAGAGTTCTTCATTCATACTACTCTGCATTTACCATTTATCGATCCTGGGCCCTGTGGGTTACTGCTCACGTTCATCGTGCATCTCTGGCCAATGGCCGCACGGTTATCTCTCTAACTTGTCACTCGACAGGCTTTGTTGACATTTCTCAATTCCTGGCCCTCCCACTTGATCATTACCGCACAAGCGCAATACCAAAACACTCAGTCATACAGAGTGCAGAAGCGTAAACCCTTGACAGTAAATCTCTCATGGGATAGGAATGATTATGTCCACTTTTCAACATTTTCTCATCAGCTTCACATCATATACTAGTTATACTCTTACACGGTCGCTTGCTGCGTACCATGTTCTACTCGTTACACATTCGCTTATATGGCATTCGCTACTACTTTAGCTTCCGCTCATGTACTCCCGCCATTATACTATGGCTTGCCATTCACTTGGCTCAATAATACGTTACTCTTTAAATCTCTCTGCGCACTTGCGCACTGCTCTTCTGCAGTTCATACTGTACACATACAGTGTTCACTACTCATCCGATTACTCTATCGGTTTCCTTTGTACTGCCATCAAGGTTCCTCTTTACACACTACTATAGTTCATATGCTCCTTGGCAATATACACATGCTCAAGTTTTACACACCGCTCTAGCGGTTTCGCATTACATACTTAGGTGGTAGCCTTTCTCTGGAGGATTCACGCAAATGCCGCTCCATAGGCCCCATAATAACAAGTGGTATCCCCACTTAAGGTAGTGGTTCGTTCTCCACTGTTCCTCTTATGCCTCTATGCATAGGTTTACAATGTTTAGATCTACAAGTTGCAGTTAGTTTACCGGCTTATAAGCCACATTGCCTCGCCATGCTCCATGCGGGCTGGTTATATAGGTTTCTTCCTCTCCGTATGCCATTAAATGGTTAGGAGGTATTTCTGGGCTCTTAGATATGGTTGTCTCGTCACACTTCCAGACATGGAAGGCCCTTTTAAATAACTTGATAGTTGTTTATGCCCTCTGGCAATCTAGGGTATCCCGTGTTACGAGGGATCCCTTCGGGTTCTACCCGAGTGTTTGCTTAAACACCTATGTTCTCAACACGATGTTTCGTTCAACTACTGTTGATTCCAGCACCCTTCTCGGATTGCTCCTGGGTGTTACTGAGTAATGCCATTACATCTGGCTTGTACTTATGGTTATATTCGGTTGCGACTTCGCCTTGCGGCTATGTATAACTCAACTATCCCGTTTAGGGTTGTAATGTCTCCCGTTATTGGGTAGTATTAGTACTTTCCTTTACCTACTTAGTTAGGTCGTTATTCTCTTAGTGAGATATTCTGTGGGAATTCTATCCCGTTTATCAAACATTGATATTCATTAAGGTATTCATCTTATTGCTTACACTGGTATCCATTCCAGTTATTAGGTATTTTCTCCTTGGTTCCTGAAACATATCTCATGTCTGTGCTTAATACTCTGTGCTTCTCGCACTTATTAACGCCTTATCCTTAGGTCTGTGACCTTACTGGATTCTAAACTCCCTTAACTCGGTAAGCTTCCTTGTGTTCTTCGATCATTCGAGGTGTCTACTGTCTTGGTTTGGATTAGCTCTTTCGTCCGTAGTATGGAGTGGGCTACTTCCCGTGTACCGTACTCTACTTGTATACATACATGGAGTATCTTATTGATACGTTACCACTTACCCGACTAACTCATAACTGGTCTGTCAGGCCCGCAAGCTCCTTTGGAGTGCGGTCGTTCCATGTCTCGTTTGTGTACACTTGTAGTGTCGGTCACGCCTAAGTGAAGTATTCTGTCGCCAACTCCTCTTGTATCATTATATGATAACTTACCGTGGTTCTCTGGTTTGGTTTAAAAGCTCGGGGGTTTTTAGAAATTTTATGTTTGAAAGAAAATTCGAGTTTCAAAGCAAGCTCTCATGACATTTCAATGCCGCTGATTCTTACCCAGTCCAGCTTCTTGCTGGCCGGTATGTTCTTTATACAGTGGTCAGGCCTTTAGGCCTTCCAAGGTTTCGTTTCAGAATTTTAGGGTTTGTGGTGCTATATTGGCTTCTCTTGCCGTCTTGGTACTTGCTAAGTACTTTTTATTGCAAAGTTTCCTCTTAATAATGCCGCTATTACTGCACTTGCCTGGCAAGTGCGCGGTACAGGTGGGTTTTGGGTTAACTCATACCGTCACGGTATTACCTGTATTGTTACATTGTATTTGGTAGCCTTGTTGGCTCTTCCTTGATCCTTTAACTGGATAACTGCTCCTTAGAGCTGCTTCTCACTCATCTTGACACGACTGTCATTCCTTAGGTGCTTCTCCATTCTCGGAGTTCCTTAATTACTTTAATGTTTATGCTTTATCTCGTTGCTCGTTCCCACGTCTTTACTGTGGTTACCGAGGTTTAACTTATTTAGGTACTACTTCTGTAGTCCTACTCGGGTATGTCCCGTAGCTATGCTCATAGCTGTCTAAGTTGTGCCCTTTAGGTATTGCACCCTCTTCGTGTGGCAGGGTGGGTGTACCAACTCTCACTATGTTCTTAATTGGTTGGTATACCCTTAGTGATATTACGTTCATGGCGGTTCGTAGACATGTGTCCCGGTTCTCGTTATTACTCATGAGTCCGCCTTGTTGCACGGTTGGTGCTTTCTTCTTGCTGCTGCTCGGCCAGCTAGGTTCTCGCGACTGCTCAGCATGTCGCCCCAAGTTGCCACAAATTTCGGTCTCCTTGGATTAGGATTTCTCGATCTCTCGCCATTATGTGCGGTTATCGTCATTCCAGCGGGATCCGTCTCCGGGCTTTCCGGTTCTCGGGACTTACCGCATGACAGGTTCTGGTTCATATTGAAATATTAAATAACTGCCAGATTGGGTTTCCCCGTCTCTCTGGTGTTCTTTCCCAAGCTTTTAATGCGGGGTTGTGGAGGGCGGGTTTGGTATTGTAGGTATCCAGATCATACTGGAAGTTCCTAACTAGCGCATCTCTCACGCTACCACTCAACCCTAGCCCTAAGTCTCTATATCCTAACTCGGTATTTCCTAAGCTCGGTATTTCCAGTCATCAGAGCGATACTTCGCTCTGATACCATTTTTGTAACACCCCAACCGTTAATCTCGTCATTACCTCTTAATTTGACACCAATTACTCTTACTCACGCAGCGGAACTCTAACTACAACGAGGGGTGAAACAACGCCGTTAGCCACCCATATGGCTAACCAGGCCTATCTCACATACAGTAACGGTCTGATGGACTGGATCAACCGAGTACTTCATACAAATACAATACTCATTTCACTTCTTTACTATATACCGAGTCTACAATATACGGATGCCGATAACATACTCGGACTTACACCTCATTTAAATGCATAAGTATTTACGATTTAACTACCCACGCTTCATAACTGTCCCCGTCCTACTCTCTCGAACGGTGGTCAGCTTCAAGTACCTGCACACTAAAAACGTTCCCCCTAGGGGGTCAGCTTACGCTGCGCATGAAATTCGCATATACCGCGTGCTAACCGCGGTACGCCGACTACTTTGGGTCGGATATACATGGAGTTCATTTTAATCAAACAACATGCATCATGGCAATACAATATATATGTATATCACACAAGGAATCTACATCAATCACGGAACACGATTCCTACCAACATAACAATGTTGTTAGTGGTAACTGGTTACTCTTAGGCATTGAGGGTTATTCCTCACTATGCCTTGTTTACTTATCAATCACTACCTCCCCGCTCTCTCGGGTTACTTATTCGTATACACACCCATTCTCTTGGGCTACCCATACTTATACTTACCCATTCTCTCGGGTTACACATACATATACTCACCCCTTTCTCTCGGGTTATTTATACTCATTATCTCACCCACACTCTTGGGTTATTCATACTCAAGCTCTTGTAGATTCTCGAGACACTACAGGTCTCCTACGTCACGCTTGTTACTCTTATTACATACTTAAGCCAAAACTCATGGCTCTCTAGCATAGTCTTACTTCCCCGGTTTCGACCCTACTCTGGGTCTAGCATGGTGGGAAGGTTCAACTAGCTCACGGAACTCTCTCTTAGTTCCTACTCTTTTTACATAGGTCCGACTACTCTCGGACTACTCACATTCCCATATACTCCTCTCTCGGAGTTATATTTATATCATGTATTAGTCTAGAAGCATCATTCTCGATGTTTCTAATGACTTAGGGAACATTACTCAAGTTTGGTTTATCTTAGGTTTTAAGAGTTACCTTTACAATACATATACTCATACTTTCGGTTATATTCTTATACCGGGTAAACCCTCTTATAGGAGGTCGACCATGTCTCAAGGGAGTTACTAATCCCCTAGGTCTCTTTTACCTTCCTTATAAGTTCACATTATTGGATTAACTTCAATCCTCTCGACGGAGGTTCATTTATCTCTCCACTCATAATTATTTCGTGGATTGTTTCAGTAAGGTTTCTCTAACCGTTATCGGGTATTTACTCAACCCGTTCATCTCCTCACGTTCTAGGGAGTTCATATGTTTGCGTTATCGTTATACTTTAATCGATAGCTTGTGTGTGTTTGCATATTTTCGTTATTATACGCATCGTTCCGTTCTACGGATCTCTAGCCGAACGTTACTCACTATGAGTCGGTCTTTACACTATGTTAGACCACACCGGCATACAAGTATGTTAGTTCATTCAACATACAACAAGACATTCATAATCAACAAGGGATTATTTTCATGCTTTAGTCTTGATTAAGCCGGCACACAAACACACAAATCAGTGTAACTCGGTTAGCATACGGGGCATGAGAAAATCATACCTTTCACCGGGGTTTTTACTTTACCGTGGCATCTCACCATGCTCGGGTCGCGCACGACTCTCTGATAATGTTTCAAACATTATTATTAATACTAAGATCATACGGAACATATTAATGTTTCCCGTGTTACCCCCTACCCCGTTATCCCGTTATCTTGGTTTCACTCTGTTCATTTGAGTTCTCACTTCTCAAACACTTCTAACACTTTCTAACACTTCTTAGGGCCTTTACATGTCACCAAACAAGGCCTTAACATCTTATAACATCATTAACATTCAAACCCCCATCATTTAAAACCTTTAAACACTCTCTGTAGGTTTCTGGGGGTGGTCCGGGACTTGGTCCTTACCCTAAGTCCCGGACCAATTCATTAAATAACTCTCGGGTGAAAAACAACACCTGGTCCGGGACTTTGTCCTGGAGTATAGTCCCGGACCAACATAGCACTTGCACTCTCGGCCTTAATTTAGGTGTGGTCCGGGACTTTGTCCAAGGACCAAGTCCCGGACCCTGCTAAAACCTGCTCCAAACTTGATTTTTCCACTCCTAATCAATCCTTAAACCACCCTTAATCTTTCCATAAACTTTCCACAAGTTTTCCACATATTTAATCACCTTAAAACATGCTCCAAAACTCTTCAAATCATAGGCTCAAACCTTACCCAAATTCTTACTCAACGTCACTTATATTCCATAACTAGTTTTCTGTTTTGTTCAACTCTTGTAACAGATTTTGGTTGCATCATTATACCATTCATACTTCCCTCACCAATGTCATTCTTAGCACTCAAATGACATTATCTTTACTCCTAATACACATTTCTCCTTAGCTTGATTTTGCAAACCATTACTACTCACTTAAACTCTTAAGCACACCTAGTCTCTTCCTCATCATAGAACACTCAACACTTTCCATTCCTAGGTAAATTTTGACAGCACTTACTTGCTTTACTAAGCATTTTCACCACACTAAAATCAACTCACAAACACTTCTTCCCACCTGTTTGGTTTAGACATCAACAATCACATTAAATTCCCACTTGTTCACATATAACTAGCTTGGTTTCCTAGGTTCATTTTACACACTTAAACCCATTGAAACATTCCCATTCAACAAACAACATTATAGTATCATGACCACCACAATTCAAGGCCCTAATTCAACCTATCATTTAACTCACAAGTCACATAAAAACTAGCTCAAGGTAAGCTTTTTACCTTGTTCCTTTTCGGTTTTCTCCCTCTTCTTCCTCTTTCTCTTGTTCCCTCTTTCTCTTCATGTTTCCACATCAAAGCAAAGGGGCATAGATTGCCAACTACAATCATATCCCCATACACATATACCAAACTTATTAATTCAAACCCTCCTTACAAAACTAGTATTTAAGAGCTAGTTTTTAAGGCTTAACTTTGCCATTACCTTAGAGTGTCCAAAAGGAGAGCTTGGCAATCAAATAATGGAATTTCCAACACCCCCAATGGCATGGAGAAACCGACTGAAATGGAAGAAAATTTTCAACGTGGAAAATTTTCCAAATAGCAAGAACAAGCTAGGAATGATGGTTAACTTGAGTTTATATTTACCTTGGAGTATTAAGGAGATGAAGGAGACTCAAAAACACCCCTCCATGCTTCAAACGAGCCAACTGCCATGAGAATGAAGAAGAGGGTTTCGAGCTTTTAAAGGGTAGAAAACGTTGCCCTTAACAAGAGGTCCAACGGTGGTGTTCTTGTGTGATTTGGTGAAGAAATGAGCAAGAAAGGAGGGAATGAAGATGGTGCTGTGTGCTTGCTCTTTGAAATCGCCATTTACAGAGGCAAGGAAGGAGGAGCTCGATTTTGAAGGAGGGAGATCGTGAGTGAGGAGAAAAGAAGAGGTGAGAGAGTAAGTAAATTACTTTTTACTATTCCCCTTTATTACTTTCACTTTTCTTTTCTTCCTTTCTTATTTATTTACTAGCTTAGAGTGTGTGTGAGTGGGTGACTCACTAAATAAAACCGGCCCCACTAAATTAGTAAGCTGGAGCGTTTTTCGTTTTCTTACAGAAAACGCTCGTTATTTTACCCGGTTTGGCACTATTCACTAACCGGGCCCGTTTTTCGGATTTTTCTCGTTTCTTTATTTTTAATGGCTATTAAGCTTCCATTAATACTTAATTATAGTTATATAATCAACTATAATTTTTTTACGGGTCCATTTGACCACTTTAAGTCACGTTTTCGGGCTTCCTCGAAAAACGTGCTTTAAAACTCTCGTTTCGTTTTAATCCATTATTTGGATCCGTTTTCTTCGGAATCATTCCCGTATACTAATTAGGCCTAACTAAGCCTTAGGAATCCATCTCGGACCCTCTCGAGATCATATATCTCTTATACTCATTTAACGCGCATTTTAGCGTTTTTCGCTTTTCAAGCGTTTTCTCTTTTCTTTTGGTTTTATTCTTTTTACCAATACTCTTTAGGCACCATTAGGCCCTAAAAATTTTATTAGAGTATTTAATCACCATTTTTAGATCCGGGGTATTAAAATCATGAAGTCTAAAGTCGTACTTCTGACTCTCAAAGTACCCCTTTCAGCTTTCTGTCTGACTTCTCTCATATATTCATCGGCCCTCTAAGCCTCTTGCATCTCAATAACCAAACTCAAGAACAAGTAACGAATGGAGTGAGTTGCTTGATGGCTCAGGGTGTCAGCTACCACATTCTCCTCCTTCCTTGTACTGAGGTCAATGTCATAGTCTATTAGAAATTCTAACCATCTTCTCTGGCGAAGATTCAACTCCTTCTGAGTGAATATATATTTCAAGCTCTCATGATCCTGTAGATCATCACACTAACCCCGTATAAGTAGTGCCGCCATATCTTCGAGGCGAAGACTACAACTCCCATTCCAATCATGTGTGGGGTAGTTTCCTCAAACTTCTTCAGATGCGGTGACGCATAAGCGACCACTTGTCGTGCTGCATGAGTACGTAACCCAATCCTCTGCCAGAGGCATCACAATAAACCTCAAAGCCCCCCGTACCATCTGGAATGGTCAGAACCGGTGCAGTGGTCAATGAGTCCTTCAAGCTCTGGAATCAACTCTCACAGTCATCCGTCTATATAAACGGTGCATCTTTCTTCATCAGACTGGTCATCGACTTTACAAACCTTACTGAAATTCTTCATTAATCTGTGGTAAGAACCTGCCAGACGAGAAAGCTCCTAATGTTGGTAACTGTCTTCCGTTTTGGCCAGGTACGTACTGCATTGTTCTTTGCTGCTGATCTACAGAGATCCCCAGCAGAGATGACATGACCAAGAAAGAGACCTGGTCAAGCCAAATTCACACTTAGAGAACTTCGCATAAAGTTGGTTCTCCCTCAGTGTCTCCAATACCATCCTCAAGTGTTTCTTATGTTCACTTCTCGACTTTGAATATATCAAAATGTCATCGATGAAGACCACTACCGACTTGTCCAGCTGCTCCCTGAACAAGCGGTTCATCAGATCCATAAATTTCACCGGTGTGTTCAACAAACCGAACGGCATTACTGTAAATTTGTAGTGGCCGTATCGTGTCTGGAATGCCGTCTTCTCAATATCTCCCTCCTTAATGGCTATCTGATGGTACCCCGATCTGAGATCAATCTTAGAGAACACGGATGCCCCCTTCAACTGATCGAACAAATCATCAATGCGAGGTAGTGGATACTTATTCTTCACAGTCACTGCATTTAACTCTTGATAGTCGATGCAGAGGTGGAGACTACCATCCTTCTTCTTCACGAAGAGTACAGGCGCTCCCCATGGTGAAACGCTAGGTTGCACAAACCCCTTGTCAAGTAGGTCTCTTAGCTGTTCTTTTAATTCATTCATCTCAGCCGGAGCCATGTGGTAAGGCGCCTTAGCTATCGGTCCGGTTCCAGGTAGCAGCTCAATGGTGAACTCTACCTCCCGAGTGGGTGGCATGTCGGGCAGTTGCCGGAAGGACACCGGGGTACTTTGACACTAGCGATAAGTTGGGGTCAAACTCGGGGCCTCTCTCTACGTCCTGAACATAGTAGAGATATACTTCCTCCTTCCTCCTCCACTCTTTATACATTGCCATGGCGGAGATGATCTTGGTCGAAGGCTCTCAGGGCCTCTAGCGGTATGATATTGTTACCCTATACGGACTCCTAAGTAGCAGTCGGTGCTTGGCGCAGATGATACGACCCTTATGCCGCTCCAACCAGTTTTATCCCGAATATTACATCATACCCCCAGTCTCTGAACTCAATCAAAGTGATCAGGAAGTCTTCTCCTTGATTCTAATGGTGGCTGCTCGGTAGTAGCGAGTACATCGTACTTTCTCTTTAGACGGGAGCGTCACCGTAAAGTCAGGTACCCTCGTCAGCGTCTAGCCCCACCTCTTCGTGAATTATGATGAAATAAAGGTATGCGAGGCCCCTGAGTTGAAGAGCACGGATGCATCAATGGCGTTGATCGGAAAGGTGCCGGTGAGGATAGTGCCACTTTTGCGGCATGTGCCTCTAAGGATGCCTAGTGCACCTTCCATACTGAGTCCACAACCTATGTATTTCACAAGCTTTCATGAGTATTGATGGTATAACACAAGTCGTAAAAACAATATGAACAACACTATTATTTTATTAATACCATCCTCTTACATCATGTGCTTTTGTTCTCTTACACCATACTCAAAGTATTACATGTCTATACTGTCTAAAGGTAAGTTAACCGCCCTAGTTTCATATGTGTCCGCATTGATTACCGCTGACGGTGCTATGTTTAGCTTGATCTGCTTATCCCATGGTATAACATTCTCGACTCTCCACCCATGATCACACATCCATCTTCCGGCCTTAAGTGACTAACTTCTTGGCGTGGTCCACAAGCTTCTGCTCACCATATAAGAATTCACCGTCATCTCTAGTGGATCAAGACACTGCGAGTATCCCCCATTAGAGAGACTCTGCAGTCTTGTCCTTATCTTGGTGTAACCCAAGTCGTCCTTCTTTCTCGTAGAAGTTGACGATACACATATCTGCTTGTATGTCCGGGATCGGGTCAGCTTCCAGTCGCTGAGTGATCTCCACGGCTTGTGTAACAACCGGATGGAACTCCTCGGGTATTTCTGGTGGTGATGCTTCATCTTGTGCTCTCTTATTCTGGTATGATTTGGCATATGGATTCCAATCCTTGCCTAAGCTCATCATTCTTAACTTCATCTTCGCTCCTCCAGGGTACTCCGGTGTATAGAAACCTCCCGGTCCCACTCCTAACTGGCTGCATCTCCTGATGATGACTATTTGTGCCTCGGGTGTCAGGTATCCCCTTAATAAAATCATACCTGGGTGGATAACCTGACATTGTTCGTTTGGAAAGTCTCAAGTTTCGATGTCGGTTTCTTCCGGGTTAAGTGTTGAAGGTATGAGATAGCAAATGTTGAATTTTCCAAAGGTGTAGTATATTATATCTTACTTAAGTTCCAATCATGTATTAAAGTCTTATCTAACTCAATCATTCACTCAAGCATGCATGAAATGCAATAAGTAAGCAGTTTTTATTACCTAATGGGTAATAGCGGTACCTGATCTCGATGAGGGTTCAACCTCATCTTCCCGGTCCACCATATGGAGAGTAGTCCCAACTTTCTGGACTACCCGGATCCTTTGTTGGTGGCTGGCTGCGTCGCCTTCTGACCGTCGGATCCAGCGTTCTGATCAGTCTTGCCCTTGCCCTTCCACTCGGGTCTAAAGGCTTTTCTCTCAGGGTTTCGGACGCACTCTTAAGCTCGGTGTCCGAATACCCCACAAAAGTTGCACTCCACCTTGTTGCCCTTACAGTTGAGTCCGGGACGGTTCTTATGGCACCACGAGCACATGTATCGACGTTGGTAACCCCGTTAACTCCCTTGCCGGACTCAGACCCTGATCGTTCACAATGTTAGTGATTTATCTCAAGGTTACTAATGGCTTACCAATTCACGTTAAGGTATATTTATTTACCCTTTGGAGCTTTCGAGCCCAGGGCTTAGCAGCTATTGCATACGTCAGCTTTAGAGGCTCTTCAGTAGCCTTCTTACTCTTCACCTTCCTCTTCTGGCCCTTCTGGGACTGAGGCTGGTACTTTTCTTTCTTGTACCCGCCTTGCCCTTGATTGTCGGACCCCTTCCCAGCCATCTTTCTCTTAGCAGCATTATCCTCGTCCCTTTGCTGGATGGTGATCTCAATCTTCGCAGCGGCATGATAGCACTCCTGCTTTCAAGGTATTAGTTCCTTATTCTCATGGTATTAAACTTCACTTACTTATTAATAGCTTAGTCTCTCTTACTACCTACAAGGTAGTATAGCTCGTCGGCCCCATGCCATAGCGGAGTCGATGGCTCCGCCCGCCATAAAAGCGGTCCACCGAGATCTGGTCCGAGTATCTCAGTCCCGGCAGAAGACGTAACAAGGTGGTGAACTCAAAGTAGTACTCGTCCATCGTCATCTTATCCGTCTGCTTCAGCACATCCAACTGTAAGCGCTTCTTCATCTGGACATGGGTGGGGTAGTATTTGGCTCATAGCAAGGCCGTGTACTACTCCCAGCCAAAGTCAGGGTTGGCCACGTGTTCAGCCCTCACTAAATTCCACCAATCACTTGCCGCCCCCTTCAGGTAGAACCTGGCAAGTCTAAACTTGGTTCCAGCAGGAACGTCAAGGGTCTCGAAGGCGGTCTCTAGCTCGGAGATGTACGGCTCAAGCTTAGCGGGGTCAGTCTCCCCTTTGAATGGTGGGGGTCGAAGGTCAGCAAGACTCTTCACCCAGTTTGGTTCTCGGGGCTATGGTAGTGGTGGCGGTGCACCGGCTGATAGCACATGTGTCTCAAAGCGGCAGCTATGATTTCGGCGATCGCCTGCTCCCGGTATACTGGTAGTCTCATCACCTCGGCCACATCCTTAGCCTCTCCTTCCTGACATCTGACAAGCATAAAGTACATTAGGCTTGTGTTTACAAAGGTCTAGGTTTACGAGTTTATAACGTCCGTAGACGGTTAAAACGATCCACACTTATTAGTGGTCGTCTGACTCTTTAAACTCTGACATCTCACACCCTTAACCCATATCTTATATCTTAACTCTTAACTCAACACGGTACTTACCTAGGTTCGGTATTTCATGTATTCATAGCGTAACTACACTCTGATACCACTTTTTGTAACACCCCAACTTAACTAATGTGGTTGTCGCAAAACTTTCCCATTCATATAGCAATATCGCAGTGGAATTATATACAATACCCAGAACCTTGCCACGGTCCAACATACTAGAATATACTGAACTTTAATTTACAACACTTATAGAAAATATCAACCGAGTATCGTGTATCTCAACCTAACATTGTTTTAATCATTCTCTAATAACATCTATGGGTGTACAGGCACAACCCAGATACAAAGTGATACCATCCTAAGTCTACCCGCTCCTACTCTCGAGGTGGGTCTTCTGAGGCCTCTTTCCTGCAAAATTAATATGGATGCCCCGAGGGCTCAATACCATTGTGGTACGATAATCTTTATAGCCCCCAAGCTAATGGGGCTACGACGACTACTTGTCGATAACATGTAGTTGATTAATAACACAACATAAATAAGAAGTGCAATAAACACCACACCACATATGAACAATTATAGTTCAAACACAATGAACGACTTAAAAGCATTCCATAAGTAAGTGAGTTAATCTTTTAACTCCTTAGGTTATGATTTTTCTTATTCTCAATCAAAGTCTTATCTCATCTCAAGTCTTATCTCACTTACATGATACCAACTGTTCTTTAATTAAAGTTGGTTGTATCTTAACTCAATGTTTATCTTTGTCGGATCAAAAGTAACCCTAGCCAATGAGCTATTAACTCCAATGGTTAAATAAACAATTTCTTAAATTTGGGATTTAGGAGATCCCACCGCACCATCTTAATCTGGCCTCCCACCTTGAACTGTAATCCTAGTTGGTCGAGTCTATATGTCGACTCTAGGCGACAAGTTAAAGACGAGTCTCAAGCGGAAGTCAGATCTGATACAGATACCAACCCCCTTTTCCTTAACATGCATGGCCGGAGTCCGTCCCGATTCCTCACTCCCCCCAAGTTCCAGTTAGTAGAAAGTCTCAAAGACGAGTGTTAGTTAAACTTTTTCGGGTATTAACCAACCAACAATTTGGGAGTGAATTCTTATCTCATACCACGGTTTACTACTCATAGTTAGTAAACAATCTCAATTCAAGTGTGTTAGTTAAGGGTAAAACACACAAGTAACATAATACACCAGTTGCATGCTTTATCTTGTTTTAGTCAAAACAATAAACAATTAGCACACAAGCCTAGGGACACCTTGTTAGCAAGCAGGCTACAAGAAAACCATACCGTTAACTGATAAGTGCAAAACATATAGACTTTTTAGGGTTTAATCACCTTATTAATTGTAGCATTTTTAGTAATGTTTCTCACTTATCTAGGGTTTTTCCTATAATTATGTTTTATTAACTGATGTATTTTATGTGTTAAATTGTAGGAAAAAATACCTACAACTTACATATGTTAATAAGGTTAAAAGATAGGCACGAGGAAGTCACGTGAAGCACACACAGAGGTGTGTCCGCGTGAGCAACCGCCTGTTTTATAGGCGGACAACACATACGTGCATGTGCATGGAAACCGCCTGTACTACCCGCCTGATATATGGGCGGACAAGAGACAGAGGCAACCGCCTGAGTATAGGGCGGACGTGAGAGGCGGTTGTGAATTAAAACCAATCGCGCGACAGTTTCTTCTTCGCCCCGTCGTCGTTTGCAACTTGCCTCCGTCTGCAACTCGTCCATATCTATCTACTCTCCGCACCGCCGTATGTTTCTGTCCCCTGCAATAAATGAAGCAATCAGTGAGGCTGCAATCAACGAGCTCAATCAATGAGCTGCTCCTCTGCTGATTCTTCTTCTTCTATAAATACAACGCTCAGCTTACCTTACCCGGTGTCCTTGCAGAGGTTCTGTCCGTGGTTCCTCTGCAGTTCCAATTCACACCATCATCCCATCTCCGTATCACTACACTTTCACTCACTCGTTCATCTTTATCTCTAATCTCCCGCTTCTCCATTTGTTTTCTTTTCATCTCATTAAGCTCACCTCTAGTCTCACGTAATTATTTAGCAGATCACTAAATAATATGTTAGGCTAGTTTACGTATATTCTGGGAATAATTATGTTTCTTCTGTATTAATTATGCAATATGTTTTACTGGTTTTAATTTTAATAAAGTTGTTACGCTTAATGATTTCACGTATCTTTTTAATAAACCTCATGAATTTATTAAAATGCTTTACCAGTCTATTTTGATCAGACCGGTGATAAATAGACAGGTTAATTAAGCCGTAAAACTGGAGAAAGCTTGATTATGATTTAATGAGTTAATACTTCCAGTTGCATAAATATTCCTCATATCTAAACCGTCCGTTTACATACAAATTGCTTGAACCATGATTTGAACCTTGCAATTTATGGTAAACGAGTTCTTTTGAGTTTATGACTTAAACCTTAAGATAATAAGAGGAATTTTGCCAAATAATTATAATTAAACCAGTAGACCTAGCATAAGAGAGCAGTTGTTATATTAACATGAACCAGGATCCCGTTTAGTTTATCTGCTTACTTAGTTAATTTTATTTACTGTTTTTATTTATTTGTAACAAGTCAATTAATCCCCCTCTTGTGACACGCTTAGGTACTTAAATATGTACATTAGTCCCACGGTTCGATATCCGGTCGCTTACATTACACTATACTACTACGACCGGGATTTGTTTGCAGCCCGACGTTTATTTTGGGTTTTATTTCTTTTCTTTTATATTAATTACACCACTATAACCACTCACGATAATCAGTCTGCAAAATGGCGCCGTTGCCGGGGACTAGATTTATTCTAGTTCCTAAGCCCCGGATTATTCACCTGTTAATTATAAATATTTTGTTCTCTTATTTGTGTGTTAATATTATCTCTAATATTTCGTTTATTGTTAATATTAATTATCTACTATATTATGTTAATGTTAATTATCTAATAATCTGTTAATATTAATTGGACACCTGATTTTTTGGACATTTGGACATTCGGACATCTAACTCCTAACATCTAATTCTAACTTCTAACATTTTAATTTTGTGTATACTAACATTTAATATTCCATCGTATACTAACATTTAATATTCCATCGTATACTAACATTTAATATTCCATTGTCCTTAACATTTAATTTTATGTAAATTAACTACTAACTTATAATTTATGTTATCTAATTATTAACTTATAATTTATTTTTTTTTTATTACTAACCCATTATTTTATTTCTTCATTATATTTGTTATTGTATAAGCTAGGTTTAAATCAAAAAAAAAAAACGGAACAGGGGGTTGTCCGCGTGGACAACCGCCCCATTACCATGCGGACACCACTGAAGACAACCGCCCCTCTGACCGCCCAATCTATACGCGGACGCAGCCACAACGTGTCCGCCTAACTCCCGAGCGGACGTCCAGGCGGACGTCCCTCTGTGCTGAAAAAAAAGAACGCTGCGTTTTCCATTCCAGTTCTTCCCCAATTCTGAAATTGCTCAAACCCGATACAGAAGAGAAGAACGAGAGCCGAGAATCGCCTCCCCCTTCAGATCCACACAACTTCCTCATTTCTTCATCAAATTTTACAAGGTTGGTACCGAAACGCTCGTTTTTCAATTCCTTACGTATCTATAGCTTCAAATTTGTAAATGGTGAACTATACTAGGAGAAATTAGGAGCTGAAGTTTCGAATCCCTAGTTTCCCAAATTCGAAATTTTCGAATTTTAATTGCTAATTTGTCTCGAATTTGTCCTATATTTGTCATAATCTATATACACAAGGTTAAATCTTTACATATTACACTTAGTTTGGGTGTTTTTGTTGAAATCAAAAATGTTGTGTGCTAATTACAAAAATTCGTTGTTAGAACTAGCATTATTCAATTTTATTTTAGCCTTGTTTATTAAACGAAAATAGAGATTATGATTCTAGGTTATTGTTTACAGATTTGTTAGGTGACGGTACTAAAACCTTGAAACTGACTGAATTAATTGTGGAGAAACGAAGAATTTTAGGGGAGGTTCTGTCGAATTTTCGACAGAATTTATGTTGTATAATTATTCTGTTTACATTTCATATTAATTGTTCATCTTGTTTTCTATTTTTATTAATTTACGGAGTTGTTTTTGTTAAATACTAACGTTCTGTTTGATAGTAATTTTATGTAGTTTATTAACGTTTTTTTATTATTATTTGTTAATTTTTATGATGTTGTTAATTTTTATGTTATTTTTGTGGTTATTAATTTTTATGTTATTTTTAATCTGTTTAATATTAAATATTAATTGTTTTGCTGTTAATATTTGTTTACCTTTAATTCAAAAATATTAGTATGCCTCCTCGTATGCGTGGTGGTCGATCTGGTTCTGGATCTACTAGGGGCAACTGCCCCGGGGCATCGTCTTCATCTGCTCCTTTTCGTCATCCGGATCTTCGGGATGACGGGTTTATATCGGCAGAAGCCCGAGCCTGGTTCGATCTAGGCAAGGACTTCATTATGGAGAGGAAATATGCTCCTGAAGTGATAGAGGCTGCAGGGGTGGACACCCTTTTTGACAGATTAGGACTTAAGATGGTCCTAAAGATAGGTGCTGGGATCTTCTGTGAGGAGCTAGTGAGAGAGTTTTATGCGAACGCCCGGGCGGCGAGCAGAGCATTACCTCTTACGTGCGTCATCACCCTGTGGAGATCACGCCCGCTACATTCTCCTCTATCTTTCAGATTCCAGTTGGTCCTGACGAGCACCGGGGATTCACAGAGGAGCACATGCATATGTCTAAGACCCGGTGGCTGCAGGATGTAGGTCGGAGGATCCGACATCGAGGGGAGGAGGACAAGGAAGTCCTCCCTTTCGCGAGCTTCCCTACATTGCAGCAGAGGTTTCTCTTGGACATCATAGGCCATCAGATTCGCCCCTCTGCAGCTCACGATGCTTCTGACGAGGACTGCGCTTTACTAGACTATTTCCTCGGTCCTTTTCCACCTGCTCAGCGCCTCTCCTTCGGCCACATCATGTTTGGCCAGCTCCATAAGGTGGTGTCCTATCTGAGGACGAAGAAGAAAAAAATCACCCCTATCTTTCCCTTCTCCATCTGGTTCTGCCTTGTCACTCACCTCCCAGAGGAGGCCATTTATGGTGTAGAGCTCCGGACGGGAGGGCACCCAGTCACGCTGCAGACTATGCGGCGTTGGGGCTTTACACGCTTAGACGATGGTACTTGGGTGAAGGGTAGCGCTGCCCGGTCTTCCACTGCATCATCCACGGCAGCAGGACCCTCTACGGGAGCTACACCTCTCTACTGATCCCGACCACCCGTCCGCTGAGACTGCACAGGAGAGGAGCCCTACGTGCCTACTACTGATGTGATGCAGACTCCGGCTCCTGTACCTTATTCGACAGATCTACAGAGTCAGCTCCAGGCATTCCATCAGCGCTTCGAGAGCTTTGAGCAGACTCAGCAGAGGATGCTGGCTGAGCAGTCACAGGTGTCGCAGCGCTTGGGTCGGAGTGAGGACTTATATTCACGGGTGATAGAGCGCTTAGACCAGGGCGACAGGTTACATGCACAGACCGCTCAGCTCCTAGAGCGTCTCCTAGCTCAGACAGGCCAGGGACCTGCACAGCCTCCACCACCACCACCGCAGTGATTTGTATTTTTATTTTTGTTTTATTTTTCTATGTTGTTTACTAACTTTTTTGTAGACTATTACTGTCTAAACCTTGTGCTAACATTTGATATATTCAGGAAGGTACCAGTGTGGTTTACTTTATGTTTTTATTTTATGAATTTTTATTTATGTTTTTCATTTAATGATTTTCTTTTGGTTAAATTGGAGTTCTGCTGGCTATATATGATTTTCTTTTCAGAATAAATTCTATATCCAACATATAGCTGAACTCGCCTAGGAAGCAATCTCAGTTGCTCTAGGAAATACGATATCTTCGGTTGAACACTTGCGCGAACTTAAGTGTGAGGAACGTCTCACCCCTACAAAGCTTTAAGTGTGAGGAAAAACGCCTTCCTCAATCTACGATATAAGGGGAGTTTCAGTTTTTCTTTTATTATTTTAATGTTCAACCTACATACGTTTAATCCTTTACAGTCTGTCATATTTTGGAAGGTCCTTATCTTGAATTAAATTTGATCAATGAGGACATTGCTCCTCTTAAGTGTGAGGAAGGAGAGACCTTTCCCTGAAAATATGACAGCTTTGTTCGATAATGCCACACTCACTTATTGCTTCTCTAAACTGCCTAAATAAAAAAAATGATGAAAAATGAGATAAAATAATTGTAGAAGTGTCTGAAATTATGTCGAGTGACAACTGAAAGGTAGTTTTATTTTTAAGGAGTTTGTATAAGATTATTTTCCTTCAAAATACTCTATTTTCACTCGAAAAATGATAGATCTGCTAATTGTAGAAATCAATTTAGTTTAGCTTGGGATTATGGGAATGTGTGGAAAGTCAAGGAAAGAAAAGGATAAAGACAAGGTACTCCACTGTTTATGAATTTTTCTAACCAAAAACAGGCCTCGTCTATCCGGTTATTAAGTTCTTCGGGGTGCTTTAACACCTATCTACCTAAGGTCTCGTGATCTGGGATAGAAGACCCAACACCGCTACAAGGATGGAGAGAAAAGTCTGGGGTACAGGAAAATAATGCAATTTTTATAAAAATTTGGATGTTTTGCATATACAATTTTTGCATTCAAAAATAAAATGTTAATAAATTGCAATTTATATTTATGAACATGAGTACGTGGTGTTGAAAGGTATTGCGGAATAGGGCATTACTTCACACCCCTTGTCATCCCGGGTTAGAGAATTGAAATTGGTTGATAATCCCAGGTTAATCTAACTTGTTTTCTGCAGTTTAGTTTATCTATGCTTTTATTAAATTGTTCTTCTTCACTGTTTATGAAAACCTACTTCTAAGAGCAGAATTATTCTTTCTATTGTCACTTTGTCTTAATTCCCTTCTACACTTATTTAATCTTGTTTTATTATTTTGGCTTAGAGATAATTGTATTCCTTATTTGCTTGAGGACAAGCAAAAGTCAAGTGTGAGGAAGTTTGATAAGTGCAAAACATATAGACTTTTTAGGGTTTAATCACCTTATTAATTGTAGCATTTTTAGTAATGTTTCTCACTTATCTAGGGTTTTTCCTATAATTATGTTGTTTATTAACTGATGTATTTTATGTGTTAAATTGTAGGAAAAAATACCTAAAACTTACATATGTTAATAAGGTTAAAAGATAGGCACGAGGAAGTCACGTGAAGCACACACAGAGGTGTGTCCGCGTGAGCAACCGCCTGTTTTATTGGCGGACAACACATACGTGCATGTGCATGGAAACCGCCTGTACTACCGCCTGATATATGGGCGGACAAGAGACAGAGGCAACCGCCTGAGTATAGGGCGGACGTGAGAGGCGGTTGTGAATTAAAACCAATCGCGCGACAGTTTCTTCTTCGCCCCATCGTCGTTTGCAACTTGCCTCCGTCTGCAACTCGTCCATATCTATCTACTCCGCACCGCCGTATGTTTCTGTCCCCTGCAATAAATGAAGCAATCAGTGAGGCTGCAATCAACGAGCTCAATCAATGAGCTGCTCCTCTGCTGATTCTTCTTCTTCTATAAATACAACGCTCAGCTTACCTTACCCGGTGTCCTTGCAGAGGTTCTGTCCGTGGTTCCTCTGCAGTTCCAATTCACACCATCATCCCATCTCCGTATCACTACACTTTCACTCACTCGTTCATCTTCATCTCTAATCTCCCGCTTCTCCATTTGTTTTCTTTTCATCTCATTAAGCTCACCTCTAGTCTCACGTAATTATTTAGCAGATCACTAAATAATATGTTAGGCTAGTTTACGTATATTCTGGGAATAATTATTATGTTTCTGTATTAATTATGCAATATGTTTTACTGGTTTTAATTTTAATAAAGTTGTTACGCTTAATGATTTCACGTATCTTTTTAATAAACCTCATGAATTTATTAAAATGCTTTACCAGTCTATTTTGATCAGACCGGTGATAATTAGACAGGTTAATTAAGCCGTAAAACTGGAGAAAGCTTGATTATGATTTAATGAGTTAATACTTCCAGTTGCATAAATAATTCCTCATATCTAAACCGTCCGTTTACATACAAATTGCTTGAACCATGATTTGAACCTTGCAATTTATGGTAAACGAGTTCTTTTGAGTTTATGACTTAAACCTTAAGATAATAAGAGGAATTTTGCCAAATAATTATAATTAAACCAGTAGACCTAGCATAAGAGAGCAGTTGTTATATTAACATGAACCAGGATCCCGTTTAGTTTATCTGCTTACTTAGTTAATTTTATTTACTGTTATTATTTGTAACAAGTCAATTAATCCCCCTCTTGTGACACGCTTAGGTACTTAAATATGTACATTAGTCCCACGGTTCGATATCCGGTCGCTTACATTACACTATACTACTACGACCGGGATTTGTTTGCAGCCCGACGTTTATTTTGGGTTTTAATTTCTTTTCTTTTATATTATTACACCACTATAACCACTCACAATAATCAGTCTGCATTAACCGTTGGTTGTTTCGGTTGCCTATTCTCCTTCCGAGTCCAAATTCTCAAGTCCTAAAACATTCATCCAATTTAGGTTGTTAATTACTTCCAATTTACTTAGCTTACTTAGCCAATAATGATCCCAACTAATAACCACTAAGTCCTTATAAACTTAACCTTAAACACTTAAATCATTTTACTTAACCTTAAACACTTAAATCTTTTACTTAACTTAATCTCTTAAGTCCTTATATGCTTATCTTTCTAATCATCATTACCCTCCTAATGGTGGACTACTAATGCCACTCTTTCTTTTCTGTTTTTTTATAAGCGCGACCGACCTTGCAAGGGAGGTCTCAAGGTCGATCGAAGTCCGTGCACTTCCTCATTTGAAAAGTTCAACCCGACCGACCTTGCCAAGGTCAGTCCTAAGGTAGGTCCAAGTCAGAAGACATTCCCGCTTGAAAATTCTAGCCCGGCCGACCTTGCCAAGGTCGGTCCTAAGGGAGGTTGAAGTCAGAAAGCTTCTTGGATGGGTAATTTTTGCCCGACCGACCTTGCTAAGGTCGGTCCTAAGGTAGGTTAAAGTCAGACCCCAGTTTCTAAGTGCTTATTTCACTCCAAACCTTTCCATAAGTATCCTAGTATATTCTAACATCATTTTGGTGCTTTAATACACTCTTAAATCATCCACCAAACTCCTTAATCCACCCACAATCAAACTCCTTAATCATTTACTCAAATTCTTACTAAATCCTAACACTTAGAACTTAATTCCTTACATTTCCAACTTGTAAATTTTGCCTAAGACTTCAACTAACCAAAGCGTTTCTATTCATTCAACATACTACTCCTCAAGCATTACTACTCATTCCTAAGGTCATTTACTCTAGTTCATGCTCACATCCTTACTAGACTTAATACCTTATTTTTCCTTCAAACTTTGTATAAGTCTTACAACTTCTCTTGTCATGGTTTTGGTGCCTTAAATTCACTATCCTATCCTCTAGTTCCTCCTAGACATCACTAGGTCATCCTAACACCCAATGAACACCTTAACTCATTTATTTCCACCAACTTATCCGTTAGTGTTGCCTAGCACAACCTAAGTCATAATATCTCCTTAAAATATTTAAAGCATCTTGTTTCTTCACCAAATTTTGACATGGTTTCCCTAATACTTTCTTACACCCAAACATCTAGTTTTTCATCCTTAAACCATCCAAGACACTAAAATCCTCCACAAACATTCTTTACACACACCTACAAACAAACTACACTACATTATAATATAGTGCATAAACTTAAATTGCTTGCCACTTAGGCCCTTAAATGACTTGGCTCTTAGGCCGTTAAATGACTTAAACTTAAACACTGAATTTCCCACATATAAAAGCTTTCAACCTGTAAATACACACATCAATGCTCCCATAGCAATATAAGTGTTCTTGTAATTCACCTTATGATTGTTTAACTAACTCAATTCCCATTTGCTCCTTAATTACAAGTTCACATATATGATCATGTTGTTTCTCCTAGGTTTTATAGCCCATTACATAATGTAAGCTCTAAGCTACACTTAGTATCTATCTAAATCCCATCCCTTAAAGCATTAAACCACCTTAAGGTAAGTAATATACCTTGTTTTTCTCAAGCTTCTCTAACTTCCCTCCTTGGTTTTCTTGATTGATTTCTCGGCCAAGGACCTTAGTTCTCTTGCCAATTTTCTATTCATCATTAACATAATCTGTTGAGTACTAATGAACATGTCTAAACTCATAGAATTTACTCTTAAGTTAAAAGACTGCTTTAAGGCATTTTAAATGGATGATTACCTTGGAGTCTCAAGATAGAATTTGGTAATGAATCAAGGAGGACCTACACTAGTCCTTGGAGATTAAAACAAGCTAATTCAAGGAGCAAAAAAAGAATCCATGAGAAGACAATTTTCGGTGATGAACAAAAGTCAAGGAAACTTGATTTTTCTTTCACTTTTCTTACCTTGAATGGGAGGAGATGAAATGGAGCTCTTAAAACCGAATTTTCCCCCTTCAATGGACTTTTTCAAAGGCGTCAAACTTGAGCTTTTGAAGTTTTGAAAGGATAGAAATGTAGGCCTTTGTCTAACTAGCAATAATCTATGCTTAGTTTTTGATTTGGAGCAATATTGAGTATTTGGTAAGCAAGTGAAGGTGGAGAATGGATGGGGCTGGTTCTTACGGTTTTGGAGAGGATGATATGAAGAAAAATGGTGGAAGAAGAAGAAGTGAAGAGAGAGAGGAGAGAGATGAGCTAAAGTAAGGATATTTCCTTAAAAGTAAATAGTCTTTTCTTACTTCCCTCTTCTTTTTCCTTAAAGTGCTAGTTCATGTGGTGACTCACCACTTCAAAAATGGGCCCCCTTTTCTTAGTTAGGATATTTATGGGCTTTGTTGACCAATTAATTAAACAAAGTTGACTTAAGTCTAATTTGAGCACTATTTGGGCACTATTCATAATTAGTGCACAAATTTGTGAAAAATTTTGTTTCTAATTGATTTAGGCTTCCTAATGTGATACTAAGTAGTAAAAATGTTAATTAAGGTGTAGTCATGGTCATCTAGCCACTCAAACATCTTTCTAAGACAATTTTTTCAAAAATATGCTTTTAGACTCCTTAAAGCATAATTTGTGTTTTGACTTGTTTTTGAGCTTGGTTTTCTTTGGTAATTGATTTAAAATGTCCATTATCATGTTAATATGGTTGAAGAATGATATTTTGGTCCTAGTCCAAGTTACTCCAAGCTTAGAGCATGTTTTTGCTTAAGTTTCTCTTATGGTGTTTCCTTGTGTTTTCTATGGTTTAATTGTTTACTAAAGTTTATAAGGCATGTTTTATCCTTATTATATCTTATTTTAACATCTATTCACCATATTTAGGTTTGGGTTATTTCAAGAAAATATCATTTTCCCTTGCCTTTTATTGATCAGATGTTGGAAAGGTTAGTAGGGCAAGAATTCTATTGTTTTCTCGATGGCTATTTAGGTTACTTCCAGATTCCAATTGCACCTGAGGATCAGGAGAATACCACCTTCTCCTATCCTTATGGTACTTTTGTCTTCACGCGAATGTCATTCGGGCTTTGCAATGCCCCCGCTACTTTCCAACGATGCATGCAAGCAATTTTTGCTCATTTCATTGAAAAACGTATTGAAGTTTTTATGGATGATTTCGGTATTTATGACCGTAGTTTTGACGATTGTTTGCAGCAATTAGATCTGATCTTAACCAGGTGTGAAGATACTAACCTAGTGTTAAATTGGGAGAAATGCCAATGTATGGTAAAAGAAGGCATTGTTTTGGGACATCAAGTAACCAAAACTGGTATTGAAGTGGACCAGGCCAAGGTAGAAGTCATAAAGAAGCTCCCTCCTCCTACCACAGTCAAGGAAGTTCGAGCCTTCTTGGGCCATGCTGGCTTTTACCGTAGATTCATTGCAGATTTTTCCAAGATAGCAAAGCCTCTAAGTGGCCTATTGGTAAAAGATACAAAGTTCAATTTTACCAAATAATGTTTAGAAGCCTTTGAGATCATCAAGGAGAAGCTGATCTCCGCCCCTGTAGTCGTCGCCCCTGATTGGTCTCTTCCCTTTGAGATCATGTGTGATGCTAGTGACTACGCTGTGGGGGCCGCTCTCTGTCAAAGAAAGGACAAGGTACTGCGGATCATCACTTACGCGAGGAAAACTCTGGTGGATGCCCAGAAAAACTACACAACCATAGAGAAAGAGCTCCTCATCGTCGTTTTCGCCCTCGACAAATTCCGCTCATACTTATGGCCAGCGAGGTAATAGTTCATACTAACCATTCCACCTTAAAGTACAAGTTTACTAAGGCGGACACCAAGCCAAGACTGTTGTGTTGGATCTTACTATTACAAGAGTTTGATGTGCTGGTTGTGGATAAGAAGGGATGCCACAACGGGATTTTAATACCCCGGATCTAAAAATGATGATTAATTACTCTAATGTGATTATTAAAGGCCTAATGGTGCCTAAAGAGTATTGGTAAAGAGAATAAAACCAAAAGAAAAGAGAAAATGCGTACAACGCTAAAAACGCTAAAATGCGCGTTTTACGAGTAAAGGGGATAAATGATCTCGTTAGGGTCCGAGATGGATTCCTAAGGCTTAATTATGCCTAATTAGTATGTGGGAATAATTCCCGAAGAAAACGGATCCAAATAATGGGTTAAAACGCTAATTAAGCATAAAAGCACGTTTTTCGAGAAAACCCAAAAATGTGACTTTAAGCGGTCAAATGGACCCGTAAAAATTATGGTTGACTATATAACTATAATTAAGTAGTAATGGGAGTTTAATAACCATTAAAAATAAAGAAACGAGAAAAATCCGAAAAACGGGCCCGGTTAGTGAATAGTGCTAAACCGGGTAAATTAACGAGCGTTTTTTGTAAAAAAATGAAAAACGCTCCCAGCTTATATTTTGTGTGGGCCGATTTTAATTGGTATACACAGACACACATTTAATTAGCTTGTTAGCTTATTAAGTCACATGATGACAAATAAATAAAGTAAAAAGGGAATAGTAAAAAGATACTTTACTTACTCTCTCACCTTCTTTCCTTCTTCTTTTACGATTCCCAGCCTCCTCTCTGTATTCTCTTCTTCCCTAGAGAGCTCCATGGTGATTTCATCAGAGAGCAACAACACCATCTTCCTTCTCCCTCAACTTGCTCAATTCTCCACCAAATCACACAAAATTTGTACCGCTGAATTCCTCTTATTAAGGGCAACATTTTCCACCCTTCAAAAACTTAAAACCCTCATTTTCATTTCCATGACCGTAGCCTCTATTGAAGCTTGAAGAGGTGTTTTGAGTCTCCTTCATCTCCTAAATACTCCAAGGTAAAACAAGCTCAAGTCTTCCATCTTTCTAGCTTATTCTTGCTAAATCAAAAATTTCCCATGTTGATATTTTCTCCATTTCCAGACGGTTTATGGTTTCAATAGAGGGGTGAGATTTTGCTAGTTAAACTGTTCAAAGATTGCACTCAAGAGAGTAAGGTAATTCCTTAGTGCTAAAGCCCTAAAAACTAGCTCTTGAAATATTAATTTTGTGAGTTACGTGAGAATTAAACTAGCCTGTTATGTGTGGTTTGGGGTTATGATTGTAGATAGCAATCTATACCCTCTTGTTGGTGTGGAAACAAGAAGAGAAAGGGAGAACAAGAGAAGGAGGAAGAAGGGAAAAGAAAACAGAAAGCTAGTAAGGTAATGAACTTACCTGAGATGGTTTCCTTCTCTGTAAAACACATTTTTGGACGTAAATAAAGACCTTGAGTTGGTGTAGTCAAGATACTACGATATTGTTTGTTGAATGAGGAAGTTTGAATGATGTTTAAGTGTGGCTAATAAACCTAGAAGCTAAGTTAGCACATGTGTGTTAACAGAGGGGAATTTAGTGTGTTGTAGCAGTGGTTTTATTGCTTATACAACAGGGACGTAAACTGATTTTTGTGAGCTGTTCAAGTGTTGTGAGAATGCTTAGAAAGTAGGTAAGTTCTGTCAAATTTGTCTAGGAAACTATGGGCTTGAGTGTGTTAATGCTTGAGGTTGGAATAGTGAGAAAGAAAGGATTGAAAACTGCAACAGAAACAAGAAGCTAGAATCTGTAACAGAGGGGAAATTACAGTGAAATGGGGTAAGTAACAGATGAATATATAGGTTGGATTAGGTTAGTTTTGAATGCCTAATCAATGTCAAACATGCTAGAATATGTGTAGGAAGATTGGGGAAGAAGTTGGTATAAGTTTGGAGTTGTAACATAATCAAAAACAAGGAGAAACTTCACTTCTGCAAGTGGTCCGGGTCTGTAAACAAGTACAGAGACCCGGACCATGGCTAAAACACGGCAGATTGTTGTAACAAAGGAGTGGTCCGGGTTTACAAACCAGGACACAAACCCGGACCACCCCTAAAATGCACCCGAGAGTGACCAGAAGTATTGGTCCGGGTTTGTAAACCCGGACACAAACCCGGACCACCCCATTGTCTTCACAGAAACCATTTTTAAGTCATTTTAAGGTGGGAGCTTGATGGGTATTGGTGTTAGATGATCTTTAGGACTTGTTTGGTGACCTATAAAGGTCCTTAGAAGTGTAAATAAGTTTGAAAAGTGAATGAGAAAGTTGCGAAATAAAATCACTTGATTAAACCTAAGATAACGGGATAACGGGGTTAAGTACGGGAGTATTAGTTTTACATACCGTAACGCCTTAATGTTAATGAAAAAATTTGAATGTTATCAGTGGACCAAGTGCGAACCTAGCATGGTGAGATCACATGGTAAAGCTAACCCCGTGAAAGGTATGATTTTCTCATGCCCCGTATGCTAACCGAGCTACTCTGATTTGTGTGTTTGTGTTTTGTGTGTTTGTGTGCCGGCTTAATCAACATTAATGCATGAAAATGAACCATTGCTTGTTTATGAATGTCTTGATGTATATTGTATGAGCTAACATGCTTGAATGCCGGTGAGGCCTAACCTAGTGTGTAGACCGACTCTTAGTTGAGTAACGAATGGCTAGAGACTCGTAGAACGAGTCGTTTCGTAAAATAACGGAAACGTGCAAATACACAAGCTATCGATTAAAGTATAACGATAACGCAAACTATGAACTCCTTAGTATATGAGGAGATGTACGGGTTGAGTAAATACCCGATAACGGTTAGAAAACCATATTGAAACAATCCACGAAATAAATAAGAGTGAAGAGATAAATGAACCTCCGTAGTGAGGATTGAAGTTAGTTCAAAGATGTGAACTTATAAGAAAGGTAAAAGAGACCTAAGGGACCATTTAACTCCCTTGAGACATGGTCAACCTCCTATAAGAGAATGTTACCCGGTATGAGAAAATACCGAAAGTATAAGTAAGTGAAATGTAAGGGTAACCCATAAACCTAAGATTTCCCAAACTTAAGTAATGTTCCCAAAGTCATTAGAAACATCGAGAGTGATACTTCTAGACTAATATACATAATATGAAATACCCCAAACCTTGATATGTTAGTTAAATATATAATTATTGTATTCTAAGGCTTATTTTAGTCGTTAAGAACATGTGGGAAAAATTCCCGAAGGAAACGGATCCAAATAGTGGATTAAAAAGGCAAAACGAGCTTTAAAGCACGCTTTTCGAGAAACCCGGGAAATGTAATTTCAAACGGGTTTTTAGGACTAGTAAAAATTTATGGTCAATTATATGGCTAAATTAAAAATTAGTCAAGATTTAGGACCATAAAAATAAATAAAACAAAAAATCCGGAAACCGGACCCGAACTGTTAAAACTGACAGTTCGGGAATTAACGGTGTTTATCTGCTAATGACCAAGTGCCACTCTCTCACATTTGTAAAATAAAGTCAGATTTTTGCCCCCTCTCTCTTGTGTCTCACGTGAAGCAGCCCCCTCTCCTTCTCTACTTTATTAATTCTACTTATTTACTAAAATACAAAACAATACAAATACACTCATTTTATTCTCTCTCTCACACTCTCTCTCTCCCTCATTTCTCTCTGCCTCACCGATCCCATCCCTCTCTCTCTGCTATTCTTCTCCATTTTGTTTCCATGGCAGCAATGGCAACTTGGCAAGGGCTCCAAATAGCTCACCTGCTCCTCCTTGTTCTAAAAACCTTAAATCAACTCCAAGTCAAGAAATTTTTACACCAAAATGCTCCTCTCATCTTGGGGATTATTTTCCAACTTTTGAAATCTCAAAACTCCATACTTCATCTCCATGGGTGTACCACATTTTGAAGAAGAAACTTCACATTCTTGAAGCCAATCATCTTCTTGTTGTCTAAGGTAAGAAACAACTCGAAAATCCCTCTTTTCCTCCATCTTCCTTGACCGATTTTTGCTCTGTTTTGAGCTCCAGTTTTGCTCCTTGTTTTAGCTTATCCGAAGCCTCATTAAGTGCTGGAGGTTGCCCATCTTTGTTCCTAAAAGCCCATTGTGAAGTAGAAGGTAAAAATCTCTACATTTCTATGCTTAAACACCCTCTTGTTTTAGGGTTGTGGCAAGAGCTTCATTAAATTCTTGGTGCTTATTACCATTCATGGTGTTGGTCATTAGTGTAGCAAATAACCCCCTTTGGAAATCGGTTGTGGAACAAGAAGTGAGGAGGAGGGAAAAATTGAAAGAAATCCAAGGTAAATAACTTACCTTAAGCTATGTGGTGTTCTAAGGACTTTGTGCTTTATCTTGGTGTAAATATAAATGCTCAGTGAAATGCAGGTGTTGCTAATAATATGAGGAAATTCAGTGTTTAATTTAATGTTGTTTAAGGGCCTAAGTGCCAAGCTTTTAAGGTTTATGAATACTGAGGGCTATTGTGGTTTAGATGGTGAATTTTAATTGTGTTTTGGTGCCTTGGATGAATTGATAGTTGGAGTGTTTTAATTGGTTAAAAGATGTGTGGGAATATGTTAAAACTATGGGGAGATCATGTAAAATTTGTGTAGAAACTAATGGTTTAAGTGCACTTCTAGATGGGAACAAACTAGATAACTACAAGGTGCTATGAGAGGGAAATGTAGTATAAAAATCAAGAATTGGGTAACAAGTTTAGATGATGACTTAGGCAAGTTTAAGATGTTATATTAGTGTTAAAATATATCTAATTACATGTAGGAACCTTGGGGAAACAATGGGTGAAGTTAACAAGTGAAACAAGAATTGAAAATGTCATTTCTGGAGGTCTGTAGCAGGGGTCCGGGACCTAGGTCCCATATCAAGTCCCGGACCATACTATAAAAACTGTTCGAGAGTTGCCCAGCACTTTGGTCCGGTACCTAAGGTGAGCATGAAGTTCCGGACCACCCATACAAAACTGCCCGAGAGTTTTCACACATTCTGGTCCGGGACTTAGGTTAAGTGTGAAGTCCCGGACCACCCCTAATTAAAAGGCCGAGAGTTACAACATGAACTGGTCCGGGACTTTAGGTAAGGACCAAGTCCCGGACCACTCTAAAAACCTTGTTTTAAGTTATCAAATGGTGTCTAATGATGGGGATGATTAGGTATTGATGTTATATGATTATTTAGGACATGTTTGGTGACTTATAATCACCATTAGGAGGGTGAACAAGTATAGGTTTAGGTGTGCAAGTGTACGACATAAATATGTGTAGTAGTTAGCTAAACGGATGTCAAATAATAATTAACCGATATTATACATCATGTATAGGAACTACGTTTGGTGGAACACAATCACAGCAAGGACCAAGGTATGGTTTTCTTGCAGTCTGTTGCCTACCGGTTTACACCGGCTTGTGTGTTGTTTGTTTTTCTGTGTTTACAACCTTGTAAGATTAAATCATGAAATGAGTTTACAGTTCTCATTATTAATGTGACGTGTGCGCACCGATACCGGTAACCTCGAATGCGTGCTAACTGTTAATTAACCAAAGCTAGTAAACGTAAGAGAACGGTATCCGGTAATAACGTCCCCAACTTAAGGAACGTTCTAACCACGGCTATGTATGTTTAGTTGTGGCATTTGTTGTTGAATTATGCCTTGCTTCCCTTGTATGTCTAACTGACTTAAACACTTACTTGTGTGAGATATTGTTAAGCTCCCATTGTGGGACTTCTAACGAGTGCTAACCTGGGGAGTGGGAATCCGGTCGTTCCGGTCACGCGTGTATGTATGGGAGTCGACATCTGAATCAGATTTGGCTCTCTCCTTATGTTAGGGTAGTTTTCCCTTCTTGGGAATTCAACCTCCCATTAGCTTAGCCAAAGCTTACCTACCTGACTTCCACTCGGGCTAGGGGGAAATTATGTGTTGATGTGTTCGGGTCACTACACCCGTCTCATCTTTTAAGTTAAAGTTGTTCATTCGACTAACAAAATAGTAATGTGATATGTGTTAAGCTTAACATGAGGATGAAGTCATCCTCTAGGCTTACAAGCTGACTAACCATGTTGGTTGTTTCCTAAAGTGAAATGTTCTCATCTTATATGTGTTGTATTTGTGCTGCAGTAATTTTACTCAATATATGCATGTTGTATGTTAAAATCAACGCCATGTTATCATGACAAATAGTTGCGTGTATCCCGGTAGTCAGCGGGCTGCACGTTAACCATGCCAGCAAAAGGTTGCTGACCCCCTTTGGGGGCACATATTATTTTACAGGAGAGTGATCGAGGAAGCGGACTGGCTATAGCATGGCGCGAGAAGAAATACTTTTGTTATTTTGGATAGTGGACCCGAGTAGTATTTGTATACTCGAGGCTTTTGTTTGGTGGATGTAAAGTTGGTTGAGTGATTTTTGTACATTTACACTCGGTATATTGTGATTCTTTTTGGATAGGTGATTTTTGTAAGGTTGTAATTATGCTCGGGATTCTCGTAATCAGACCGATACATTGTATGTAACTGCCTTGTTAGCCACGTGGGTGGCTAACGGCGTGTAACACCGCCCTTTTGGTATATGGTTAAGTTTATGATTCCCGCTGCGATTATTGATTAAGTGTGAAGGTTACTGTTGGGGTGTTACATAATATTATTATAACTCCGAGAGAGGAGTGTATGGGGATGTGAGTAATCTGAGAGTAGTCGGACCTTTGTGAAAGTAGTAGGAAGTAAGAGTGAGTTCCGAGAGCTAGTTAAACTAAGCTCGAAAGCCATGAGTTTTGGCTTGAGTATGTATTAAGAGAAACAAGCGAGAAGAGCGTAGGAGACCTGTAGTGTCTCGTGAACTACGTGAGCTTGAGTATTAGTAAGCCAAGAGAGTGGGTGAGATAAAGAGTAATAACCCAAGAGTGTAGGTGTGTATAAGAATGAGCAACCCGAGAGAATGGGTGAGGATAAGAATAAGTAACCCGAGTGAATGGGTGAGTTATTGAATACGTAACCAAGGCATAGTGAGGTAGAAACCCCCAAGGCCTAAGAGTAAATTAATGCAACTAACAACCTTGTTAGGTTAGTTAAGGATTGTATTCCATGGGTGAATGTGAATCCTTGTGTAGTGTGCATATGTAATGTATTGCTATGATGCATGTTGATTGAATTAAAATGAATCTCCATGCTCTCGACCAAAAGTAGTCGGTGTACCGTGGTTAGCACGCAATATATGCGAATTTCATATGCAGCGAAAGCTGAGCCCCTAGGGGCCCCATTTTTATTTTTCAGGTACACCGAAGATGATACCATTCGAGTGTAGGACGGGGATGGTGGTTAACATGGGTAGTTAGATTTTAATTACTTATGTATTAGTATGAGGTGTAAGACCGAATATGTTATCGGCATCCGTATATTGTGAACTCCGTATAGTGAGAAACTGATTGGAGTAATGTATTGTATGAGACTCGGTTAGAGTGAATGAGTATTGTATTTGTATTGTGTACTCGGTTGTTCCAGTCCATCAGACCGTTACTGTATGTGAGGAAGGCCTGGTTAGCCATATGGGTGGCTAACGGCGTTGTATCACCCTCCGTTGTATGTAGAGTTCCGCTACGATGTGATGAGTAATGGTGACAGTTTAAGAGTTAATTATGAGACTAGCGGTTGGAGTGTTACAAAAATGGTTTCAGAGTGAAGTATCGCTTTGAGGACTGGAAATACCGAGCCTAGGAAATACCGAGTTAGGAATCAGAGACTTAGGGCTAAGGGTTGAGTGGTTGCGTGAGAGCTGCTCTAGTTAGGAACTTCCAGAATGTTCTGGATACCTACAATACCAGACCCGCCCTCCACAACCCCCATATTAAAAGCCCGGGAAAGAACGCCAGAGAGACGGGAAAACCCGATCTGGCAGTTGTTAAATACTTCCATATGAACCAGAACATGTCATGCGGTAGATCCCGAGAGCCGGAAATCCCGGAGACGGATCCCGCTGGAACGACAATAACCACACTTAATAGTGAGAGATCGAGAGACCCTATTCAAAGAAAACCAGAATCTGTGGCAGCTTGGGGCGACATGCTTAGCAGTCGTGAGAACCCTGCCGGCCGAGCTGTAGCAAGAAGGAAATCACCAACAGTGCAACAAGGCGGATTCATGAGAAATAACGAGAACCGGGACACAAGTCTACGGACCGCCATAATTAAATAATACCACCAACGGTATACTAGCCGACTAAGAATCTAGTTCATAGTAGGTACACCTACCCTACCATACCCGAAAGGTTGTAATACTTAACTGACATAGCTTAGACAGCTACGAGCATAACTACGAGATATACCTGAATAGGACTACAGGAGTTGTGCCTAAATGACTTAAACCTCGGTAACCATAGTAAGACGTGGGAACAAACAACGAGGTAAGACACAAAACTAAGTAATTAAGGAACTCCGAGAGTGGAGAAGCACCTAAATCAATGACAGTCATGTCAAGATGAATAAGAAGCAGCCTTGAGGAGTAGTTATCCAACTAAAGGATAAAAGGAAGAGTCGATAAGGCTACCAAATACAATGTGAACAATACCGTGACCGGTATGAGTTAACCCAAAAACCGCCTGTACCGCGCACTTGCCATGGCAAGTGCAATAATAACGGGACTGTTAAGAGGAATTTTAACGAGTGACCAGTACTTAGCAAGTACTAAGATGGCGAGAGAAGCCAATATGGCGAGACAACCTTAAGAATTATGAAACGAAACCTTGGAAAGGCCTAACAGCCTGACCATTGTATTGAAGAGCATACCAATCGATGAGAAGATAGACTTGGTAAGAAGCAACCGGCATTGAAACGCCGTGAAGGTTTTATTTTCAGAACTCAAAATTTTCTTTCAAACATAAATTTTCCAAAACCCCCAAATTTTAAAAACCAAACCAGAGAACAACGGTAAGTTATCATAGGACTATATAAGAGGAGTTGGCAACAGAATACTTCACCTAGGCGTGTGACCGACACTACAAGTGTACACAAACGAGACATGGGACGACCGCACTCCGAAGGAGCTTGCGGGCCTGACAGACCAATTATGAGTTAGTCGGGTAAGTGGTAACGTATCAATAAGATACTCCATGTATGTATACAAGTAGAGTACGGAATACGGGAAGTAGCCCACTCCATGCTACGGACGAAAGAGCCAATTCAAACCAAGACAGTTGGACACCTCGAATGATCGAAGAACACAAAGAAGCTTACCAAGCTAAGGGAGTCTATAACACAGTAAGGTGACGAACCTAAGGATATAGCGTTAATAAGTGCGGGAAGTACAGAGTATTAAGTACAGAAATTGGATATGTCTTAGGAAATACATAATAACTGGAATGAATACCAGCGTAAGCAATATGACGAATGCCTAAAGTGAACATATTAATGTTCGATAAACGAGATAGAATTCCCATAGTATACTTCACTGAAGAGGATAATGACTGGACCAAGAAGGTAAAGGAAAGTACCAATGGTCTACCCAAGAATGAGATACATTACAACCCTAAACGGGATAGTTCGAGATATATGTAACCGCAAAGCGGAGTAAAGAAACTGAACATACCCAAGAGTTCAAGCTAGATGTAATGGCGCAACTCAGTAACACCTAGGAGCAACCCGTGAAGGGTGATGGAGTCAACAGTAGTTGAACGAAACACCGTGTTGAACACCCAAGTGTAAAGTGAACACTCGGGTAGAACCCGAAGGGATCCCACGTAACACGGGACACCCTAACTTTTTAGAGGGCATGAATTAATATCAAAATACTTAAAGAGTCTTCCATGTACGGAAGCGTGATGAGACAGCTATGTCAAAGAGCCCAGCAATACCTCCAAACCATCTAAGGGTGTTAGGAGAAGCAGAAACTTGTATAAATAGCCACACAGAACATGGCTCGAGGCAAAGTGGCTTGTGAGCCAGAAAACTAAATACAACTCGTAGATTTAAACGTTGCAAACCTATGCATAAAAGCATAAGAGAAACGGTGGAGAATGAACTAGTACCTTAGAGTGGGGATACCACTTGTTATTATGGGGCTTATGGAGTGGCAATTGCATGAATCCTCCAGAGAAAGGCTACCACCTAAGTATGCAATGTGAAACCGCTAAGGCGGTGTAGTGAAACCTGAGCATGTGTATATTGCCAAGGAGTATATGAATAGGAATAGTATGTAGAAAGGCTTTGATAGCAATGAAAGGAAGCCGAGAAAGCAATTGGTTGAGAAGTAAACACGGTATGTGTGTACTGTAAATTGTAGAGTAAACAATGCACAAGAAGCGCAGAGAGATTTAAAAGAGTAATGTATTTCATTGAGCCAAGTGAAGGGCAAGCCATAGTATAAATGGTGGGAGTGCATGAGCGGAAGCTAAAGTAGTAGCGGATGCCTTGTAAACGAATGTTGTTTAATGAGTAAGAACATGGTACACAGTGAGCGACCATTGTAAGGGTGTAATCAGATAATGAAATGAAGCTGATGAGAAAAGATAGTAAAGGAGACATATTCATTCCTATCTCATAAGAGATTTACTGCCAAGGGTTTACGCTTCTGCACTCTGTATTGTTTTGGTATTGCACTTATGCGGTAATGATCGAGTGGGAGAGCTAGGAATTGAGAAATGTCAACGAACCCTGTTGAGCGAGAACCTAAAGAAATAACCGTGCGGCCGTTGGCCAAAGATGCATGAGGAACGTGGGCAGTAACCCACAGGTCCCAGGACCGATTGATGGTAAATGCGGAGTAGAATGAATGAAGTTCTTGTACAGAAACAAGTAAACAAACATAATTCTGAAGCCACTATTAAACGAGGAAGCACTACATACTAAGTAGTAGCTTGACCTCAACCGACAACAAGTCGGAAAAAGTAAGTGAATAATCACGAAAGTATACAGTGTTATACGAAATAGATTTCCAGAGAACTGGAGAAAAAATCTATAACTCATCAAATTCGCATACGGTAAGAGATACCAAGCGACGATTGAGGAACCTTTATTTCCAAGACAAAAAAAGGATGAAAGGGAGTAGATAATACATTGAGAATACCAAAAGGGCGAGTTAAGCTCTAGTTATCAGGTCACGTAGCAGAAGCTAGTGGGCCGTAATTCAAAGGTTAAGTATACCTGGCAAAATGAGTAATTGGCTAATCATAAACGCCTTGAAGCCTTAGAGGCTAGAACCGAACCGGTTATGAGTTAATTAACCGTATCGAAGTGAAGACACTTCATGATGCCTGAATTAGTGAACCAATGTTCAGTGATAACATATGGTCGATTACGTGGGCGTAACCCCTTTTAAGGGGGGTAGGGCGAGAAACCGCTTAGAGTATGTTTTACGTTTAGTTGCGTAAACTACTATGTGTATAGCACAAAAGAAATTGTTTTGATGATTGGAACTTATGTTACATAAACATATGTGCCCATTCATTGTGTAATTATGATTAATGTGCATGAGAGATGCAAGTAACGAGTATATAATATTTATGAAAAGAGGAGTAGAGAGACTCCGGGGGAATGAGAATCCCTATAGTATATGTCTAGTGAGATTAGACATAAGTTATGATGAGTAAGAATCGGTATAAAACCGATGTGTAACCTAGTAGGAAGTGAGTTTCCCTAGGTAAGTGTGTTTGAGAATGATTGATGGAGTGAGTTCCATCCTTTGGATTTGTATGTGGTATGTTTTAAATTGAGTAACAATTTGATTAATGAGGCCATAAGTATGAGTTGCTTAGGTAAAGCAAGCAAAGTAAATTGATAATGACAGGATGACCTAAGTTCTAGGAAATGGAGATAAGTTAAGATGGATTGTTTTATGAATATGACTCAAAAGAGTAAAAGGTAGAAAACGAAAATGTTTGACTATCTGTTTGTTTGAAACTGACGTGGGAGGTGGAACTTGATCTGCTAGCGATCAAGGGAAACTGAACACAAATTGGGGTGGAAGGATAGTTCAACACTGATGCTGATCACATCAGGGTTGGATGATTCTTGAAGCTCCCTATAAGTGGCCACAAGTAATCACGCTAAGAAAAGATACAACAACCATAAACTGGATTTGAAGTTGTGTGATGTTTTAAAAAGAATTTTCAAACAGAATTTGAAAAAATAAGAATTCTCTTCAAGTATGAAGATGGAAATGAAAACTGGTTTTTAAACCGCTATCACCCGCCGATGGCTACGGCCTTAAGTCTTGATGACCGGTAGAACGGTGGGCGTGTATTAGTTTGAAAACCATTGCACCGTACGTGCGGCGGTCCTAAGTGACCGGTTGGGGCGGTGACAGTGTGTGATTTTTCCAAAGGCAGCGGGACGGGGAGAGTACCCTGAGACTGTCCTGTGTTGAGTGAGTCAACCAGAGTGCCTGAGGATATGTATATGTGAAACGTTTTGATCAGACCGAAGGGACCGTGGGCCAGAGAGAGTAAGTGCCCATTTGTCATGAAACGGCCATGGACCAGAGAGCATAAGTGTCCAACGTGACCGGTACCAGGGGGATCGGCAGTGTATTACTCGATATGGATTCGAGGACTGTAGTGCCTTCTTGTCTTCGGACCGATTCCATGGAGAGAATACAAAGAGTATTTTTTTGATTGCTATTCATGCTGTGATATGTGTGCAGTATGTGTAGTGTGAAATGAGACTGACTTGTGGAGTCTGTAAGGTTATACATGTATTATAACCTTGGCATAGCATGCCATGAGAGTAACGAGATTAGATTCACCAACTTTGAGGACAATGTACTTAAGGGGGGTAGATTTTAATACCCCGGATCTAAAAATGATGATTAATTACTCTAATGTGATTATTAAAGGCCTAATGGTGCCTAAAGAGTATTGGTAAAGAGAATAAAACCAAAAGTAAAGAGAAAATGCGTACAACGCTAAAAAAATGCTAAAATGCGCATTTTACGAGTAAAGGGGATATATGATCTCGTTAGGGTCCGAGATGGATTCCTAAGGCTTAATTACGCCTAATTATTAAGTGGGAATAATTCCCGAAGAAAACGGATCCAAATAATGGGTTAAAACGCTAATTAAGCATAAAAGCACGTTTTTCGAGTAAACCCGAAAATGTGACTTTAAGCGGTCAAATGGACCCGTAAAAATTATGGTTGACTATATAACTATAATTAAGTAGTAAGTGGAGTTTAATAACCATTAAAAATAAAGAAACGAGAAAAATCCGAAAAACGGGCCTGGTTAGTGAATAGTGCTAAACCGGGTAAATTAACGAGCGTTTTCTGTAAAAAAACGAAAAACGCTCCCAGCTTATATTTTGTGTGGGCCGATTTTAATTGGTATACACACACACATTTAATTAGCTTGTTAGCTTATTAAGTCACATGATGACAAATAAATAAAGTAAAAAGGGAATAGTTAAAAGATACTTTACTTACTCTCTCACCTTCTTTCCTTCTTCTTTTACGATTCCCAGCCTCCTCTCTGTATTCTCTTCTTCCCCAGAGAGCTCCATGGCGATTTCATCAGAGAGCAACAGCACCATCTTCCTTCTCCCTTAACTTGCTCAATTCTCCACCAAATCACACAAAATTTGTACCGTTGAATTCCTCTTGTTAAGGGCAACATTTTCCACCCTTCAAAAACTTAAAACCCTCATTTTCATTTCCATGACTGTAACCTCTGTTGAAGCATGAAGAGGTGTTTTGAGTCTCCTTCATCTCCTAAATACTCCAAGGTAAAAACAAGCTCAAGTCTTCCATCTTTCTAGCTTATTCTTGCTAAATCAAAATTTTCCCACGTTGATATTTTCTCCATTTCTAGACGGTTTATGGTTTCAAGAGAGGGGTGAGATTTTGCTAGTTTTACTGTTCAAAGATTGCACTCAAGAGAGTAAGGTAATTCCTTAGTGCTAAAGCCCTAAAAACTAGCTCTTGAAATACTAATTTTGTGAGTTACATGAGAATTAAACTAGCCTGTTATGTATGGTTTGGGGTTATGATTGTAGATAGCAATCTATACCCTCTGGTTGGTGTGGAAACAAGAAGAGAAAGGGAGAACAAGAGAAGGAGGAAGAAGGGAAAAGAAAACAGAAAGCTAGTAAGGTAATGAACTTACCTGAGATGGTTTCCTTCTCTGTAAAACACATTTTTGGACGTAAATAAAGACCTTGAGTTGGTGTAGTCATGATACTACGATATTGTTTGTTGAATGAGGAAGTTTGAATGATGTTTAAGTGTGGCTAATAAACCTAGAAGCTAAGTTAGCACATGTGTGTTAACAGAGGGGAATTTAGTGTGCTGTAGCAGTGGTTTTATTGCTTATATAACAGGGACGTAAACTGATTTTTGTGAGCTGTTTAAGTGTTGTGAGAATGCTTAGAAAGTAGGTAAGTTCTGTCAAAATTTGTTTAGGAAACTATGGGCTTGAGTGTGTTAATGCGTGAGGTTGGAATAGTGAGAAAGAAAGGATTGAAAACTGCAACAGAAACAAGAAGCTAGAATCTGTAACAGAGGGGAAAATTACAGTGAATTGGGGTAAGTAACAGATGAATATATAGGTTGGATTAGGTTAGTTTTGAATGCCTAATCAATGTCAAAACATGCTAAGAATATGTGTAGGAAGATTGGGGAAGAAGTTGGTATAAGTTTGGAGTTGTAACATAATCAAAAACAAGGAGAAACTTCACTTCTGCAAGTGGTCCGGGTCTGTAAACAAGTACAGAAACCCAGACCATGGCTAAAACACGGCAGATTGTTGTAACAGAGGAGTGGTCCGGGTTTACAAACCAGGAAACAAGCCCGGACCACCCCTAAAATGCACCCGAGAGTGACCAGAAGTATTGGTCCGGGTTTGTAAACCCGGACACAAACCCGGACCACCCCATTGTCTTCACAGAAACCATTTTTAAGCCATTTTAAGGTGGGGGATTGATGGGTATTGGTGTTAGATGATCTTTAGGACTTGTTTGGTGACCTATAAAGGTCCTTAGAAGTGTAAATAAGTTTGAAAAGTGAATGAGAAAGTTGCGAAATAAAATGCACTTGATTAAACCTAAGATAACGGGATAACGGGGTTAAGTACGGGAGTATTAGTTTTACATACCGTAACGCCTTAATGTTAATGAAAACATTTGAATGTTATCAGCGGACCAAGTGCGAACCTAGCATGGTGAGATCACATGGTAAAGCTAACCCCGGTGAAAGGTATGATTTTCTCATGCCTCGTATGCTAACCGAGCTACTCTGATTTGTGTGTTTGTGTGCCGGCTTAATCAAGACTAAAGCATGAAAATGAACCATTGTTTGTTTATGAATGTCTTGATGTATATTGTATGAGCTAACATGCTTGAATGCCGGTGAGGTCTAACCTAGTGTGTAGACCGACTCTTAGTTGAGTAACAAATGGCTAGAGACTCGTAGAACGAGTCGTTTCGTAAAATAACGGAAACATGCAAATACACAAGCTATCGATTAAAGTATAACGATAACGCAAACTATGAACTCCTTAGTATATGAGGAGATGTACGGGTTGAGTAAATACCCGATAACGGTTAGAAAACCATATTGAAACAATCCACGAAATAAATAAGAGTGGAGAAATAAATGAACCTCCGTAGTGAGGATTGAAGTTAGTTCAAAGATGTGAACTTATAAGAAAGGTAAAAAAGACCTAAGGGACCATTTAACTCCCTTGAGACATGGTCAACCTCCTATAAGAGAATGACATTTGAAGTGTAATGGCGTTGGAATTTTGATTTTTCGAATTTACCTTAATTTTATAGCAATTTCTGATTGAATTTGGCGAGAAATTAAATTTAAAAATATTCCAATATTCAAAAATTTCGATTCCACTTTAGAAAAATCAGAAATATCATCCTTTAACCATGTGTAAAATTTTATAATCAAATTCCTTTTGGAAGCCCTTGAGCTAAAACGTCGGTAAATCTCGGTTTTTACTGGATTTTTCTATCTTTAAGGAAGCCTATATAAGGAACCTTAACCCATGATCAAATGAGAACCTCAAGAACCCTAGACTCTCAAAGAAGGCAGCCGTCTCATTCTCTTCACGTTTTTACACATCCAAGCACCAAAATCACATCAAAAATCCCCCGAAATCACCATCTAAACACATTTTCAACTCCCAACACATCAACAATCATCAAACATCAACCAAACCACCTCCAAAACGTGAAGAACATCATCAACAATCAACAACCAGAAGCTCGGGTCAAACTCAATCCGGAACCGGCATCAACGAAGCATTCGAAGTTTCCCAAGGTGAAGGAACAATCAAATCTCGAAGCCAATACAAGTAAAAATTCAAATTCTTTTACTCCACTGATCTCAATACACTTATGGTTGAAATTCCTCTTCGAATTGACTTTTCTTTGCTTCTGAATTAAGATTTGTTTGCGTTTCTGTCCACTAACTTGTTCAATAAGTTTCGTCCTTAATTCGTAGTCAAATTGAAAACTTTCAATCATCAACGTCTTGTACATCTTTCAGGCTACACACCCATAAAATTTGAGCTCAAAACACCATCGGGAACCTCCCAAACGCCGCCGTCCGAGGGCGGTCCGCACCCACGGACGCTATGTCTGGGGTCCCGGACGCCTTGTCCGTAAGCCCGGACGCCCCTGGACGGTGGCGGTATTTCAAAATTTTCAAAATTTAGGTTTTCTAAAATAATGTCCGGGCCCATGGACATCCTGTCCGTGGCCCGGACTTTTCAAAATTGTGTTTTCTGTTTAATTCGACTTTTATGTTCACATAGGTTAACTAGGGTCCGTGGGTTCGGACATTAGGTCCGTAGCCACGGACGTAAACAAAATTTGACCTAATTCTACCTCCGAAACCCTAGTTTAGGTATTTTCAGTTTCCACTTTTACTTTCAGTCAAAAAATGCTAAAAAACTCAAAAAAACAGAAGCTCACGCACTTAGGTTAAAGCGACTCGTAATAAGCCGTAATTAAACTAAGTAGAGGAAAAACAACTTCTTGGGGTAATGAAAGTAATTGAACCCTAAATAAGTCGTATACCAAGCCCTCGAACCCGAACTCTCCTTTCCTAATTTGATCTAGGTTAAAATTAGGTGGCGACTATAATAGGTTCCAGTGAGCTAGCTTAGGTTTTAATAATTATTGTTATATGACATAGTTATTAACCTTAGATTATAAGTGGACCTAAAACTCATGTAGGTCCTAATCAACTTTAATCAACATAGGGTAGGGTTTAAAATCGAGGCTCACAGACTGGCGACTCTGCTGGGGACAATTTCTTAATATTAACTTGCTTAATTTTAAGAAAGAGGGCTTAACTTGAAATCGCTTATTATGGCTTTTATTACATTGTTTGTTTACTTTTGTGCGCACTTTAATTCCTGCACCTTTGCATCATATGAGAGCGAGGGTCCACGTAAACCATTTTCACCCCGGGACCCGTTTGAGGGTCCCATGTGAGGGACTCACACCTTTTAGGTGATGTGAATAAGCGGGGGAAAAGAGGAGGATGTCGTCTAACCACATCCCCTTAATACCTGTGCCTTAGCCCCAAGTGTTTTCCTGGCAGTGCCCTTACCTAGCCCATTGTTTGGTCAGTCAAAGACCCGACCGTAGACGCACACCTTCAGGTGATGTGAAAAAAGTGGGGAAGCCCAAAGAGAATAGCGTGCAAGCCCTATTCCTATGTGGCGACCTGGGCCCACGCCCCAAGCACCTCTCCGGATCGATCCATACCCGAATTGGATAAGTGTCAGGTGAGGACATGTAGAATTTGTATGGGCCTTGTCTGCTTGTGTGATCGGTCCACTACCCAGCCTAGGAATTGATAGGAACTTTTCCTACATCAACTCAGCCCAACCCAAATTTACGACTTTATTGTTTGCGGCCCAGAGGCCCTGTTTGGTTTGATATGTGAAACATTTGGGCTTCGGCCCAAAAGTTTAGACTTAGGTGATTTCTCTCTTTCGGCCCAATTTGAATTATCAATTTAGTTTTAGGCCCATGAAAAAACAAATCCACCTAAAGCGATCCATAAAAATCCATCAGGCCTTCCCTTTTTGGGGCCCATTCTAGTCCAGGAAGCTTTTGACTCGGGTTTTGACCCACGATCCTAGACATGGGTATCATCTTCAGGCCCAATCATAATCACTCGGCCCAAATTCCAATTCACATCCAGAACATGGTTTAGAAATCACTTAGGCCCATGCGCTTTACTTCTAGCCCAAACACATTCTGGCCCAAGCGCCCATTTCTCAGAACATTCTGGCTCAAGAACCACGCTCTTCAAACATTTCAGCCTAGGCACCAGTTCACAGTTCATAAATCATTCCGGCCTATGTGCCTCCCTCCCAACTCATTTCGGGCCTCAGTGCCTACCCACAATCTTCGAAACATTCCAGCTCATATGCTTTTCTTGCAGCCCAAACAAGTTTTTACCTAAAACTTCTTCACGGTCCAGAATTTTAGCTCAATCCACTTTTGTTTTCCAACAGATAAGCCCGAATCCCAAGTATGGCAGAGGGAGGAAACCCAGTCATCATGGAGGCCCAGTTTGCAGCCTTAGAGCAAAGGTACATGGCTGCCTTTAATGCCATGGAGCAGAAACATAGGTCCACAACTAATGGCATGGAGGCTAAGTATGTCACCATCATCGAAGAGCTAAAAAGCAAAATTAATTCCCTTGAGGTTGGTCATCAGGAAAACATTTCAGGAAAGATTGCTGACTCTGGGAACGAGCGTGACTACATCGAAGTTAACTCTGTTGAGGCTCAGGATGCACAAAGATTTGTAGGGCAAGTCGTCCCGGACCGCCAACTAACTGAAGAATTAAGGAAGGCCCTGAAAAGGATCGAGTGCATGGAAAAAGCTAGCAAGCCAGCCGGTTTCGATTACTCCTCTATGGAATCGTACCTCGAGGTTAATCTCCCTCTAAAATTGAAGCTACCCACACTTGCTATATACAAGGGTTCCTCAGACCCACAGGTTCATCTGGCGATGTTCAATAGGGAAATGTCCATCCTCAGGTTGAATGACATGTAGAAGGCCAATGTTTTCACCCGTTATCTTGATGAAATACCTCAACGTTGGTACTTGACTCAGAGGATGAACACAAAAACCTATGAAGAGGTTTGTGAGGCTTTCCTGCACCATTTCGAGTATGCTAAGATTCTTGAAGTCACCAGGTCCGACCTTGCCAGTACCTGGCAGGGAAACAGCGAATCAATGTCTAACTTCATCAAACGGTGGAGGATGAAGGCCGCTGCTATGCCTACAAAAATGGATGAGCAAGAACAAATTCGAATGATTGTGGACAATATGTAGAGACAATACAACAACTAGCTGAGTTGCACATACTTCCCTAATTTCGACATGCTGATGGGACAGGTAAGAGTCATGGAAGAAAAGATTCACAAAGGCGGGCTGAAGCTGGGACAACCCAAAGCCCAGGGTGTGAGTATCGACACCTTTAAGTCAGGATCGGCCAAAGCAGCTCAAGTTTCATACCAAGTGGGCACCATTCAAAAACCCAGTGCTGCAAAGCAGAGCATCAAGGCCTCACCCCGATCCAAGAGGTTCTCTGCACCGAGACAGTTTACCGACATTGGTCGGCCTCTCAGTCAAGCACTCGTGAAGCTACAAGAGCTAGACTTACTGCAGCCTCTCTCACCTAGTCCTGGGATCAGCCAAGCCGGGGAACATCTCCATCAGTTCTGCCAGTTTCATCTACTACCAGGACACAGTACTGACGACTGTAGAGCATTGAAGCACAAGATCAAAGACCTTATCGAGCAAGGACTCCAGTTTGTTGAGTAGGCAAAAGTCTAGTAGTGTTTTGTTTACTCTTTTCAATTTTATGGGAAGTTTATCACATTTCTATTTTAATGGAGTTTAGATTTTAAAAATTCAGTTTTTCAGCTTTTTCAGTTTAATCACAAAAATGATAATAAAAGAAATGTGTTCGTTCACCTTGCACCTTCAACCAAATCATCTTGCTCACTAGCAAACATTTCTTAAAACTAATGTTCATGAAACGGTCATTTCTCGGCAACTAAACAAAATGACTTGTCTTTTGTTCTAAAAGATGAACATGTCCAACCAAACACCACTACTCACCCCAAAACATCCAAACAACCCATGAAGCGGTTCGAGTGTACATTTGTCAAATTGTTGTTATAAACCCTGGATTAATACTGGGGGCAATCTGAGTTTAAGCTCGTCATCTTTCACCATTCGTTTAAATATGCGAACAAGTCATAGAGTGAGAATTCGCGAGAGTGACTTGAGCGGAAAAACCATGAGTGAACGAGCGTGTCATCTTTACACGACTCCGGCGAGACCACATTCAAAGGTAAGGTAAACGGCATAACTCCGACCGAAGGAGATAATTTGTAAATTTACTCTTAGACCTGCGAAAAGTAACAAAGAGCGGATACACAGCTATCAGGAATGACGAAGCACCTAGGTACAACACCACATAGCCAAAAGCTTGTGAACCCTGACATTAAACCCTAGGCACCCCCGCTGAGCCTTTCATATATCCTTTTTCGATATTGCAAAGCTCCACAGAACAAGCCAGCCCGTGATGAATAACCGACCCGGTGACCAAAGGAAGCGAGGAGCCTGACTCTCAGATAACGTTTTCATCAGTCCAGAGAAGCAAAGCCGCCTTCAGCATGACGAAGTGATCCGCAAATGGTCCCAAAGTGACACAGGATCCAAAGAGCTCACATCAAAACAACTCTCAAAACTCAAAACCGGGAGACACAAGAACCCCAAAGGTGAAGTCAAAAAAGGATAAAACAAAGAGGCAAACCCGAAGTGCCTCGAAGAAATCCAAATGACAAAGAGAAGAGAAATGGTGTAAAGGACAACTTCAAAAGTCCAAGTCCAGAAGCTCGAAAACAACGTCAACACAAAGCAGCTAGACAACTTCAAGACAAGGAAGATGAATCCGAGAGAAGACGCAAGGTGCAGCTTTGGTCACCCACTTAAGCTCCATATACCTCAAATATCCCTCCCTGGTCCCGTTGTCCTTCATCACACTCCATGGCCACGTTATAAGCTTTAAAGACTTCCGACTTGATAGTTGTGTGTCCAATCACATGAAAGTAACAAATCAAATGCGTAAATCCATCAAATATCGAATTCAATGGTCTAGAAGTTGTTACCGTAGGTGAGGAATGAGTGCAAGCACCAAACACGCCGAGTATAGGTTAGGAAGCACCACATAAAAACATAAGCCTTGACCTTGTGAGGACGAGACTCGTTCGCACGTTTAATAAAAGAAAATACTGGGGGCAATCGATCGGAACGATCGATTGCCATGAACTCTAGCTCAGATTGTCTTAAGGGAAAATTACTGGGGGCAATTGTTGGTTCCAACAATTGCTATGACAACACCAATTGGAACCTATAGCTCAAACATCACCACCACCATTCCACCACAGGCACACATAAGCCCTTACCTCCACACCACCACTACAAAGGCCCACATAAGCCCTTACCTGCACATCAAACACCACAGGCCAACATAAGCCTTTACCTGCACATCAAACACCACAGGCCCACATAAGCCCTTACCTTCACATCATACACCATACCCCACCGGTGGCATGTTCATCTCATAGGAGATAAACTACAAGTCCGGAGTCTATAGTTAGGAAATGATAATTTCACTTTCCTTTTCACTAAACAGAATTTTCTTCAAACACTGCTACATTTGGCACCTCTTCCAACAATTTCTTGTTTTGAACAAATTTCCTTCAAACACTTCGGTTTCATAAACCTCATCATGGCCACATTTGGCACACTTTCTAGCAATGTCTTGCCCTGGACAATTTTCAATCCTTAGCATTGCCATGTTTGGCACATTTTCCAATGGTTTCTTGTCTTGAACAAGTATCTTTCATACATTTTGATTGCACGCACCTTATCATCATTGCCATGTTGCCACTCCAGCGATCAGTTTTCATCACAATGTTTACATGAGGCCGTTATCATTTCATAACCTGAAGATACAGATTCCCAGCCGAAGATACAGATTCTTCAGAGATACAGATTCTCAGCCGAAGATACAGATTCTTCATAAATACAGATTCTCAGCCGAAGATACAGATTCTTCAGAGATACAGATTCTCAGCCGAAGATACAGATTCTTCAGAGATACAGATTCTAAGCCGAAGATACAGATTCTTCAGAGATACAGATTCTCAGCCGAAGATGCAGATTCTTCAGAGATACAGATTCTCAGCCGAAGATACAAATTCTTCAGAGATACAGATTCTCAGCCGAAGATGCAGATTCTTCATAGATACAGATTCTCAGCCAAAGATACAGATTCTTCAGAGATACAGATTCTCAGCCAAAGATACAGGGATACAGATTCTCAGCCGAAGATACAGATTCTCAGCCGAAGATACAGATTCTCAGCCGAAGGTGTAGATTCTTCAGAGATACAGATTCTCAGCCGAAGATACAGATTCTTCAGAGATACAGATTCTCAACCGAAGATGCAGATTCTTTAGAGATACAGATTCTCAGCCAAAGATACAGATTCTTCAGAGATACAGATTCTCAACCAAAGATACAGGGATACAAATTCTCAGCCAAAGATTCAGATTCATCAGAGCAGCAGAACTCACCAGAGCAGCAGAACTCACCCGAATAGAAGAACTCGACCCAACACCAATTTTCAATCACTAATATGTAGTCAACACCTTAGAATAGCTTGACATCACTTCATTCACTGATAGGTAGTCAACGCCTTAGAATATCTTGACATCGTATCATCCTTATAGGTAGTCGGCTCCTTAGAATAGTCCAACATTACTTCATTATTACCTTTAGGTGGTCGACGCCTTAGAACCGCTCGACACCCTTCCACTTTACTCATAGGTAGTCAGCGCCTTAGAATAGCTCGACACAACATGTCGGATTTCAATTGCACGTGGGGTCTTTTAAGATCCAAAATTTTGGGGTATCACTCAAGCATCAACTAGCCTTTTCATTTCCATTGCATAGTCTAGTTGACAGGGGGCAATCTGTTATACCCAAAATTTCAACCCCCCCAGAAGAGAGTCTCTACTAATAGGCTAGTAGCGAGGGTTCCCAATTCGATCGGCACATTTCAGAGTACTAGGGACAGCTTAGTCATCTCCAGGGGCATTTTTGTAATTTTTCAAGGCTCCTAAGCCCCCTATAGGCTTTCTCTCTCCTCAAAATAAGGGTCAAATCAATTCAAAATGCTTAAAATTTTAACCCATGATAGAGGATGACATTTGAAGCTTAATGGCGCTGGAATTTTGATTTTTCGAATTTTCAATAATTTTATAGCAATTTCTGATTGAATTTGGCGAGAAATTGAATTTAAAAATATTCCAATATTCAAATAATTCGATTCCACTTTAGAAAAATCAGAAATATCATCCTTTACCCATGTGTAAAATTTTATAATCAAATTCCCTTTGGAAGCCCTTGAGCTAAAACGTCGGTAAATCTCGGTTTTTACCGGATTTTTTCTATCTTTAAGGAAGCCTATATAAGGAACCTTATCCCATGATCAAATGAGAACCTCAAGAACCCTAGACTCTCAAAGAAGGCAGCCGTCTCATTCTCTTCACGTTTTTACACATCCAAGCACCAAAATCACATCAAAAATCCCCCGAAATCACCATCTAAACACATTTTTCAACTCCCAACACATCAACAATCATCAAACATCAACCAAACCACCTCCAAAACATGAAGAACATCATCAACAGTCAACAACCAGAAGCTCGGGTCGAACTCAATCCGGAACCGGTATCAATGAAGCGTTCGAAGTTTCCCAAGGTGAAGGAACAACCAAATCTCGAAGCCGAAACAAGTTAAAATTCAAATTCTTTAACTCCGCTGATCTCAATACACTTCTGGTTGAAATTCCTCTTTTAATTGACTTTTCTTTGCTTCTGAATTAAGATTTGTTTGCGTTTCTGTCCACTAACTTGTTCAATAAGTTTCGTCCTTAATTCGTAGTCAAATTGAAAACTTTCAATCACTAACGTCTTGTACATCTTTTAGGCTACACACCCATAAAATTTGAGCTCAAAACACCATCGGGAGCCTCCCAAACGCCGCCGTCCGTGGGCGGTCCGCACCCACGGACGCTATGTCCGGGGTCCGGACGCCTTGTCCGTAAGCCCAGACGCCCCGGACGGTGGTGGTATTTCAAAATTTTCAAAATTTAGGTTTTCTAAAATAATGTCCAGGCCCACGGACATCCTGTCCGTGGCCCCGGACTTTTCAAAATTACGTTTTCTGTTTAATTCGACTTTTATGTTCACATAGGTTAACGAGGGTCCGAGGGTTCGGACATTAGGTCCGTAGCCACGGACGTAAACAAAATTTGACCTAATTCTACCTGCGAAACCCTAGTTTAGGTATTTTCAGTTTCCACTGTTACTTTCAGTCAAAAAATGCTAAAAAACTCAAAAAAACAGAAGCTCACGCACTTAGGTTAAAGTGACTCGTAATAAGCCGTAATTAAACTAAGTAGAGGAAAAACGACTTCTAGGGGTAATGAAAGTAATTGAACCCTAAATAAGTCGTATACCAAGCCCCCGAACCCGAACTCTCCTTTCCTAATTTGATCTAGGTTAAAATTAGGTGGCGACTCATAATAGGTTCCAGTGAGCTAGCTTAGGTTTTAATAATTATTGTTATATGACATAGTTATTAACCTTAGGTTATAAGTGGACCTAAAACCCGCGTAGGTCCTAATCAACTTTAATCAACATAGGGTAGGGTTTAAAATCGAGGCTCATAAGTATGCTGACATCGGTCGTTTGAGTATGGTTTAGATGATTCATCTAGAAAAGGTAGTAGTGGAGTTATTACGGTCCGTTAAGGTATGACAAATTCTCTAGGGTAATTCCATTTCTAGGTTCTCTAAGTTAGGCTCTTTTCTGAGTTTTGTTTTAAGCTTGATCGTGGTAGAAGGAGGTTTTAACGCATACGCTCATGCAGTCAAGTAATTAAGTTAAGGATTGGCGGTTATCTAGTTCGCACTGGGTACTAGTACCAGCGCCTAAGGTTCCCTTAAAGTTCGGAGTGCTCTGCCCCTGGATGACTCATTTCCCCTTCTGGCTGTACCAATTGGGGTCTGCCCCGTATAATCACCTCGTGGTGCTCCGGGTTTAGCAGATGGAGTGTTTGGTTGTATTTGGTATGATATTCTTTTATTGGGTGTTGCGTTGTAGCGATCTTGGTGATTTTTCTTCTCTAGCTCATAAGGTTATCACGATTTTAGGTCATGTCTTACTGAACCTTTGAAATTTTATCTACTTGGAGCTATCCCTTTTTGGGAGAGACTTCTAAGCGATTATTGGTTCCGCATGTAATGCATTTCGAACAATCATCTTAGACTAGTTTTTCCATCCTTAAATCGTCAGCCGTCAGGTGCACTTGCCCGTGCTTTCCTTTGGGTAATTGGACAAGGTTTCGGTGCCTAATTACTAACCGACCCCATTTGTCCTATGGTTTTCTATTCTCCTCTAAACAAGTTTAATGTGCAATTTTCACAACGTATAAGTAACACTTCTAGATAGTATGTAACTATCAGGACTCCTGGTCCTTAGTGATTCATTGTATCACAGCTCTTTCCTCTATCTTGATGTCACACAATTATAATAATCACTTCGGTCTTCCCGATCGGGAGGGATCTTCCGTCTCATTGGCATCTTTCATTACATTGCATCTACAGGCGATATTCGAGGAGTGGGCAGCGGCGAGTGGGGCACAACCACTATTTCCCGGGAAGTTCTCGCAACAATCTAGAGCGGCCGTTGCCATCTCAACACTACTCGGGATTGTAGGACCTTCATTATCCCCCAACATGCCTCGCTTTTTATGACCTCTACCTCTACTCGACAACTGAGAATTAGGTGTCGTATATAAGTACTCGGTAAATACCATGTTGTAAACACAAGGAAACACACATTAGTTTAGAATACACTTTTGTGCTCTAAGCAGTTGGGACTCTTAGAGTCTCGTACCTCACAGACGTTCCCGTTTACCCATGGTAAGTCCTATACTCATTGTTCCTTAATCCTCATCTTAAGCAACACATTCCTGTTTTTTGTCTTGTCATCTGAGCGGTACTCCGCTCTGATACCACTTTTTGTAACACCCCCGTCTATTAATCCTAATCCTCACCGTAATTACCGTGTAATCGTAACATAATTTAAAGTCGTTTAAATCGTAGTAGAAACACTCACTAACTAGGCAGGTGTGACAACCATCATTCCAAAGACTTAACCAACCATCCGCAGTGATGATCGAGACTAATTCAACTATAAAAGCTTACCAACATTGCTTCACACCATTCGTCCAAAAGTAAATTCAAGTATAATCCTAGGAACTAGTGAGTGACTAAGTATAAATTCACATCTTCCAAAAATGGGCATATTTAATACAATGTCACCAATGCTTATGGCAATCCAAAAACGCTATAGTTCAATTCAGCTACAATTATTGCCATATCAAAATAATCAAAACCCAAAACCCGCACTCCTTTGTCACGTCAATCACCTGCAAATAAAATGTCAGTGCCCATGGAGGGCTTAGCTCTTGTCCATGTATGTTAGACTATGTTATTCTAGACCCCTTTAGGTCACTTAGGCCAATTAGCCATCTTAACATGCTATCCAATTTGCATGTTGTTCCGCTTTACAATTGAGAAATAAAAACTATAAATACGAAATTTAAACACCCAACAATTCATACAAGATAATCATCTTAACATTAAATCATCCATTTTAATCCTTAATAATGATTAAATAATCGAGTCGAAAGTCACACTCACATGTTTATTACCAACACCAGAAGCCCCCTTCCACCAACACTCTTATTATCTTGTGGGTGTCTCGTTAGATGGACAATTTCCCATTAACCTCACCATGTTTTATTATAGTTGGACAGTAGTCCTATTGCCAATGATCAGAGACCATTGGGCTTCCTTGTGTCTCGAGAGAGAGATGTCCATATGACCGTAGCTGTTTGCCAAACAGCAGCACCCTTTGCCAACTGATCTAAGGTGACCAATTGGATTTCCATAACGAGAGGTTCCACATCGGATCCTCTCTGGTGATCACACTATGCAACCTGCTGGAACAAATGCAGACTAGGATTTCCAGTACATAAACCACACCACCATTACATCCACCATATCTCCATAGTTAATCGTTTGTACCAACTCAGCATTTTTATTTTTGAGTTCTTTGGAGAAAACATTTTAATAATTCGATGCCTCGTATGGTCTTACTCATACCTAGGTGTAAACGGTTTTTTGATCTACTAAAAACTATGAAATTAATAAATAAAATAAACCTACGGGTTACAAAATAATTCCCGGTCATAGCAGTAAAGTAATATTTGCAACCGGGGTATCAAACCAGGGGACTAAGAAAGCAAATCTAATCCTAAAAACAGTTGTAAATCGAGGGAAATTGTTGATCAATAAAATTAAGAACAAGCAAAGAGTGACTGTTAAAAATATAACGAAAGCGGAACTCCGGGTTTAGGTGGTCTTCCCTAGCTAAGTCATGCAATTATATTACTAATTGATTGGGGATTAGGGTTCGGATAATTCTAGCAAGTTTCTAAAAGACTAAATCCTAGCCAATTACAACTCCACTGTGTAGAACGCGACAGATTAAATCACAAACCTATCACTACTAACATAGAGGGATTAAGCATATGAATTTAAATAGCATATGAAGGCTAACTCATCAATCATATAAAGCTCTCCACAGATTAACAAATTATAACGACCTAGCTATCAATTACGGATCAGATTTTAACAACTTTCGCAAAGCAAAAAATAAAATAGTAAGTTCTATTGATAGCGCAAACAATATTTATAATCTGAAACGAACCTTTGCAGGACCCAAATCAACTAATAATAATTCTATAAAACCTGACTACTTACAACCACCATTCCCCGGAGTTTATTCCCTTAGCCAAGCATATCGAAAGAGGAAACAATTAGAGAAGAAGGAGTAGAAATCATCTCTATGTCGAATCCAAAGATTTGCTAGTTATAGGGTTGAACAAATTGATGAAATTGATGCAGAAATTCTCCTTGGTTGCCCCTTGATGTCGCACAGCAGTAGAGAGGAGAAATAGGCCGTGCTCTTTGAATTCTCAATGTCTTTCCAAAATTTCTCACGCACTCCCTTTAAAAAGAAATTTTGTCATAAAATACACATGTCCGGCTCACCTGTCCAGGTAGGAGAGCCGGATAAGAGATAGCTTTGTCAGGCGAGTTTTCTTTTATTTGTGAGACGTCCGGCTCTACGTCTGGGTCAGTTAGCCAGACGCCCTGGCTGGACGAAAATATATGAAATCTTAGAATTGCACTTGTGGTTGTAAATATTTTTGTCCTTCTAAGCACGTCCGGGTCACAGGGCCGGACACGTTAAAGCTTTGAGAAGTCAAAATTCAGTCATGTCCGGGTCAGCGTCCGAGTGAGTTTCCCAGACATGTACAACTCGTCCGGACAACTAGGTCGGACGTAAGTCCGGACGTGACCCAGTTTTGTCCCTTTTTCACCAAATTCTCCCAGATCGTGTCCCTAGTTATAAAAACACCAAAACAAGCCATTATGAGCTATTTTCACTTTATCAAAGATATAAACATCATAAAATCATAAACTTAGGAAAAAGACAAGAATGATAGGGGGTTTAGGCACTAAAAGATATATCAATATTTTGTGCATCATTAGGAATAATCTAGGTTATATTCATGTTTTGTGCCAATGCTCTAAGATCGGTAACAACAAATCCTTTCTCCTAAGTTTAAGTCTCGGGTAGTTCGAGTAATTATTGACAGTGTCGTACTCTGTTGTGTTTCACCATCCTTGCTCGTATCGTAGTCGCGTGATTTAAATATTATAGCGTTCAAAAGACATACACGTGCAATAATAAAATGCTTGATCGTTGAGCATATAAAAAATCACATAATGCAAGTTTCATCATGCATATCATTCTTAAGCATTTAGCACACAAGTTTGCCCAAACCCGAGGAAGCCCTTAGGGGTGTCAACAAAAAATAAGGTTTAGTTACTTACTTGTGCACAGAGGAGGAAAGTGCAACAGTAATGGAAGAAGGCGGGAAACAAGAGAGGTGATTCACGGACTTGAATGTAGTGAGACCTGATTAAAAAAATTTTAGATATTGTTAGACATATACACATACATCAAACAATATTAATTACGAAGAGATTTGAAAAAAAAAATCGGCATGACTTTGCATAATTTACCTATCCCATGATTATTAAGCATTCACCAACCATTCATCAACACAAATTTCCATCACAAATCAAAACTAATACCAAATTTATCCATCAAACCAAATTTTAATAATTGTGGTGGAAATCAAATACAAAGTAAAAAAAAGACACAACCATGCTTATTATTAAGCATTCACCAATCATTCAACAACACAAATTTCTATCATAAACAAAACTAATATATACCAAATTTATTCATCAAACGAAATTCCAATAATTTGTGGAAATCAAAATACAAAGTACAAAAGAGAAAAATGATAAGTTAGATTATATACCGGTTCGAAAATGAATTGTTCTCCTCTCCGCTTTCAATCTACCATGAAATGGTAAATAAGCTTCTTAAGTATTTATTGTAGAGACACAAATACGTATAGACACAAGAAAACTCAGTAGTTGTGTTTGTTCCTTATATGCAGTTAGGTTGCAAATTTACAGTGAGTGAAGAGAATGAAGAGTTAAATTAAAAAAAAATTTACCGGTTCCTAAATGAATTGTTTTCAGCCCCTCTTCTCAATCGGGCGTGCGAGACACGTGTAGCAATACCAATCTCTACAGAGGCAACGCAGACGCAAAAAAAATATGAATTGAGGGCGCAAAACTATATTGCTTACAATGTTTATAATTAGCTTATAATTATAAGCAAATAATGCTCAAACATTGTTCCACCTCATATATAAGCATATAAATCTAGCCCAAATAAGCTAACCTAACTATACTTAAAAGAAGGGCCAAAAACAGCAAAAAAAATTCACTCGGACATTTCGTCAAACACCCTGTGTGCATACATAAATTATTAGTTAAAAACCAAATCTTGCAAAGATTTCACACACACAATAAATATCAGCATCCACAATCACAATGTGACAACAATCTATCAATTTTAACAACACATTAACAATTAATTAAACAAAACCGAAAATGAAAGTTAGGGTTAGTTACTCACCGTGGGTGTCTGTTTGCTGGGCAGGAGGAGGGCGGCGACACCACCGAGCGACAACCACCGGCGGCGCGACGTCCGGCGAAGGCGGGAGGGAGGAGGGAGGGCGACGGCAGTAGGGGTGTGGTGGGTAGCGTGGGGCGGGGGTACCAAATCACGCTGAGAACAGAGAGAAGAGGTTAAGGTTAATTTAGGTTAATGAAACCGTAATCGTAATTGCGTCGGGGCGGGCTGGGGGGGTTAATTAAAACGACCTATTTCGGCGGCTTTGTTAGAAAACGCCGAAATAGGCCATATTTAATAATAAAAAAAAATTAAAGAGACCTATTTCGGCGGTTCCTAACAAAGAACCGCGCCGAAATAGATGATTAAATTAAAAAAAAAAGAAAAATAGAAACACCTATTTCGGCGGTTTCGTGTAAGGAACCGAACCGAAATAGGTCTCTTTTATTTTTTTTATTATTAAATAGGGCCTATTTCGGCGGTTCATATCTAGGAACCGCCGAAATAGACCCCTTCTTTACGACCAACATACATCTCGGGCTCCTATTTCGGCGGGTTTCTCTACAACCGCCGAAATAGGGACGCCGAAATAGACGTTTTTTATACTAGTGTTTCATACTTTATGATGTTATTTACCATATAATTTAACCGGTTACTGAAAAAGTCATCCGTTGATTCACAAGCTCTCTTGAGCGTTGGTCACTTGACGTGTCATACTGCGCACTCACAATGTTTATCTCTGACGATTGCTGATTTTAAATCCTGGGTGTTGGATATGAGGTCTGTCTCTGCAGCCTTCCATATTATTTATGTGTAACTGGAATGTTCTAAGGTAATTTCAAGGTCTACGGTTCCCATTCTCCAATAGAGAGTATTCAATCTCTAAGAAGTGAAAGCCCTTTTTGAAGGGTTAATTCCCACTCATGGCCTCACAACATGGAGAGGTATCCCCACCCTAAAAGGAATGGTTCGTTCTCCGCCCCTGTCAATAACACGATCTTAACATTCTCATTGGTGCCCCTTACTGGTAATTCTTCCTCAATTTAGTATAGGTTCTCATAACCACTCGTATGTATGAGTTGTAATTCATTCATGGCCTAGATCAGCCTTCTATGTTTCCTGTGCCTCGAGCTCTGATGTATTTAACATCCTTGGCCCGTAGGCCCTTAATGCTTAATTAATCTCAAGTGTGAGCCGGTGTTCAGTTCACTGTTGTATTCTTAATCATCTGTAGGTTATCCATGTAATTCTCTTGTTCTCTGAACTCTGCCAATGTTGGCTCATATCATTGGACGAAATATTGGGTTTCACAATAAGTTGTTGTATCTCGCTTCCTACTGTGGAAGTTCGCTTAGGTAATCCGATGTTTATCAGTGTCTGTGACAATACCTTCACTATCATAGACTTGCGTCTTTTAGCAATTAAGGATTCGTTTTCATTAGGCATCTTCCTTCAGGTGTCTAAGTCAGATATTTACCCTGGCTATCATGTGCTGCCATGTCAATATTTTGTTCAACTTTCGTTGACTACGCCACCCGTTAATGACTAATCATACTTGGGTGTTAATGAGTTAGGCAAGCAATACTAACCATCGTTTGTGGGTTTTTTCTGCTGAAACTATACCAAACTCTATGGTGTAGTCCTCTTGAGGTCTCTCTTTTGTGATTGCACGTCTTTGTCTAGGTAGGTCGTTGCTTATATTTGTTTCTCTGATTCTGTTCTGGGGTTATCAACAGCTTCAATGAAGAGTGCTGTTAATGGTATTATTCTGGGAGTTCATCCCATTTTTATTGAAAGTTGTTATGTCCTCCATCTTCATTGTATGTCGTAATACCTTTCTTGTAGGTTATTACTTACATCTGGTTCTCTCACATTGTTGAGTAATCTCTTCAGTTCCTCCATTCAAGGTTTGGCTTGGTATTAGGTTGATATTCTTACCTGTAGTGTCGGTTGTCTGTTGCTGATGCTCACGTCGTTTAGTTTCCTGACCAAGTCCAGCTCCCTGTTGACTAGTGTATTGATTTAGTTGTCAAGGTCAGGCCGTCAGGCCCTCCTAATATTTCGCTCTTCAGTCTTAAGGATTTGTAATCCGGTGTTAATATGTATTATATCCGTGGTTTTTACCATTTGGTCTTCACGGCTTCCTGTAAAGCTTTATTGCGGCGGCACTTGCTAAGGCAAGTGCGCCATGCAAGATGGGCTATCGGTACTTTGTACATCGGCAATGGTACATTCTCCTAAACTCCATGTAGGTGGTAGTCCATGGGACTCCTTCTTTGCCCTGTTTGGCTTTGGTTAATTGATTATCTAGGCAGCTTCCTGACTGCTTTTGATTGTATAGTTACTTATCAGGGTATTCCTCTTTCTGAGGGAATCCCTTTTTCTTTCACTTTAGCCTTAGTTCTCACTCTCATTTCCACACCTTCGTCGAGGTTATCGAGTATTGTGTAACACCCCCAAACAATGGCCTAGGAGTTAGGGGTATTACACGCCGCGTATTATTACTTAATAACGCAAGGCTCTAATATTCAAACGCAAATAAGCAAATAAGGCCCAAAACAGAATACTTGTATAAAGTATAAGCAAAGAGATGTTAGGACATCCCCAAAAGTCATTACAAAACCCACCAAACAGATGTCAAAAGCGGAAGCTAGCGAAATATGCCCAAAGGCTCAAATTCAATACAAAAGTCTCAAAAGAAACTAAATAACAAAGCAACTAAACTCCAGAGCTGCAAAGTGACCCTCGCTGATCAATCTGCAATGTTAGATAGAATAGGGGGATGAGCAAACAACTATGCCCAGTAGATGACCAACTTCATCAACCAGCATGCTCAAAACATTTTACAGAATATTGACAAATCAGAAGGAGTCAAAGGAATCCATAAATAGGTAAGAAGACAGAACAGAAGTCCATACAATGGAGTACTAAACAGAGTCAGAAGCAGACAGAAGCAGAAAATAGAGTGGGACACTAGCGATCACGGCATACAGACAGAACGAGCACCAGCTCGTGAACAGAACGAGGAAACCTCACTCGTAAACAGAACAGGTGTAAACACCCATGAACAGAACGGGGAACATCACCCGTGAACAGAAGGATCCTACATAGCGCGCTATGAGACAGCGAAACCAGCCATCCAAAGGCTCAGACACAGAGATAACTAGGTCCCAAAACAGAAGCTTAAATACAGATAAGCATATGTGCACCAAAGGCACCAGAAAGCACATAGATGGCTTGGAAATCAGAAGGGGAATCCAACCCCGCAAACGGAAGTCAAAACGGAGCTCAAACGAGCAAGTTATTGTCAAAACAGAGGCATGTCCGAACTTGTGTCCGGACATCTATGTTCGGACACAAGTCGAGAGTCAGAAGTCGAAATCAGACAGATGTCCGAACATGTGTCCGAACTACGAAGTTCGGACACAGGTCGAACTTTAAAACAGTAGAGGAGACAAAGGTGTCCGGACATCCAAGTTCGGACGGATGTTCGGACGATCTTCAGAAACCAGAACGTGTAGAGTCCGAACTTGTGTCCGGACATCAATGTTCGGACACAAGTCGAAGCCAAAATCAGAGAATGCAGAAGCTGTGTCCGAACTTCAAAGCTCGGACAGAAGTTCGGACACAGCGAAAATTCAGAAAGTTTAAGCGCAGAAGGGCATGTCCGAACGTCCAAGGTCGGACGGAAGTTCGGACATGCCGAAAAACTCAGAAGACAGAAGCGAATTCAACACGAACAGAGGCACAAAACCATCTCAAATCAACACACGCATTTACAAAACAACCTTGGGGGTTTAATCCATTGAAATGGCATTAAAACAGGCACAAATCACACACAAACACAAGGCAATCATTGTATTAATTTGCAGAATCCGAACTCCCCAAGGCTGAACACACGGATCGAATCCGAAAGCCACCTACCTCAGTATACAGCAGAGACAAATCCCTCAATTCTGAACAGCAGAATCCAGCCAATGTAGACCCTCAAACGCAGACCGAACGCAAACCAATTCACTGAGCAAAACACAATTGCAAAACTCCCAATTCAGAGAACGGAACCCAAACCCTGAAACTGAAATTACAATCCAAAACTGCACACAATCCTCACCTGAATTCGTCAACAAGGGAACCAACGGGAAGAAAACGAGTGCAGCGCGCAGAGGACTGAAGATTCTGGCAATCAGATTGCAGAGACCAGAATTAGAAGGAGGAAAATTCCAAAACCTAAACCTCAAACTGAATTGTGCTAACCATATACAATTCGCAAACCTAATCGCAGAGGAGAAGATGAAGCAGATGCAGAACCCTCCAACAGCACAGCACAACGAACAGATCAGAACACAACGTAGGAGAGGAGAAATGCTCTGAATAACAAGAGAGAGAGAACAGAGAGAGGACAGAGAGAGAGAGTGTCTCAGCAGTTGAACTGATCGGGGAATTAGAAAATGAGAGCGTGGTGAGGAACGTGGTTAGGGAAGTAATTAAGGATAATTTAATAAGGAATAATGATGGGTTCTCACCAGGGAAATCAAATGAGAAAGGAAAAAGACTTCCTCGTCCCCAACTTAATTAGAATGGACTTCCTTGTCCTGAGTAATGAAATAACTCAACATAAGGCAACGTTGCACGAAATAAAATTGTAACGAATTTGGGTTATAACATATTGACTCTGCTTAGGCACTACGTCGTAGTCCTATCTTGGAGTATGACTTGCATATGCATTCATAATCGTCTGGGCTATTGCAGTTAGGTCTTTGCAACCCCTTTTTTTGTAGGTTCGGAGGTACCCGCTTCATAATTGACTTTTAGGTAGTCCCTATGCTCTTGCGCGGTATTATCCCAATGTTATTGCTCCCTTGGACTGTTGTCCGGTGTTTCTGTCACTTCTCTTGTCCTCTATTGCACTCGTAGTGCTTTTCCTCTTACTGGTAAGGCGGGGTTATATCGACTGTGTAGCATGTCGACCCAAGTTGTCGGTAATTATTATTCTCTCATTGGTAGGATTCCATGGGTAGCGCCTGATTCAACGTCGCGCTCCAATTAGGACCTTCAAGTCTTGAAAGACTATTGCATAACGAGGTGCTTCTCGTATTGCATAATGCTAAGTAATTGCCTGATCGGGTTTTCCCGAGTAAGAGAAAGCTTGTCTTCTCTCTGGCGTTCATTTCTGGTATCTTAGAACCAAGGGCGCGGAGGGCGGGTCAGGTATTATAGATATCCGATACACATCGGGGGAATCCTAACTAACGTACCTCTCGCACTAACACTCAACCCTTATCCCAAAGTCTAAAGTTCCTAACTCGGTAATTCCTTTGCTCGGTATTTTCCAGTCATCAGAGCGTAACTACGCTCTGATACCACTTTTTTGTAACACCCTATCTCCAAATACAATGATCGTCGCCCTAAGTCCATCTCGTACATTAACAACGCAGCAGAAAAGTTCTACTAAATTGGTTTTACCGCCGTTAGTCACCCACGTGACTAACTAGGCCTATTCTCTTAACAAGTCACGGTCTGACTAACCGGATAATTACTCGAGCATCTAAACCATTAAAATTCATAAACCACAACTTATACCGAGTATCTCATATCCTAATACATCATACTAACGTCTCATCAATATACTAAACGAGTGTACATGCACAACTCGTGTAACAAATGTAAAAGCAACCCGAAGTACTCTACCCGCTCCCACTCTCAGGTTGAGTCCTCGTCTGGCACCTACCTGCAAAGTTTAAATCACAGGCCCCAAGGGGCTCAGCACATGGCTGGTATAGAAAACGTGCAGCCCACAAGCTAGCAGGGTTACACACGACTACTTTGTCGTATTCATGCAATTGTTTATTCATACAAATAATAATAAGAAGTACGATAACAAACAACACATTTAAGTGAAACATTCACAGCTCAAATAAATCAAACGTCGTAATGGACGCCCATTAATGAGTAAGTTAGATCCCTAACTCCTGAGGCCTGAGAATTGATTAGTTCTCGTGTTAGACCATACCTTATAAGTGTCAACCGTTCTCTTAATAGAGCTAGTTGTTCTCTAACTGAATTGTTTATTTTTGTCAGGTCAAGGTAGCCCTAGCCAATGAGTTATTAGCTCCATTGGGTTAATAAACATTAATTCTTAAGTTATGAGGGGTGTAGGCTTGACCCTCCTGTGCCTCCTGAATTTGCCTCCCACCTCGAACTGTTCACTCGAGCTGGTCGGGTCAGTTTGTCGACCCTAGGCGGAAGACAGATCTGATACAGATGCCGACCTCCTATCCTGAACATGCATGACCAGAGTCAGTCCCGGATTCCTCTTCTCCCAAGTTCCAGTTAGCTGAAGTCTCATTGACAATTTGTTAGTTAAACCTCTCTCGGTGTCAACCAACTAATAACAGGGAGTATTTATAACCTTATACAATTGTTTACTAAACATAGTTAATGAACAAGCTCTGAATCAAATCGTGTTGGTGTGCAATGTACGCACAATAACAATACAATAAATCGGTTTCATGCTTAATCCTGTTTGGTCGTATCACAATAACACATAGCACACAAACCGAGGTAGACCTCGTTAGCAAACAAGCTACAAGAATCCCATACCGTACACCGGAGATTGGCTAGCTCTTAATCCCTCGTTCGCCTAATCAGCCGAACGCCTCTGACTTATCTAGATCTGTAACCAAAACTAGTATTAGTATCATGTGTCTTAGAACTAATTTGGTTCTCTTTTCAACTTAAACCTCTTCCTAGGTTAACCCGGGTATAATAATATACCGTTAAACGGGTTCGTTCATTTAGGAGCGTTTTTAAACTCAATCCTAATTCATTAACATACTAACGTCGTTAGCAGTTATTTAGTTGCACAATTAGCAACTTTAGACTTATACGGACCTTGTATTAGGTTTTAGTATTTTTCACTATTCATCCGTATTTCACTATTCATTTATACGGTCTCGTATTCCACTATTTATTTATACGGCCTCATATTTTACTATTCACTATATTTTACTATTCACGTATACGTATTTTACTATTCACGTATACGTCTCGTATTTAACTATTCATATATACGTAGTTACTATTCATGTATACGTATTTACTATTCATGTATACATATTTACTATTCATGTATACGTATAATTCACGTATACGAGTACTATTCATGTACACTAAAATTTTTCGTATACGTCCGTATGATACTCCGTATCATACGTATTTATTTCTTTTTTCCAATATAACTTGTACTTTCATTAAAAATACTTTAAGTATTGATTTCTCCTTTACTTATTAAATTACGGGTATACCACTCGTATACCTTAATTTATATACGGGTCTCGTTTAACCCTGTCTTAACTCTGTTTCTTTTACAACTTGTTTCTAAATTCTTTATTTAATTTCCTTAACCTTCTAAACACATAAAAATGTGTTATTTACATTCCTTTCCCATAGTTTTCCTTTAATTTCTATTTTACTCATAATAAATTCTAAACTTGTTATTTATATTTCTAATTTCTGCCAAAGTCTTGATTAATTTCTTTATACTTTTGGTCAATTACCAAAATATACCCAAGTTTGACCAGTCTTTTATGGTCAAACCCCCTAACTTTCCATAATTTACAAAATTACCCCTAAAGTTAATTTAACTTAACTTTTTATTCCTTTATCCTTTTAACAACTAATCTTTTGCTACCAATTTTATTCTAGCTCCTCTAAACATTTTATAAACTGTCATTGACCAAGTTTGACCACGTTTGACCAGGGAAATTACCATTTTACCCTTGTGGTCTTTTCTTTTATCCTAACTCATTTATTAACCAATTTAACTCTAATTAATTTCTAATTTTCGTAACTAATTTACCTACAGATTCTTGAACATCAAAAATACATATTAACTAATATATATTTTCGGTCTTGATATTATGTAACCTAAACTTCTCAAATTTTACATATTACTCTTAATTATACTAATTCCTTTAATTTTACTAAGTTTAATAACATTTCTAACTCATATATAACCTCCTAATTTTCGGCCACCATATAAATTATAGTATATGAATTTTTCTTGTATATTATGATAGCTTAAATTGAAGCTTATATCATAAAGAGTATAAATCTATTCTTAGATTTAATAAACATTAACTTTTTAATAAGCTAAAAACTGAATATTAATCACCAAAATTTCGGCAATAAATAATAAGATGAACAATATGTTAGATCATATATAGATCAAAAATTAGAACCTTGGAATAGGTAGTTGTAAGATTTACCTTGTATATTAACCATTAGCTTAATATTTAAGCTTGATTTCCTTAGAAATTTTGACAGCAATTTGCTAGAGAAATTGGCTCCAAAATTATACAAAAAGATGAAAAATAAGATGGGTTAGTATCCCATGCCAATCGGCTGTAACAAAAACCAAAGAACAAGAAGTTTTCAAGAAGGCAATGTTTTACCTCAAGAATCAAAGGCACTTCTTCGTGGTTTTTCCTAAGAATCTGGGGGCTCATGAGCTATGGTTGTAAAGCTCTTGAAAAGAGGATTCCAACGAGCTATCAAGCTTGTGATTTGGACTTAAGATGAGAAAGTTATGATTTCTACAAGATAAGGTGTTCTTTAAGCTCCTAAATGGCAACAATGGAGGAAAACCAAGGTAAGAGAAGGGAGGGAGCTTCTCATTGTTGAAGAGCCACGGTTGGGACAGGATAAAATGAAAGGAATGATAGGCAATCGTTGAATGGGATGAAAAAGAATGAGAAAAGTAAAGAAAATGTAAAGTAATGTTATAATATATAAAGTAACAAAAAAGTCTCCACATTAGGCAAGCTTTTAGGATGATTGATTATGCAAGCTGGCCTTCTCATTATTGTGGCTGCCGACTGGGTTGGTCAAGGATGGTAAATTTTTTTACCATTGACCATTCTTGGTCAACGTTTGACTAAATGGGCACTATTTTGGGTTACTATTCACATTAAATATTATATTTGTAAAATTTTTGGTAAAATCTTCAAATTAAATTCCTAATATGATATTAGGTAGTATACATGTATTTTAGTATGTATACAAGGCCAACTAGCCACTCAAAACCAATTTCGAAGACAATTCGCAAAAATACGTTTTAAGGAGTTTTCGGGCTCCTTTTTGTGTCTTAACTCTTTTTAGAGTTTGGTTTGCTTTGCAAATAATTTATAATTTTATTTTAGTACATTCACATATAATCAAGCCTTTAAAACCATCCAAGACTCATTCATAAGACAATATATCCAAAATATGCTTTAAGGGGTTTTTATGGCATATTTTTGTCTTGAGTTGTTTCTGAGCTTGGTTTTCTTTGGTAATGGTTTCATAATGTTCTTAGCTTGATTATAAGACTTATGAATTCACTTTGGATCCTTATTGAGGTCATGAAATCTCTATGGTTTCTTAAAACACATTTTCCCTTAATGCACATTTTTGTGCTCTAAGGTGCATTTTCGGTTTAAACGCTAATTCCGCTTAATATGTATTACTAATCTTAGAGGTATTTCACATTTTAAATCTCTTGGGAACTTATTGGTAGTTCCCTAATTTATTTGTGCTCTTTAAAACACCGTTTTGCTCTAATTGTTCCTAAAGCATGTTTTGGTGTAAATTGTTGTTTAACACTTCTTCTAATGTTTCTAAGGAATGTTCTAGCCTTAGTATATCCTTATTAGATAGTTCATTAATATATTAAGGTTTGGGGTATTTCACGCAACCAACACAGTACTCCAGTACGCCAGACTGTCCTTGTTCCCTCACAGCCTGACGGGAAATGCAAGTAAATGGTACCACAGCCTTACACCAAGTACCAATGGTACTTGGGATGAAATGGCCACCAAGTTCTACGACAAGTTCCTGCCCCCGAGCCGAACGTTGGAAATGATTGCTAAGATCTACAATTTCAAGCAGCCAGGGTCAGAAAACATTTGCGAAACTTGGGACCGTTTCAAAGGACTGCTGCTGACGTGTCCTCACCATGGTCTCACAAAAGAACAATTATCTCAATTGTTCTACAAAGGCTTAATCAATCAATGCAAAACAATGGTACTCTCCTCTTTAGGTGCTGATATTTTGAAAAAGCCAGGGGAACAGTTTCTGAATGGGAGAGAGTCCCTCTGTGAAAAGATCAGAGACTGGGCCACAGGTGGATCAAGAGGAGGCACTCCAGGCTTATACCCCGCATGAGAAAGTGACAACAAGTTCGACCAACTGATGAGAAGCCACGAGCAACTCTTGGAGAGCAATGCAAAGGAGGCGACAAGGTAAGCACCCTGCAGAAATTAATTGAGCAGATGGCCATGAACTCCTACCCCCAACAAGCAAAGTCGATGACTTCTCGATCATCTACATCCCAACCAGGCTATGCTCCTCTATCTTCTCCTGATGTTTCTTGTACGCAATGTGGCAGGCCACACGATTATGAAAAATGCCCCCAATTACAAGAATTAAAAGCAGCAGAGGAAGCAAACTTTGTTGGCAACAATTTAGGGTACAGACAACCATGGCAGCACAACATGCACCCCAATTTTCAAGGAGGCCAAAGGCAGTATCAGCAACCGCCTTATGGAAATAATGCTTCTTCAAACCGACCGACTCAACCTCCTTCAAATCCCGACTCTTGAATGTCCCAAATGCAGGAGATGTTTAAAGCAATGATGAGTAAGACTCGAGACAGGCAAGATGAAGTCACAGCCCTTCGTAAAGACTAAAAAGCCTTGCAATCCCAAATCCAACAACTTCTCATCCAACAAAGACCTCCTGCCCAACTCCCCTCACAAACCAATCCAAATCCACGAGAGTATGCAAATGGAATTTATGTAGTGGACCAGCCCATACCACTAGCTCAAAGGGAGCAACAACCCGAGAGTGAAATAATCCAAGAAGTGGAACAGCAGGCTTAGGAAGAATACCTCGACACGAACCAACTAAAGCTCTATGCCAAATTAGTTGAGATAAATGAAATGATGGAAGGTCCACTAAACCTTGCATCGTAGCAACCGGAGAGCAAAATGGTTCATATAGTGGACAACTTTACTGAGGATTTGAGTTACTCTCTATCACCACCCCCGTTCGAACCTGAGCAAACGACATCAAACCTTCTGATTGAGCTTGAAGACAAGCCATCAGAGGACAGCTTCTACCTCAACTTCATCGAGTCTCCTCCCTCTGAAGTCAACTACCGTTATTTTCCCTCCTTTCTCTATGCTATACCGAGAAAATGAGGATAGTTACATCCTCAAAAATGAAGAGGAGGAAATGCTCGCTCCTGCCAGGACATCCAAACAAAATGCTACAATCAACTTTGAGGAGCCACCTCCCTCTGAAGTTGAATTCAATCTGGGCTCCTCCTATGATCCTCTTCAAGAAGATGGGGATATATACGTCCTCAAATTTGAGAAGGAGGAGCCATCCAACTTTGATCTTCATCTGGAGGATCACGGCCTTCCCCTCTTGTGCACCAAAGAAGTAGGGTGGAAACTTGAAGTCAACTCGCTAAGTGAGAAGGCCACCTTCCCATTTGATCCAGGATCAGAATTTGAAGATACAATTCGCCCCGAAGTTCTCCCTACACCGTTCAACGCAGTTAAGGATGTCTTCATCCTTAAAATTGAAGAGGCGTCTCCACAACTAGATGATCCTTGCACCAAGGGTCATCCATTGAAAAATCTAGGCCCTTCTCCAAAGAAAAATATTGACCGCACAATCCACCCATTGACGCCCACTTCCACCTTCATTTTCAATCCAGGGGAGGAAATTTACATCCTCGACTTTGAGCGAGGAACACCACTACCACCTTGCCTCCATCCGGCTCAACAACAGGAGGAGAATGTTTACATTCTCCAGTTTGAGGAAGAAATACAACCATCACCCAGTTTTTTGTTAGAGATTTCTTACAGCAAACACGTCCTTCAAAACCAGGTTTTGCGGAGTTTATATTTTTCTAATTTAATTGTTGTAGTAATACTTTGTTTTGATCCAGGTGGTTTGATCCTACTTGTTGCCAATTTCCTATTCCTAGTACTACCATTGTCAACTTTCATTTTTGATCCGGGATAATGAAGAACATGCATCTAGCTAGAGACGTTAAACCTAGGCGGCTTGGTGGGAGGCAACCCACTATCTATACTTTGCCTTTCCTTTTATTTTGTTTTCTCTTTTGTACTATATTTCCCTTTTATGTGTTATAATAAAATGTGGGTTTTACTTGAGTTCTTCTGGTTGTGTAGAATATTCTTTACAGGTACATTTCATGTAATTCTACAGCTGCACTTAAGTGTTGGGGAGCTCTACACACTGTGAACTCTGGGGAGTACAATCCAACCCTTCGCGCATAATTGGAGTAGAAATTATACCCATCCTGCTAAGTATCAAACCTCATGGTTTGCCATACTGCAACGTCTGAAGGTTCGATTGGCACTACGCCATCAGACGAACTATAAACAGTAGACATCGTGCAGTAGAATGAAGAGCGGAAGAACTAAATAGAGGCAAACATGCAAAAATAATATTAATGTCGAGAAGCATGAATTAAATGAGGTGTTTAGGGGGGTGAATGGCTACCGGACAAAATCAGACTTTTACGCCATATCTCGTCGATTTGGGGGAAGGTCGGAGTATGTCACTTTCATCCAATTCGAGGGGAAAACCTAAAATAATCGCACGTGCATCGCTTTGGTGATAGGAGGTAAGTTTACGAACATACCCCTCTATACCCCTGACAGACTTGTTAGATTACTTATATACCCTTCAATGTCTAATATTAGATATAGACCGTTAGATGTCAATCCAGCAGCTGAGATGAGTGAAGGCACGGTGCCTTCGATCTCCTGTGAAGTCACGAGAGCCGCTTCAGTTTCTGGTGACAGTAACAGAGACAAAAGAGGATGGGTGTTGGGAACAGGTCAGCCAAAAGTTATAAATAATATTGATGACAGACCAGCCGATTTATTACTACTACGCACTATTTTATTGAATGAACCGATCGATAGCTTGCTTGATCTAGGTTAACAGGAATCTTCACCGAAATGTGATAAAAATGATAAAAGAATGACGGTTGCTTGAAGAGCAAATTAACATCTATGTAGATATATACGCACAACATGCAAAAGGGTCGTGTGGGAAATTGTTATAGTGACGTTTAAAGTTCACTTAATTTTCTCATAGTTACCATATGATCCGTACCCAAATCCCTGAATCTGTAATAATGATAAGAAAAAGGATGAAGATCATCCACTCAAATGAATACTGGTAGGTAGTAGTACTACTACTATTAATTAATAACTGCCGACGAGTAGATGTAAAAGGATGGAGGAGGAGTTCTTTTCTTTTGTTGTTTGTAGTCGGGTGAAATGGTGGGGGCTGGTGTATATTGCAGCCGAAAATGGAGGAAGGAAAGAAGAGGTAATGTTGTTTTAAGTACTATTTTTTTGTATTCTAGCTTGTACTTGTAATTTTTCTTGTTTAATCTCCTTGTTGTTTTTGTTTTCTCATTCTCTTGTTGCAGGACCCGAGAGTATGCTTGTGGAATTGGAACTATAACCAGCCGAATTGGAAGGTAATGGGTGGAGAAAATAAAATAAGTACAACTAGCCATTTCTTTGTTATGTAGGTGTACTAGTATTACCTTTGTACAACATTACTTTTCTAGCTTTTTATTTCCCCTTGTAACATTAGTAATGGTGCACACTTGGGAAGAGTTTTCCCTTTTTAACTTTAGTGCATTAATAACACATATTAACGGTGCATAATGTGCTTTTTTATTTTGGATGATAATGTATGATATTTCTTGTTTTAATGTTTATAAATGAGTGATTGTTGTCTTTGAAATCTTGGTTTGACTATGTAAAGCATTCCATGTAATTTCATCACCTAATTTGTGACATTGGTATATGTATTACCATATTACATATAGTATTTCCTTAATTGTTGTTCCCGCTATGATTAGAGGTTACATGTATAACTTGGTGTTCATTTTGAACTATGTATTTATATATTGTTGTTTATGATGAGTAATGATCATTAGATGAATAATTGTTGATCATCTAGTCTCATTTAATTTAATTCCTTATTAAGTAAGGTACTTAGTGTTTGGGGTATTTCAAGTGATCCGGCGAAGTTGGAAGCCTACATCTCCGAAATGGAGACGGCGTTTGAAACCCTCGAAGCTCCTGCTGGAGTTTGAGTTCGAGTAGAAGCTTACTACCTCAAGGACGCTGCCATGGATTGGTGGAAGCTAATCAAGAATGAGCATGTCAACGACCCCACATTTGACTGGGAATCCTTCACAGCCCTCCTCCGATCCAAATACTACCCGAAACATGTCAAAACCAAGAAAAGACTTGAGCTTGATGCCCTAAAGATGACAGAGAAGATGTTTGTCGATGATTATTACCGCACCTTCACCTCCCTCCTTCGTCTATTACCCGACCTTGGGTACACCAGCCAAGTGTTGGTCGATCGCTTCTATGGCGGTCTGAGCCATCGCCTTCGGTACGACATGGGCTACACCAGATTTACCTCCCATCAGGTAAATATCGGTTAAACCCTTAGTACCATTGTAAATCCTTAAATACTTAGCCTTATCTTTCTAAATAAGAATCCCGGCTAATACCTGAAACTTTAGGAGTGCTATCACGTGGCATCTCGTGTTGAGATCACCTGCCAACTGAGGGATGAAGAAACTGCGCTTAAGCGCAAGGCCAACAACAAAAACACAAGTGCTGAGGAGCAGAAGCAAGGGAAGAGCTGGAAAAAGAAGAAAGGGAAGTTCTTTCAGCAAACCCAGAAGAACTCCCCAAGTGAGAGCAGAGCCCATGAGAAGGGCAAACCGGTTGAGCTTCTTCAACTAGGTTCTTCTGCGCCGGTGGCTGCGAAGCCACTGAGATCACACCCACCTAAGGGTAAACTTTTATTCCTAATTCGTATTTGTATAAGTATGATAGCTAGTATTTCCGCACAAATGTGCTAACTCTCTAAGCCTTAGGTTCTGGCTCCAATTTCACCAAGAACTACTCCGACGGCCGCCGCACCTACGTGTGCAGGAAGTGTAATCAAGACCATCCCGGCATGGATTGCCATGGGAGAGAAATCCGGTGCTACAATTGTCAGAAGCCCAGACACCGAGCCAACATGTGCCCAGAAAATGCTAAGCCCAGAGGGAACTTCTAGAGCTACAAGCAGAGGGAAGGCAAGGAGGTTGCATCTGGTGATGCACCAGCCCAGCAGGCCACACAGGGCAGGGATCCCGAGGTCCTCAGAAGGGCACACCCCAGAGGCATCCCGCCTTGCACATCATTGACTGAGATGGGACCGGTTCTAAGTCCGGCCTAGGTAATTGTTTAAACCTTAAATCCTTGAGAAGCATGACTAAGTATTGGAGTAACTGTTTGAATGAATGCATGAATGAATGAATGAATTGAAGTATGTATTGAGCATGAAATGAAGTAGTTGAAATTAGTACTCACCGAAGATGAAAATTTGTAACCATAGGCAATTTTAATATTTGCTACCCGATACCTTCAAAACCAAATCAAGAAGAGACTGACATCACCAATCACTACTACACCAACAAACAGTGTCAGGTCATCCGACCAGGTATGATTTTATTAAAGGGATACCTGACGCCCGAAGCACAATTTCAATCATCCGACGATGCAACGAACTAGGAGCGGGACCAGGAGGATTTTATACACCCGAATTCCCCGGTGGAGCGAAGATGAAGCTGAAGATGATGTGATTGGGAAAGGACTGGAATCCTTATACCAAGACATACCAAGAGACACAAATACAAGACGGAGCGACGCCACCGACAATACCTCTAGAATTTCAAACACTTGTTACACAAGCAGTAGAACTTGCACAACAATGTGAAGATGATCCGATCCCCGCAATTGAAGCGGACCTCTGTATCGTCAACTTCTACGAGAATGAAGGACGACTTGGGTTACACCAAGACAAGGACAAGACAGCGGAATCTCTTGAACAAGGAGTGCCCGTAGTGTCTTGGTCCATTGGTGATGAGATGCCATCTTTTTGTATAGCGAGCAGAAGCATGTGGACCGCGAAGAGAATTAGTATTGAGATCAGGAGATGTCTTAATCATGGGTGGAAAATATAGGATGCTGTATCACGGGATCAACAAGATCAAGCTGAATACGGCACCGCCGGCAATAATCAATGCCACACACATGAAACCAGGACGCCTGAACCTTACCTTTAGAAAGTATTAAATTCGTAGTATCATGTAATCTATTAGTAACGTGTATTAGAGACATGGTATGTATGATGGTTGGTTTATCAATAAAGAGCAGTGTTGATTTAAATTCCACTTGTGTCCACCATCATTACTTATGAACTAGTGACTTCAATAGGTTGTGGACTCGGTACCGAAGGTAACCTGAGTATCCTCACTGAAGCACAAGCCGGTAAAAGCGGTACCATCTTAACGGGAACCTTCCCAGTGAACAGCATTGAAGCCAGTGTGTTATTCGACTCCGGCGCCTCTCACACCTTCGTATGACCATCTTTTGTGAAGAGGATGGGGCTAGATGTGGATGAGCTACCGAATTTCCTGGTTACTCTCCCGTCGAAGGAGCGAATAAGGTTTACCAAGTATTACAAATCAGCCACGATCCAAATCAAGGGCGAAGAGTTTCCCATCTCCTTCATCGAGTTTAATGGGTTGGGATTTGATGTAATAGTCAGAAAGAATTGGTTGGAGTGGCACAAGGGTAGAATCCCCTGCGCCGAGCATCGTTTGCTGCTCAAGAGTCCTTCTAGGGTTACTGTATCTTACCGCCAGAGACCGAGAGAGCCTTCGGCCACAGTCATCTTCGCTATGGCCATGTACTGGGAGCTCAGAAAGGGCTATGAAGTGTATATGTGTTATGTACAAGACCTAGAGAGAGATCCAGAGTTCAACCCTGAAGTATCAGTTGTATCTGAATTCCCTGACGTATTCCCTAAGGAGTTGCCTGGTATGCCACCTCGAAGAGCAGTAGAGTTTGAGATTGACCTCTTACCAGGTACTGGTCCCATCGCTAGGGCACCGTACCATATGGCACCTGCTGAAATGAAAGAACTGAAAGAGCAGTTGCGTGATCTTCTCGACAAAGGGTTCATACGCCCTAGCGTATCACCCTGGGGAGCACCGGTCCTCTTTGTGAAGAAGAAGGACAGTAGCCTCTGACTTTGTATTGACTACCGCAAGTTGAATGCGGACACAGTCGAAAATAAATACCCATTGCCACGCATCGACGACCTATTCGACCAACTGAAAGCAGCCTCAGTCTTCTCCAAGATCGACCTCCGTTCTGAGTATCATTAGATTGCTATCAGAGAGCAAGACATCGAGAAAACGGCATTCCGTACTAGATATGGCCAATACGAATTCACCATCATGCCATTCGGTTTATCAAAAGCACCAGCAAAATTCATGGATCTTATGAATCGACTTTTCAGTGAGCAGTTAGATACTTCAGTTGTTGTATTTATCGATGACATCCTTGTGTACTCCAAATCAGTAGAAGAGCAAGAAATTCATTTGAGGAAAGTACTTGAGACACTGCGCGAGAACCAGCTGTATGCGAAGTTCTCCAAGTGCGAGTTCTGGCTATATCAGGTATCATTCCTCGGTCATGTCATCTCATGCACAGGCATTTCAGTTGACCCTTCAAAGATTGAAGTGGTACGATCATGGCCTAGACCCAAGACTGTTACCGACATCCGGAGCTTTCTTGGTCTAGCCGGTTACTACCGGAGATTTGTAAAGGACTTCTCGAAAGTCGCTAAGCCCATGACTACACTGATGAAGAAAGATGCAACGTTTGTACGGACAGACGAGTGCGAAGTATCATTTCAGATCCTGAAAGACTCATTGACCTCAGCGCCGATTCTCACACTTCCAGAGGGCACAGAGGGATTTGAGGTATATTGTGATGCATCAGGCAAGGGAATGGGATGCGTACTCATGCAGCATGGAAAGGTTGTAGCTTATGCCTCCCGCCAGCTGAAAAAGCATGAGGAGAATTACCCGACACACGACTTAGAGTTAGGAGCCATTATCTTCGCCTTGAAGATATGGTGACACTATCTCTATGGGGTAAGCATCACCATCTACTCCAACCACAAGAGCTTACAGTAAGTATTCACGCAGAAAGAGTTGAATTTGAGACAGAGAAGGTGGATGGAGTTTCTCTCAGACTACGACATCGACCTTCAGTATAAGGAAGGAAAGGCAAACGTGGTAGCCGACGCCCTGAGTCGTCAAGCACACTCGCTCCATTCGCTACTCGCTTCTTCTAGCTTGTTGACGAGGTGCGAGACGCTCAGTTGAGTGACCCTTACCTGACCGAAATCAGACAGAAGATCACAGATGGTACATTCGAGAAGAAAAAGTATGATTTTATGTTGCATGAAGATGGTCTGATTTGGCTGGATGGTAGGCTATGCATCCCTTAAAGCAATGCTGAGCTAAGGGATCGCATCCTACGAGAGTCACACAGTTCTACATTGTCAGTCCATCCAGGAGCCTCCAAGATGTACAAAGACATGAAGAGGTACTTCTGGTGGTTAGGAATGAAATCAGATGTGACAGAGTATGTATTGAGATGCTTAACATGCCAGAAAGTGAAGTTTGAACACCATAGACCAGGCGGAATGGTACAATCGATGCCAATTCCAGAGTGGAAATTTCACGATATCTCCATGGATTTTGTTGTAGGACTCCCACCTGCTAGGGGAGGACTCAACATGATCTGGGTTGTAGTCGATCGCCTCACCAAGGTTGGCAAATTCATACCAATGAAGGACACCTGGAAGGTAGTGAAGCTCGCAGAGCTATTTGACAGGGAGATTATCAGACACCACGGAGTCCTGAAGACAATAGTATCTGACCGCGATACCAAATTTCTATCGAGATACTGGAGAGCCACACGGGAAGCGCTGGGTACAGAATTGAAGCTGAGCACCGCCTTCCATCCTCAGACCGACGGGCAGACAGAAAGGACCATCCAGACACTGGAGGACATGCTTAGGGCATGTGCCTTAGACTTTTAGGGGAGTTGGTTAGATAAGATTCATCTTATCGAGTTCTCGTACAATAATAGCTATCATGCTTCGATTAAGATGTCGCCTTTCCAAGCCCTATACGGTAGACCTTGCCGTACACCTTTGTGTTGGGATGAGTCAAGTGAAACGGTCATCATAGGACCGGAGTATTTAGAACAAGTCCAAGCGTAAGTGCAACAAATTCGAGCCAATATGAAGGCAGCCCAAGATAGACAGAAATCCTATGCGGATGTGCGACGACGCGACCTTGAGTTCGCCGTGGGCGACCATGTGTTTCTTGCGTGTTTCACCTATGAAGGGCGTATTCCGTTTTGATCAGAAGGGCAAGCTGAGCCCAAAATTTGTAGGGCCGTACACTATCACCGAGAGAGTTGGATCTGTAGCCTATAGGTTAGCACTACCTGAGGACTTGGGGTGTGTCCATGATGTTTTTCATGTGTCACAACTCAAGAAGTATATTGCTGATCCTTCTCATTTCCTAGAGCCAGAGGGACTATCCATTGAGCCGACTATGAGATATGTTGAAACTCCTGTTAGGATCCTTGATAGGAAGACCAGAGACACTCGCCATAAGTCCATACGAATGGTGAAGGTCCTATGGTCAAACCATGATGTCGAAGAAGTGACATGGGAGTTAGAAGATGCCATGAAGGCGAAGTACCCACAGTTATTCATAGACTAGATAGTCTAGCACTTAGCGGGTACGGGTACGGGGCGTACCCCTTTTTAAGGGGGGTAGAGCCTTTTTGCTTTTGCATTGCTTCGGGTGAGCATTGCATAGTGTGTATGTACTGTAGCATATTTTGATGGCACATGTAGTGTGAAATGTATTTGCTATGTATGTGTAATGTGTAATGTATTGATGTGTATGTACAATGTATGGTGTATTGGTGTAATGTGGATTGCAATTATGTATTGTGTGTTGGTATGAAATGGAAATGGTGGATTGTGTATGTGAATTGTGTACGGTGCTTGAATTGTGTATGCTTGTAATGTATAGAAGGTAAACACCTCATAGGTGGTAGCAAGACACATTATGGCAATTGGTTTGCCTAATGAGTAGAATTCTTAAACTATTAACCTTGAGCAACTTTGAGGGTAAAGTTCCTTAAGGGGGGTAGATTGAAATACCCCGTAATTAAAAATAGTGATTAATTAGGGTAATAAGTAATTTAGAAGCTTAATTATGTCTAAATAATCATGAGGGAACAAATCCCGAAGGAAAACGGATCCTTAAAACGGATTAAAAACACAAATGAACCTTAAAGCGCGTTTTTCGAGGAAACCGGGAAAACGTGACTTTAAGCGGGTCAAATAGACTCGTAACAATTTTGGTCAACCAAATAGTCATTAATAAGTATTAGTGAAGGTCTAGAACCAATAAAATCAGTAAAACAAGAAAATAGTAAAAACTGTCAAAAACGGGAAGTTGTGGGGTAAAAGCATAAATAGACCAAAGTAGTGTGTCCACTTTTAAAAATAAAAACTGAAGTGTGTGGTGTGTGTGTGTGTACAGTGGGGTGGCAGATTTGTGCCCCCACTCACACTCTCTTAATTGTCCCTTATATGTAAAAAGACAAACAAATTAAAAGGCAAAAGTAAACTCACCTTTTCTACCCTCTCTCTCCTACTCCTCCCTCATTTCTCCTCACACTCACGTACAGCACCTCTCTCTCACTCTCTGATTTTCTTCTTCCCTTGAAGCCCAACAATGGCGATTTTGAGAAGCCACACCCACAACCAACTTCTCTCTTCTTGTTAACCCATCAAACCTTCACCAAAAATTACAAAAATTATACCATTGTCTTCCTCTCATCAAGGAGAACACTACCCTCCTTTCTAAATTTGAAAACAAGCAACTTCATCTCCATGGGTGTTCTTGCTTTGGAGAACAAAGACCACCATTAGAAGCCCCTTCTTCATCTCTTTGGTTTAAGGTAAAAAGAAACCAAAAATACTACCTTTTCTCACTCTTATTTGTAAAATATAAATTTCTAAGTGTTGAGTTCCTATTCCTTTTATTCCCAACCGATTTTGGCATCTTTGGAGGAGTAGATATATTGCTCTTGTGCTGTTCTAAGCTTCACCTACTCCTTTGCAAGGTAATGAATTCTTAAACCCTAGAAATTTACCTTAAAGCTTTAATATAGTTTAAGGGATAGTTGAATTAAAATGGTGGTATGTAATGGGCTGTAGTGTAGAGCTTTGAATCTTCATAGCTGTTGGGAAGAGAGGAAAGGAAAGGAAGAAGGAAGAAGAAAGAAGAAAAGAAAAGAAAAACTAGAAGAAGAACAAGGTAAATTATGCTCACTTGTGTAGTCTTGTAAATACTTTATGTAACAGATTTTAGTAGTTTAAAATGTGTATTGTAAAATGGTAATAAGTAGTAGTGTAATGTGGAAGAAGAACCAAACTATTTTGAAGCTTAAAAGACATTTAAAAACTGTCAAAACCTAGATGGGAATTAGATGTTGAGTGCAGGAATTTTAGGAGTGCTTAATGTTTAGTAATTGTGTTGGAGAGTTTTGTATATTGATGTTATTGAAATCAGGTGAATTGGATAAAAATGGGTGAATAAAACATGTGGCGAGAATGTAGAAATATAGGGGAGACCATATCAAAATTTACCTAAGAACTAGAAACTAGGTAAAAATATACCTTTGCAACAGATTTTTAATTGGACTTAGTAGTGGGTAGGTTAGGAGAGATGTATAATGTATTGTAAACTCTAGAAATGACATTAGAAGAGGGAGCTATAGATGGAGGAAGTGAGAGTCAAAATATGTGGCAAAATTCAACTAAGGGAAGATAGTGTAAGTGCTGAAATGGGAGCTTAAGAAAATATGTGAGTGAATTAGTAAAAAAAGAGTAATAGGTTAGTAACGGGTTTAGACATGTTTAGGAGACTAATTAGGTGCTTAAATATGTGGGATTAAGTGTAGGAACAATGGGGAATTAAATGGGAAAGGTTTGGTTTGTAACAGATAAAGAATTGTCAAATTCTGCAACTTACTGCAGCATGTCCGGGACTTAGTCCCTGGACAAGGACCCGGACCATGCTGAATAAAGAGCCGAGAGTTAGAACAAAGGAGTGGTCCGGGACTTGAGTCCCGTATAAGGACCCGGACCACCCCATTTAAACAGGCCGAAAGTTTCTCAATGGTAAGGTCCGGGACTTGACTCATGGACAAGGACCCGAGCCACCTTAAAAATCTGCTCGAGAATTTCCCTTATTTTCAGGTCCGGGACTTAAGTATGGGATAAGGACCCGGACCATGGGTGAAAATCCATCCGAGAGTTTGAGCTGCTTCTGGTCCGGGACTCAAGTCCAGTATGAGCACCCGGACCATGCAATAAAACTGGCCGAGAGTTGTGACCACATGTTGGTCCGGGACTTAAGACCCGGACAAGGTCCCGGACCAACCCAAATTTTTTAAAATAAGTTTAATAATGGCTTTTAAGGTAAGGAAGTGAATGGTAATGGTAGTCTAAGATAATTAGGACCTAATTAAGGATGTTTAAAGGTCATTAAGAGTATAAACGAGTTTTAAAAGTAATGAAGAGTAAGTAAACCATATGTGAGTGTAAGAATTGTAAAGACCAAGTAAGTACAACTTAGGAAACGTAAGAGTAATAGAGTTAAGTCAATGATAGTTAGATTAATCACTCGATTGTATGTATGTCATAGGACTTGGATTGTGAACACCGGAGGAAAGTCGGTTACAAGTACAACGGTGAACGGTAAGAACTTCTCATGCCCCGTATGCTACCTTGGTTACTCTGATTTATGTGTTGTGTGCTAATTAATTACCTAAATAAGATAAACGCACGAATCGGAACTAGTATGCTTACTTGTGAATATATGACAATGTCTCTTGTTGAGTATTCTCTTGAATCATGGTTTGTATAATTCATGAAATGTATGGATGAATATGAATGTGCGTATGCTTGTTATATTGTGTTGTGACAGAATGTTAATGAGATGGACTTCTAACTGATTCCTAACAAGCTAACCAACCTAACATAATAAATTGGTAAATTGGAATGAGTAGAAGTCCGATATAGTTTCGGCCACGCGTAAGGAGGCGGAGACACAAGAGGTTGGCTCCAACTCCTGGCTCTTAAACTTCTCCACGGGCCAAACCCCTTAAATGGGTAGCATCCTGGATTGGTGAGCCAAGTAAAACCCGGTGGTGGGACGGTGTAGTCCCTGGCCGGAGGTCATACCGACTTAACATGAGTAAAAATAAGTAAGTAAGAATGAGTAAACGAGTATGGAAAAGTAAGTAAGTAAGAGAAATTTATGTAAGTATTGTGTAATGAGTAAAAGAGTAATAAGCATCCGATTAACCCGGATGTGTAATCTGACTAACCCTCGTGAAGGTAAGTATTGTGTATGCTATTGTATTGCTGTTTTGAATATGAATTGCTTGGTATACGATTGTATGGTGTATGTAAAGCATGTATGTATGATAATAATGAACCGCATGTACAGTCGACCTTAAATAGTCAGCGTACCCTAGTTAGCACGCGGTATATGCGAAGTTTATATGCAGCTTTTTGCTGAGCCCCTTGGGGCAATGTTTTTTATATTTACAGGTCCTCGAGATGGGTGAAGACTTGATGAGAACAAGACGGTTTCTTTTTGGATGTAATTAGTGAACATTGAGTGGTGTGCCAAGTTGTACACGGCTGTAAGCCTTTTTGTTAGCCGGTGTACCATGGGGTACACGCTTTTTGGATAATGAAAGAATTATGGATGGTGTAGATGAGTAGTAGGTAGAAACTCATTATTTTTGGGAGATTGGAAGGGAATGTAATTAATTACGCTTTTGATACTCGGTAATCCAACATTGTAAGTATACGGTATTTTGTAAGTAGTATGTAATATAGTAGCTTGGTATTATTTAGACATCAGACCGTAACTGTAAGTAGTGTAAGCCTAGCTAGCCGTGTGGGCGGTTAGCGGCGTTGTATCACCCACCGTAGTAGTAGTAATTCCGCTGCGAGTAGTAGAATAATCAGGACGATTAGACAGTAAGCATAGGATTAGCGGTAGGGGTGTAACAATTTGAGGGTGATAAGGTAAGGCTACCTTGTGTCTTACTCTGTATTTTGTCATTAAGGCTGTGAACTACTTATTACAGAAGTGGGATCCTCCATCACTGATTATAGCACGTGGGACTCCGAACCTTGTAAATATGTTCTTTTTCATGAACTTAAGCACTACCTTTGCATCATTTGTGGGAGAGGCGATAGCTTCCACCCACTTAGTCACATAGTCGACTGCTACCAAGATGAAGAGGTTTGAGCAAGATGAAGGAAAGGGTCCCATGAAGTCAATGCCCCACAGGTCGAATGGTTCGACCTCAAGTATAATGTTGAGAGGCATCTCATGTTTTCTGGAGGTGTTCCCAAGTCGTTGGCACTCATCGCAGAAAGCTACAAAGGAATGACAGTCTTTATGCAGGGTTTTCCAGAAGAAACCTGATTGAAGTATCTTAGCTGCTGTGTTCGTGCTGACCCATTGTGAGCCGTGATTTTAAACCCTACCCTATGTTGATTAAAGTTGATTAGGATCTAATCGGGTTTTAGGTCCACTTATAACCTAAGTTTAATAACTAAGTCATATAACCATAATTATTGAAACCTAAGTCAGCTCACTGGAACCTATTATGGGTCGCCACCTAATTTTAACCTAGATCAAATTACGAAAGGAGATTCGGGTTCGGGGGCTTGATATTCGACTTAATTAGGGTTCAATTACATTCATTACCCCTCCATGATACTCACAGAATGCTACCAGAATCTCCCCTTGCGACGGTCTTCTTGGCTAGGGAAGGTACCCCTCTCTTACTGCGGCAGCATACTTCCCTGGATCGATATAGACAACGGTCCTTGCCCCCTGATGTTGCGGCCCTTGGGAGGAAGACCCGGCGGTTGATTTGTAATATGGTCTGTACCTCGACCCCCTTCCTCCGGCGCTTCCACCTTGTCCTCCTTTTTTCTCTGACGCAGTCGTATTTCTGAAGCTGTCTGCTAACTCTTTAGCCTTATTCTCTGCTATTTCGGATTTCAAAAGGTCGTGGATCATCTTTGCCAATTCTCCATGAGTTTTTGGCGCTTTGGTTGCAATTTTCCAGCAAGTCGAGGCTGAGCCAAGCCTTTACCAAAAGCTTCAACCAGGATTTTCTCATCGATATCATCAATTTCCGTAACTTTCTTATGGAAGCGCTCACTGTACTCCTTCACAGTTTCTCCCTTTCGCTGTTTGACATCCATCAATTCTATCATCTCCTTCTTAACCCTCTTACTCGCGGTGAAATATTGTTGAAATTCTTCGGTTAGTTGCTTGAAGATGGTGATGGACTACGGCGGTCTTGTGGAGATCCATCCCAATGCTCTCTTTGAAAGCGTTCCTAGAAATAAGTTGCAGAGAGCGAGGGAACTAATCCCTTGAGTATTCATGGCAAACATGAATTTTTTGATATGTTGGGCGGGATCTCCTGTCCCATCATACTTCTCAATCGCCGGCAACGAAGTGCGGCGGGAGCCTTACCTTTCTTATCCTTACCGAGAAAGGATACAGGCTCATGTCTATCTGATCATCCTCCTCCATTTCTTCTTCGCTAATGATTGTTGTTCTTCTTCCGATCCTTACTTTCTTCTCCATTACTCCCTTTTGAATCCTTGTTTCTCAATTGTTTTATGGCCTTAGTCATTTCATCCCATCTTTTCTGATATTCCTCATCTCTTTGCATCAATTCTTGTTGCAGAGTCTCGTTTCCTTCTACAATCCTTTCATCGATCGATCTGACCAATCCTTTCAGCATATCTTCGAGATCTCTTTTAGAGATAGCTTCTGGCATTTCGGGGCTCCTTTCCTCTTCGGTACGATTATTCTCTCCAGCGGTGTTCTTTAGCGTCTTCTTAGATCTGGTAGCCATTTCCCGCGTTTAGATCCTACAAGAAATACGATTAGTCTTTTTAGAATTTTCCTTACCAACGTCAAAGATCACTTCCCTGCTTCTATGTGGTCTCGTGGTTGCTTCTTGCTGTTCGTTTCCCACAGACGGCGCCAAATGAAACGAAGCATTGATCCATATCCAATTCGATCTTCCTTATTATCCTATGTTACCTGGTTTTGATCAAGTTTCGTAAGGGAGAGAGGGTGAGGGAGAGAGAGAGCCTTTTGCTAGAGTTGAGCTTAAGTCTGTTTGCCAAATGCTGCGTGCCTTTATTTCATGGGGGTACACCCCTATTTATAGTGCTTTACATGAGCGAGTACAATTTTACCCTCCTTTAGCAGCTTTGGCCGGTCACAGGTGACTGGCCACACTACGCTTTATCTTGCCTGAATCCTATTTCCATCCGGCTAGAGGTGGTCGGATGCTCTATGTGTTTCTACTTCCATCCAGCTAGAGGTGGCCGGATGCTCTATGCGTTTCTACTTCCATCCGGCTAGAGGGGGCCGGCCGGATGCACTATGTGTCTTGTTTGGCTTGGTACCATTTCTTCCCTTCTTAAATACCACATGGGAGCTTGAATATTCCACATGAGTGGAACATTTTGAACTTGTTATTTCAAGATGAAATAATTGTAGATTACATGGGCGTAATCCCTTTTAAGGGGGTAGAACGTTTTCACGCGCTTAACGTATACCGTACGTATAAGTACGTAGCGCATTGTAAGCATGCTACAAATGATTATTGTACGTAGAGTACAAGTCTAAGGACTATATTATATTACTTGATGTAATATTGTAGTGTATTATATGTATGAACATATGTATATATTAATTCACACCATTTATAGTGAATAGGAAAGGGAGAATAGAAAGAGTGTTCTTACCCTAGTTCCAAGTATTTACGCAAATATTGTGAATATGAGACTCATAAACGCCTAGCTTTTTAGCTCCGATATGAGAGTTCAAGTAGGCCTATCTTGTAGCTCCGATGTGAGAATTCAAGTTAGAGGAGTAGAAAACTTCGTTATGTGATTTGTGACTCAGTATGAAACCGAGTATATAAAGAAAAGTTGATGAGTGAATCGGTATGAGACCGATGTGTAACCTATTGGAAGTGAATCCATAGGAGATGAATGAGTGTAAGTCAAGAGAACTTGGTTTCATGGTTCGGATATATACAATCCTATATGCCGATGACTAGATAAATCATACCAGCTGACTTGTGTACCTAATGAACACAATATGAAAGATATCAAGAGGAAATAAGATTATAACTGGGTAAATAATTGATTGATTGAAATTGACGTGGGAAGTCGAACTTGATCCTGGTCCGATCAAGGGAGACCGAACACAAATTGGGGTGAAGGATAGTTTAACACTACCGCTGACCACATCGGGGTTGGATGATTCTTGAAACTCCCTACAAGTGGACACAAATATGAATAAAAATGACATTAGATGTCTTGGGGACTTATGACATCACTCAATAGCCGTGGACCATAGAGTCCTTTGTCATTAGACCGATGTGTCTACGGGTGATTAAGAAGATAAAGTGACACTACCCATGGGGCCGTGTACCGCAGAAGTCCTTCGTCGTGAAGACCGCTCTCCCTTAGGTAGTTGTAGATGTTTGGTTACCCAAGGGGCAGTGGACCACAGAAGTCCTTTGTCGTGAAGACCGCTCTCCCGCGGGTAGCTTTAGACGTTGGTTAATCAAGGGGTCGTGGAGCGAAGAGTCCTTCGTCTTTAAGACTGCTTTCCCGTGACTAGCAATAGACGTTGAATATATGTACACGTATACACTTGGTAGTGATGTGTGGGTATCCTCATGAGATACTATACATATATATAGGTGATGCCGTTGGGTATCCCTTGTGAAGTACCTTTAAGTGCTCGTTGGAGTTTAGTACCTTGTCAAGTACGATAGTGTGACTGAATTGTGCCATGACTCATGGCGATGTGAATAAAAAAATTAGTGCTGAATCGACAACATATATGCATACTAGGTTTGAACCTAGTGGGACACATTCCCTAGTAGTGAGACTATTTGTGTGCCTAGTGGAACTTGATTCCTTAGGAAAACCAAATGCGAGTAACGACTTCGAGACAAAGTCTCTTTAAGGGGGATAGATTTAAAAACCCATAACTACTAAAACATGTTCTAAAACATCTAATTATATATATTAAGGCTTGGTCATTAACAAGCAAAATTGTGCTTAGTGACCATTTAGGGTAAACATGTGCCCTAATGAACTTGAAAGGTTGAGTAACCTCAATTAGGATCCAAAGTGGATTTCTAAGCCTTATAACTAAGGTATTAACATAACAAAACCATTACCAAAACAAACCAAACTCTAGAAAGAGTTAAAACACAAAAAGGAGCTCTAAAACTCCTTAAGACACATTTTTATGAAAGTGTCCAAAAATTGACTTTAGGTGGCTAATTAGCCTTGTATACACCTAAAAAAAATTTATACTACTTAGTATCACATTATTAACCCTAAATCAAAAGATTTACAAAAAATCCAAAGTTTGGCACCAAAATGTGAATAGTACCTAAATAGTGCCAAATTAAGCTTTAATTGTCAAGCATGGTCAATGGTCGACTAAAGACCCCATTATTGACCATATGAGGTGGAAACTTAAGGGTGCGGATGTCACCTTTCAACACATGAACAAATATCAGCTAAAGGACATTAGTCATCATTTTACTATTCATATTATGACTTTCCTTACTTTCTCTTTCATTCCCACCTGTTCCAGCCATAATCATCCTCCTGTCTACACTCCATTTGAGCTGCTTTGAAGTTCTAGAGCAAGTTTGGTAGATAATCAACTCGAAGTGCATTAGGTAATGTCTTAAGCCATATTATAGCTCATTCTCTTCCTCTGTCCATTAAACTACTTCCAACCTCATCCCATGGCTCCATCTCAGCAAGTTGATCTTGCAAGGAAGGACACTTTTCGGCTAAAATCAAGTCTTGAAGCAAAAGGAAGATACAAACCATTCTTAAGGTAAAATGGTGCCTTAAGCTTCCATCTCCATTTCTACACTTTTGATGGCTGGTTTCCTTGAGTTCTTTCACTCATTTCGTTCCCCTTATCATGTTCATTCAGTAGCTCTTTCAAGTTGATCAAAGGGTGGCCGAATTCAAGGCAAAAATCATTCCTTAAGGAATTTTGTCAAGGTATTTCTACTAGCTTTATACCTTGTTATAATCAGTCTAATTACCTCTTTGTGCCCTCTGAAAATAGGCCGATATCATCCTTGGAAAGGCTTGATAATCTAAGGTAATTCCACCTTGATATCCATGTTTCATGATTTGTAATCTTTCCCATGGTTAACTCATGTTTAGAGCTTAACTACATATTAACCTTGCTGTCAAATACATGCCAAGAAGTTAAACAAGACTTCTTCAAATTGCTATGACCAGAACAAAGGGGAATTAAGAGCTTGACATTATAATATAAGGTATAATCCTTAATGTCATTTTCTATACTTTAAAGTACTCTTAACCTTATTGTCATGTTATTGCGGAGAGTGAACTAAGGAGAATGGTCAATTTTGACCTTATATTGACTAAGAAATGATTTAGTTAACTTTGGCTAATCATTTAAGTGATTAAATAACATAATTGTCAAATTTAAAATATTGTGTGGTAAATTGGTAAATACCGAAAATACTTGGGTGGGCCATGAGTTTACTAAATTTTTAAAGACTATTTAAGTGTAATTTATGTTACAAAAAAAGTTATAATAAGGCCATGTATTTAGGCCATTTAATTATGTTATTTTAAGTTTAAATTACATTTAAATTAATTTATGTTATTATTGTAGAGTATGGGGGGAAACCGTAAATAAATAAAATTATGAGGATTATAGATGAATATAGCCGAAAATTAGGGTTTAAAAGGAGTTTAAATGAAGATTGTAAGTGTAACACCCCTACCGCTAATATCGTCATTACTGTACAAATACTTACCTTCGCAGCGGATACTACATACACAACGGCGGGTGTACAATGCCGTTAGTCACCCACGTGACTAACAAAGCGAGTTACAATACTACATACTATCGGTCTGATGAATTGAATATACCGAGTACACTACATAATACATTTCTTTCCATTCCATACTCAGATCATGATTCAAATACAAACTCCAATACAATACTATACCGAGTCTACCGATACAGTTTGGACTTCCAAATCCTCGTTACATACAAATACAATTCCTATTACTCAACTACCCATGCTTACATAGCAGCCCCGTCCTACACTCTCGAACGGTGGTCAGCTTCGAAGTACCTGTAAATAAAAATGATGCCCCTAGGGGCTCAGCGAAATTGCTGCATATGAAATTTGTATACCCCGCGTGCTAACCGGGGTACGCCGACTACTTTTGGTCGGATATACATGGAGCTCATTTTACATGCATACATACCTACTATTACTACGACAATACAAGCGTCAACACTTACATACATATACAAGGTTCAATACCTACCAAGGAAGACAATTTGTTAGTCAACCATTCATGTTAGTTATTCGTTCATCCGGTTTCATTGGATGCTCTATTTCTCCCCGTTCGGGTTCATAGGGCTTACCCAACTCATGTTCTTACTTACTCGTTACTCTACTCATACTTCACTCGTCACCTTACTCATTACCTTACTCGTGTTTTACTCAGTACTTTCTACCTTACCAACACTTACTCCTTACTCAATGTCCATTGCTTAACTTTACATACTCAGTACTCCATACTCATCACCTTACTCATACTTACTCATCACTCGGTACTCCTTACATACTCATACTTACTCCTTACTCAATACTCAATACTTTACTCATACATACGCATTACTCAATACTCATTACTTTTGGCCTCCGGGCGGAGTCATACACAAGACTCGCCACCGGGCCTACAAATACAGAGGGGCTATACACTTAGCTCCTCAAATACTCAAATGTCCGTTTTTACCGGACTACTCAAATTCTCAACACTCCTCTCTCGGAGTATCTTACAATCTCATGGATTAGCCTAGAGGTATCTCTCTCGATAACCTCCACTAGCTTAGGGAATTACCACCGTCTAGTATTCTCAGATTTAAGGGTTTCCCCAACATATCGAATACTCACATGTTCGGGACATTACATACATTAGTCGGGTCCTCTCATTATGGGTCGACTAGTTTTCTACGGGGTTTGGAGATCCTTCATCATTCTTTACTACTCTCATGGTTCATGACTTGCACCAACATCAATTCCTCTAATAGAGGTTACTTACATACTTCCACTACTTATTGTTTGTGGGTTATTCATTTCAGTTCTCTTACCGTTATCGGAAGGTTACTACTCCCGTACACTCTCTCACATTTTAGTGAGTTCATTGGTTTGCATTATCGTTGCTTGGTTCGTTAATTTTAGTGCGTTTCTACATTTCCGTTTATTCACAACATGACTCTCACTACGAGTCACTAACAACAAGACTCATCTACGAATCGGTCTACACACTAAGTTAAGCCACACAATCAATCAAGAAGGGTTAGCTCATACAACATACAGCAAGACAAACAATGAGAGGCAATAAACCGTTTTCATGCTTTAATCTTGATTAGCCGGCATACAAGCTCACAAATCAGAGTAACTTGGTTAGCATACGGGGCATTAGAAAATCATACCATACACCAATGGTTACTTTACCATGTCGCCTTACGTGCTTCGGCTCACACTTGTTCCACTGGTAACATTCGAAATGTTTCTATTAATAGCAAGTACTACGGCATGTAACAATTAATAATCCCGTAGTTTAACCCCGTTAACCTTAGGTTCTTATGTCAATACTATTTTATTTTATTTTTTTCTTACCACCATTACTCTCCCCATGGTCTACTGCTTAAGCCCATATTTTTTATTTTTTTTCCCGACCTACCTTGCCAAGGTCGGTCGTAAGGTAAGTCGGAACCAGAAGGTTGCTGGCCGATTTTTTTTTTTTTACCCGACCTACCTTGCCAAGGTCGGTCGCAAGGTAGGTCGAAGTCAGAAAACTCCAGAATTGAAGATTCCAGCCCGACCTACCTTGCCAAGGTCAGTCGCAAGGTAGGTCGAACCCAGTACCCCTTTTTACTACTCATTTTGAACTCCAAATTCACCTCAATTCTTACCCAATCCTTTCCTAATCATTTCCACATGTTTCCTACATGTTTAAGTACCTTAAAACATTCTTAATCATGCTCTAAACCTCCTCAAATCATTACTCAAATTCTTTACTCAAATCCTTGCTCAATTTCGACAAACTTCAATACTCATGTTTGCACTTATGCACTCTAGTGCATTTCTAAACTTCGCTTGACAGCCTACCTCTTGTTCTCACCCATTTTAACCATTCCAATTCATTCCTAGATAGATGCACTATCTATACCCCAAGTCCATCCTTTCCTTCCAATGTCATACAACCTAGTTTCTCTCCAAAGCTCTAAAGCCTTAATACACCAACTTACAACAGATTTTTACACTTCTCTTCCTAGTTCTCCAAATACCATTCCACGGTTATTAATCAACCCAACTCTATCCTATAAACACCTAGTTAAGCCTAGGTCACTCATTACTCAATATACTCTCAAAACACCTTCGATTTCTACCGAAATTTTACCATAACTCTATTGCTTTTCTAGCATTGTCCAAAACTCATCACATCACCAATATTCATCCTAAACTAGCCACACCCATACAAGGGTCCTACCAGCACATATAATTCCTCAAGATTTCCTCAAACAACAATATCAATGTACATTCAAATTACTTGGCTCTAAGGCCCTTATTTCACATACAACTTACAAATCCTTTCTAATTCATCCAAATACCTTTCCATTCCAGTTTTGGGTTCATTCTTTTGGTTTTCCCCATTCCCAAAAATTCTAAAACATCAAAGTAAGCATTAAGGTAGTTTAATTACCTTAATTTCATAAGTTCTTCTTTTCCAAGCCTTCTCTTCTCCTCTTCTCTCTTGGTTTCAAAAACCGGTCAAGGGCAATACAATTGCCAATGCTCCAGCCAACATTAAATAAGGGAAATGAGATTAAGCAAAGATACTTAACGCATTAATTATTCAAGATTACTAGGAAGTGCTTAAAACACTAAGATTGGCATTACCTTTGAAACCCTAGAAATGGGTTCTTGCCATGAATCAAAGGAGAGGCTCTAATACACCATTGGAGGCCTGGATAATAGCTCAAATGAAGAAAGAACAAGGCATTACAAGGAGGCAAAAATCGGCCTCACTAGAAGATGGAGAAAAGATGAGTTTTTCATGGAAATTTTTACCTTAGGAGAAAGAGGAGGCTCCAAGCTCCAAGAAAATGGCATTTTCTTCATGAATGTAAGTATACCCATACGAGCTTAGCATGAGTTGGCAACATTCTCTAGGCTCTCCATGTGATCTAATTGTGTTGGTTCGTTTCCTAAAAGGGATTCGTTCTTGTATGTTATGTGTGATGTTGTTATGCAATACTCTTGCTATGATATATATGTTGTATGTTTAAAATGAATGCCATGTCATCATGACAATTAGTTGCGCGTATCCCGGTAGCCGATGGGCTGCGCGTTAACCATACCAGCCAAGGGTTGCTGACCCCCTCGGGGGCTCCATATTTATATTTGCAGGATGAGGATCGAAGAAGCGGAGTGGCTGTAGACCCTAGGTTGTAGAAATACTTTTAGTACCTTTTGGTCGGTAGGCCCGGGATGCGCTAGTGCTCCCGTGGCGGTACATTTTGGATAATGAATACACTACAGTGACAGTTTACAGTGATGGTTGTAAATAAATACTCGGTATTGTATATTATGTATCTATGGGTTAGTTCTATGCTCGGGATTCTGATCATCAGACCGGTACACTTGTATTTATTCTGGCTTGTTAACCACGTGGGTGGTTAACGGTGTTGTAGCACCGAACCGTTTAATTATTGTTTAGTTGTTGTTTCCGCTGCAATTTAGGTAAATTGTTAAGTACGTAGTAGGGGTGTTACATTAACTCTTAATTGTCCTTCTAGAGTGAGTTTTTGACCCCTTTAGCTTGTAAGCTTATCTGAGTTTCCTTTGCTCGTTTGAGGTATCCAACTGTTATGTTTTGAATTACTTATGGTCCGTAGAACGGAGTTGACTACTTCCCGTGTTTTGTACACTACATGTATACATATGTGGGGTACCTTTTTGGTACGTTACCACTTACCTAACTATCTGTCAGGCCCGCAAGCTCCTTCGAAGTGCGGTCATCCCACATCCTGTATTTGGGTATACTCGTAGTGCTCGTCACACGCCTAGGTGAAGTATTCTATTGTCAACTCCTCTTGTATCATTCTATGATACTCACCGTAATTCTGTTGGTTTGGTTTTAAAAATCCAAGGTTTAAAAGAAATATTTGGTTTAAAAGAAGGTTTGTGTCTGAAAGAAAGATCTTGGGTTGGAAAAAGAATTTTCATGGTGTTGCCATGTCTGAGGTCCTGACCAAGTCTAGCTTCTCGCTGACTGGTATGTTTGTTAATATGATGATCGGCCGTCGGGCCCTTCCAAGGTTTTGTTATGTCAAATTCTTAGGATTGGTGATCCTATATTTGCTCCATTCGTCATAATGGTAACTTGGTAAGTGCTTGTTGGTCGATAAAAGTCTTCCAACTATCTTGCCTCTGCTGCACTTGCCCTGGGCAAGTGCGCGGGTAGGTTGTTTTTCGGTTAACGTATACCGGTTACGGTATCATTTCCATCCAAATTTGGTGGTCTTATTAGATATTCCTTTGGTCTCTTGACCTTGGTGATCAATCTGCTGAGCTGTTTCTCAGTGCTCTTGACATGGTTGTCGTCAATCCGGGTGTCTCACACCTTCACTGTGGTTATCGAGACTTGACTTGTCCTTAGGAACCACGTTGTAGTCCTATAGGTGTATGTTTTATGAATACTTTCATTGTTATCTGAACTATGTCATTCGGTTATTACGGCCTCTTGGCATGTAGGTTTGGTGTTAATCCAACCTTGACTAATTCCTTAGTCGGTTTGTATACCGTTATTGGTATTATCAAGCATTATAGTCCGTAGACTATCTTGTCTCGGGTTTGTTACTCCGTCTTTTTGCTCCACTGCACAGTTGTGCTTTCCTTCTTGCTGGTTGTGCATGGTTCTTGCGACTGCGAAGCATGTCGCCCCATGGTGCCATAAATTTCATTATCCCACATTCAGAATCTTCAATTCGCGGTCATTAAGTGCGGTTATTGTTGTTCAAACGGGAACCGTCTTCGGGATTTTCCAGTTCTTGGAATCTACCGTATGACTGGTTCTTCTCCTTACAAAGTTTATTCTGCAACTGCCAAATTGGGTTTTACCCGAGTGTGAGAGGTTTTTCCATCTCTCTGGCGTTCTTGTCCCAACTTTACAACGGGGACGTGGAGGGCGGGTATGGTTATTGAAATACCCCAAACCTTAATATATTAATGAACTATCTAATTAGGATATACTAAGGCTAGAACGTGCCTTAGAAATATTAGAAGAAGTGTTAAACAACAATTTACACCAAAACATGCTTTAAGAACAATTAGAGCAAAAAGGTGTTTTAAAGAGCACAAATAAATTAGGGAACTACCAATAAGTTCCCAAGAGATTTCAAATGTGAAATACCTCTAAGATTAGTAATACGCATTAAGCGGAGTTAGCGGTTAAACCAAAAACGTACCTTAGAGCACAAAAATGTGCTTTAAAGAAAAAAATGTGCTGTAAGCATGTATACATGGAACGAAAAGGCTAATGAGCCTAAATACCATAAAGAAATAAGGGAACAACAATTAAATGGTCATAGTAGCCATTACACATACACACAAATTAAGTATACAAAGTCCACAGTAAACAGGTATTAAACTGACGAAAGTCAAGGAGAAACCACTAAACGACTTGGTTTAAATTGGAATGAGCAACATGCTATTTCATGAACAAAGTTTCTAAAGGTTTTAAATGTATTAATGACACATTTAAACTATCCAAAACAAATTGCATAATCAATGTGAACCCGGAAGCACATAAAATGGTGTTTTAAGGCATTTTTGGCTATGTAACATACCTAACACATGGTATAAGTCCTTATGAACGAGATTAATGCATCAAATATTACATAAATACAATGGAGAAACAAAAAAAATCAGGTCAAATGGGGACTAAGGCTGCCGACTTCAATGGTGAGTCATTAAGGACAAAAATGCTTTAATTTTACTATTACACCTACCAAGACTTCCATGATTTCCATATCATCTTGTCCCCTGAATAATTTATTAATCAGACACTTACCTGTCATTATGAGAGCTCCCAAATTCGTAGCTCCTCTCCTCTTTGAAGAAACTCCACAAAAACTTCATTGTTCTTAGATTAGAACCTTAAAGAACACCTTGTCTTGCACAGATCATAACTCCTCTTAAGTCCAAATTCTAATATTGATAGCTCATTGGAATCCTCTTTCGAAGAACTTTACAACCATAGCTCATGAGCCCTCAGATTCTCAGGAAAAACCACAAAGAAGTGCCTTTGATTCTCGAGGTAAAACATTGCTTTCTTGGAAACTCTTCCTTCTTTGATTTTCATCAAGGCCGAGTGCCTAGGGTTACTAACCCTTCTTATTCTTCATCTTATTCTATGATTTTGGAGCCAATTTCTCTAGCAAATTGCTGTCAAAATTTCTAAGGAAAACAAGCTTAATATTAAGCTAAAGGTTAATATACAAGGTAAATCCTACAACTACCTATTTCAAGGTTCTAATTATTGATCTATATATGATCTAACATATTGTTCATCTTGTTTATTATTGCCGAAATTATAAGTGTGTTAGATTTAATTTTTGACACATTAAATGTTAATATTTTGTAAATCTTAAATTAGATTTATACTCCTTATGATATAAGCTACAATATAAGCTATCATAATATACAAGAAAATTTCATATACTATGATTTTAATTATGGCCGAAAATTAAGGGGTTGTAATTAAGTTAGGAAAATTATCTAACTTAGTTAAATTTAATTAGTAATATGAGAGTAATTAAGAGTAAAATGTAAAATTTAAGAAGTTTTGGTATCATATTGTGATTTCCGAAAATAAATGAGGTTAGTATAAAATTTTGAGAGTTTAGATGATGAGAAAATAATTGTAGAATTAAGTTTACAATTTATAAAGAGTTTATAAGTGTTATAAGGAATTTATAAGGTTTTGGTATATTTAAGGTTAATAAAAGATGGTATTTATATACTATATCATTAGATAATAAAATCTGGTGGTTTGGAGATGTTTAAAATGATTTTGATGTTCAAAAATCTGTAGGTAAATTCATTACGAAAATTAGAAATTAATTGGAGTTAAATTGGTTAATAAATGAAAGAAAAACCACAAGGGTAAATGGTAATTTTACGTGGTCAAACGGGGTCAAACATGGTCAGTGACAGTTTATAAAATATTTAGAAGAAATTAGAAATAAAAATAACAAGTTTAGAACTTATTATGGGTAAAATAGAAATTAAAAGAAACTATGGGTAAGAAATGTAAATAACACATTTTTATGTGTTTAGAAGGTTAAGGAAATTAAATAAAGAATTTAGAAACAAGTTGTAAAAGAAACAGAGTTAAGACGGGGGTTAAACGAGACCCGTATATAACTTAAGGTATACGAGGGGTATACCCGTAATTTAATAAGTATAGGAGAAATCAATACTTAATGTATTTTAAAGAAAATACAAGTTATTTGGAAAAAGAAATAAATACGTATGATACGGAGTATCATACGGACGTATACGAAAAATTTGGTATACATGAATAGTACTCGTATACGTGAATAGTATCCGTATACATGAATAGGAAATACGTATACATGAACAGTAAAATACGAGACATATGTGAACAGTAAAATACGAGACGTATACGTGAAAATGAAATACGGTGAATAGTAAAATACGAGGCCGTAAATGAATAGTAGAATACGAGACCGTATAAATGAATAGTGAAATATGGATGAATAGTGAAAAATACAAAAACCTAATACAAGGTCCGTATAAGTCTAAAGTTGCTAACTGTGCAACAAATAACTGTTAACGACGTTAGTATGTTAATGAATTTGAATTGAGCTTGAAAACGCTCCTAAATGAACGAACCCGTTTAACGGTAACTATTATACCCGGGTTAACCTAGAAGAGGTTTAAGTTGAAAAGAGAACCAAATTAGTTCTAAGATACAGGATACTAATACTAGTTCTGGTTACAGATCTAGATAGTCGGAGGTTCGGCGGATTAGGCGAATGTGGTATTAAGAGCTAGCCAATCTCCGTGTACGGTATGGGATTCTTGTAGCTTGCTTGCTAACGGGGTCTACCTCGGTTTGTGTGCTATGTGTTATTGTGATATGACCAAACAAGATTAAGCATGAAACCGATCTACTGTATTGTTATTGTGTGTCCATTCACACTAACACGACTTGATTTAGAGCTTGTTCATTAACTATGTTAGTAACAATTGTATAAGGTTATAAATACTCCCTATTGTTAGTTGGTTAATACCGAGAGAGATTTAACTAACAAATTGTCAATGAGACTTCAACTAACTGGAACTTGGGGGGAGAGGAATCCGGGACTGACTCCGGTCATGCATGTTTAGGTTAGGAGGTCGGCATCTGTATCAGATCCGTCTTCCGCATATGGCTCGTCTACGACTTGTCGCCTAGGGTCGACAAACAGACCCGACCGTCTCGAGTGAACAGTTCGAGGTGGGAGGCAAATTCAAGAGGCGCGGGAGGGTCAAGCCTACATCCCTCATAACTTAAGAATTAATGTTTATTAACCCAATGGAGCTAATAACTCATTGGCTAGGGTTACCTTGACCCGACAAAAATAAACAATTCAGTTAGGAACAACCAGTTCATTTAAGAGAACGGTTGACACTTATAAGGTATGGTCAAACACGAAACTAAAAATTCTCAGGCCCAGGAGTTAGGAATCTAACTTACTCATTAATGGGCGTCCATTACGACGTTCGATTTATTGGAACTGTGAATATTTCACATGGGTGTGTTGTTTGTTATCGTACTTCTTATTATTTGTATGAATAATCAACTGCATATGTACGACAAAGTAGTCGTGTGTAGCCCTGTTAGCTTGTGGGCTACACGTTCTGTACCAGCAATGCTAGCCCCTTGGGGCCTGTGATTTAAACTTTGCAGGTAGGTGCCAGACGAGGACTCAACCTGAGAGTAGGAGCGGGTAGAGTACTTCGGGTTGCTTTTACATTTGTTACACGAGTTGTGCATGTACACTCGTTTAGTAAATGGATGAGATGTTAGTATGATGTATTCGGATATGAGATACTCGGTATAAGTTGTGGTTTATGAATTTATTGTATAGATGCTCGAGTAATTATCCGGTTAGTCAGACCGTGACTTGTAAGAGAATAGGCCTAGTTGGTCACGTGGGTGACTAACGGCGTAACACCAATTTAGTAGAACTTTTCCGCTGCGTTGTTAATGAACGAGATGGACTTAGGGCGACGATCATTGTATTTGAAGACGGGGTGTTACAAAAAGTGGTATCAGAGCGTAGTTACGCTCTGATGACTGGAAATTACCGAGCTTAGGAATTACGGAGTTAGGAATAGTAGACTTTGGATAAGGGTTGAGTATTAGTGCGAGAGGTGCGTTAGTTAGGATTCCCGATGTGTATGGATATCTATAATACCTGACCCGCCCTCCGCGCCCCTGGTTCTAAGATACCGGAAATGAACGCCAGAGAGATGACAAGCTTTCTCTTACTCGGGAAAACCCGATCTGGCAATTACTTAGCATTATGCAATAGAAACACCTCGTTATGCAATAGTCTTTCAAGACTTGAAGGTCCTAATTGGAGCGCAACGTTGAAACAGGCGCTACCAACGAAATCCTACCAATGAGAGAATAATAATACCGGCAACTTGGGTCGACATGCTACGCAGTCGATATAACCCCGTCATACCAGTAAGAAGAAAAGCACTACGAGTGCAATAAGAGGACAAGAGAAGTGACAGAAACACCGGACAACAGTCCAAGGGAGCAATAATAGTGGGATAATACCGCGCAAGAGCATAGGGACTACCTAAAAGTCAATTATGAAGCGGGTAACTCCGAACTACAAAAAAAGGGGTTGCAAAGACCTAACTGCAATAGCCAGACGACTACAAATGCATATGCAAGTCATACTCCAAGATAGGACTATGACGTAGTGCCTAAGAGAGTCAATACTCGATAACCTCGACGAAGTGTGGAAATGAGAGTGAGAACCATGGCGAAAGCAAAAGAAAAGGGTCCCTCGAAAGAGGAATACCCTGATAAGTAACTATACAATCAAAAGCAGTCAGGAAGCTGCCCAGATAATCAATTAACCAAAGCCAAAAGGGCAAAGAAGGAGTCCCATGGACTACCACCTACATGGAGTTTAGGAGAATGTACATACCGACGTACACAGTACCGATAGCCCATCTTGCATGGCGCACTTGCCTTGGCAAGTGCTGCCGCAATGAAGCTATACGGGAAGCCGTGAAGACCAAATGGTAAAAACCACGGATATAATACATATTAACACCGGATTACAAATCCTTAAGACTGAAGAGTGAAACATTGGGAGGGCCTGACGGCCTGACCATGACAACTAAATCAATACACCAGTCGGCAGGGAGCTGGACTTGGTCAGGAAACTAAACGACGTGATCATCAACAACAGACAACCGACACTACAGGTAAGAACATCAACCCAAAACCAACCTAACCTTGAATGGAGAACCGAAGAGATTACTCAACAATGTGAAAGACCAGATGTAAGTAATAACCTACAAGGAAGGTATTACGACATACAATGAAGATGGATGACATAACAACTTTCAATAAAAACGGGATGAACTCCCAGAATAATACCATTAACAGCACTCTTCATTGAGATGTTGATAAACCCCAGAAACAGAATCAGAGAAAACAAATTTAAGCAATGACCTACCTAGGATCAAAGACGTGCAATCACAAAAGAGAGAACCTCAAAAGGACTACACCATAGAGTTGGTATAGTTGAGCAGAAAAAGACCCATAAACGATGGTTAGTATTGCTTGCCTAACTCATTAACACCTAAGTATGATTAGTCATTAACGGGTGGCGTAGTTAACGAAAGTTGAACAAAGTATTGACATGGCAGCACATGATAGCCAGGTTAAATATCCGACTTAGACACCGAATGGCAGAGGCCTAATGAAAATGAGTCCTTAATTGCCAAAAGACGCAAGACTATGAGAGCAAAGGTATTGTCACAGACACTGATTAACATCGGATTACCTAAGTGAACTTCCACAGCAGGAAGTGAGTTACAACAACTTATTGTTAAACCCAATAGTACATCCAATGATGTGACCCAACATTGACAGAGTTCAGAGAACAAGAGAATTACGTGGATAACCTATAGATGATTAAGAATACAACAGTGAACCGAACACCGACTCTCACTTGAGACTAATCAAACATTAAGGGCCTACGAGCTAAGGATGTTAAATACATCAGAGCTCGAGGCGCAGGAAAGCATAAAAAGGCTTATTTAGGCCATGAATGAACTACAACTCGTACATACAAGTGGTTATGAAAACCTATACTAAATTGAGGAGGAATTGCCAGAAAAGGGAACCAATGAAAATACAGAGTTGATACAATGACGGAGATGGAGAATGAACCACTCCTTTTAGGGTGGGGATACCTTTCCTTGTTGTGAGGCCTTGAGTGGGAATAAACCCCTCGAAATGGGCTTTCACTTATTAGAGATAGAATACAACCTACAAGTATACCTGAAATTTGAAGCAATTATCTTCGAGCTAAATGATTACAATCTTACAGTATGATGCGACAACCGTCTTACATCAAACCTGGGGAATTCCCAGTGTGTTTACACCATAAAGGGATTGAAAATAAGACAAGACGTTGAAGTAAAACGATTGAAGAATTGTACCATTAATGGGCAATATAAGACAGCTAAAGCTACTTCGGTAGTGGAGGCCGTGAGAATAATATTGTCAGGTAGATTAGGTTACGGTGCACAGCAAAGCAACCACTATATATAAGCCATCAAATATTGACACGAAAGCAATCAGATTTATGAATTAAAACCTGATATAAGTAGAGTGATGAAATGGGAGATAGACTGTGCAGTAACGCCAATAGTCTGGACCATGTGATGAAAGATTTCACAGGAAGCACACTGTTCATTCCGTAATGGACTAGAAGTGCATTCCTAGTGGATCGACATGAGAAATGAGATAAGAGGCTCTAAGGAAAGAGACCTCAAGTTACTAAAGGATCGAGTCCGTACTAAATACAGAAGATATAATTTAGTTATGAACCCAGTAGATGGATATTCCTTGATTAAGTTCAAGAAGAACGACATGTGTGTTATCATGGAATGATGAAATAGGAGATCGACAACAGAATACTTCACAAATTAGTTGTAACTACTTAAACGAGATGTGGGACGACCACACTCCAAAGGAGCTTATGGGCTTGATGGACTTATTTATAAGTTAGTCGGGTAAGTAGCCATGCATCAGTAAGGTACCCCATATATGTAAACGGGTAGTGTAAGAAACACAAGAAGTAGTCGACTCCGTACGACAGTCAGCGATGCAAACTCACACCAGAACAACAATTTACCACGGACAATTGAAGAGGAAGAACTCAGTTAAACCAACGAGTCTAAAGGAATCAGAGAACTCATTCTAGGAGGTAAATGATTAAGAATATAAAGAACGAGAAGAACAAATTACTAAGTACGAACAGTTTATATGTCTCAAGAGTTTCGCGGAAACCACAAAGAGCAATAAGCACTGAACAGTAATTCCAGAGTATACAGAAATCTCCGACTAAGGGTCAGTTAAAAAGGAAACAATTTAGACGTTGGAACACACAATAACAGCATGAACATCAGATCTCCATAGTACTGGATAGACATGCTATAACTCATTGAGACCGTGCATCGATAAAGATACCACGCGTCCATTAAGAGACCTTTATTCCTAAATTATAAGGATACAAAGGAACTGTAAAACATATTGAAGAGGATAGGAAGGGCAAACTAAGCCCCAAGATTATCAGAGTCGCAACAGAAGCTAGTGGACCGTATCTTAAAGGTTTGATATACCTAGCAAAAGAGAAAAAGAAAGGTTGTGTCTCACATCTTCCAATCGAATAAAATATACGACTTATCTACCAAATACTTTGGAGCCTTAGAGGCTACACTAGAACCCAGTTGTAAGATTGGTATAAACACCAATAAGAATCCTTGATACAAAGACTAAGCCATTACCATGGTGAAGACCTTCTGACCCAATCATAATGAAAGATAGACTACATGGAAGCTAGAATGCTCCATGACACCTAAACATCTTGAACCTATGTTCAAGGATGATATAATGTTGATTACGTGGGTGTAATCCATTTTAAGGGGGGTAGAGCGCACAATCGCTAAGCGTATGTTTCACGTATTGAGAGTACGTAACTACAGTGTGCTAACAATACAATTATTAGTTGTTGATGTTTCGATATGTTATATAAACACATGTATTCATTCTTATGTGGTTGTGGTTATTACGCACAATTAGATGCGAATACCAGATGTATTAGAGGCTTACCTCGTTAACTTCGGTGCGCGAGAATTCAGGAAAAGAGAGGAGTAAAACTCTAGGGGAATTAAAATCCCTACGATATGTATTGATATGAGTCCAAATATGGTAATGTTATGAGGTATGAATCGGTATGAGACCGATGTAGAACCTAGTAGGAATTAAATTCTCTAAGAAATTGCTGAGAGATGAATTTAAGAATGACTGATGGACTGAGTTCCATAATTTGGAGATGTATTGATTTATGATTATGACTAGAAGGACTAAAAGATATAAAATACTACATGAATAACTATGTGGTTGGTTTTTTGAAGTTGACGTGGGAGGTAGAACTTGATCTTGGCCAGATCAAGGAAAACTGAACACAAATTGGGGTGAAAGGATAGTTCAACACTGATGCTGATCACATCAAGGTCGGATGATTCCTGAAACTCCCTACAAGTGGTCACAATTAACCACGTTAAGAGTAGATGCAGTAGCATAAAGTGTAATTGGAGTTGACATGTATTTTCCTTACTAAGTCTCGCTCATGGAACCGAGGATGTATGTGCCTTTGTCTTCGGACTGGTTACATGAGGAGTATGCAGCAAAGAATATACAAAGAGTATTTCGATTACTAAAACATGCAAAAGACATGTTGTGTGGTAAGTGTGGTAAATATATATATATGGCAGACCTTATGAGTCAGAATTCCTATACAGATATTGAGTGATCTATATGATCTTTTAGTGTGAAGTTACCATTGTGTTCTAAGAGATATAGATACATAGGAACTTTGGGGACAAAGTTCTTTTAAGGGGGGTAGATTGAAATACCCCAAACCTTAATATATTAATGAACTATCTAATTAGGATATACTAAGGCTAGAACGTGCCTTAGAAACATTAGAAGAAGTGTTAAACAACAATTTACCCTAAAACATGCTTTAGGAACAATTAGAGCAAAAGGGGGTTTTAAAGAGCACAAATAAATTAGGAAACTACCAATAAGTTCCCAAGAGATTTCAAATGTGAAATACCTCTAAGATTAGTAATACACATTAAGCGGAGTTAGCGTTTAAACCAAAAACGTACCTTAGAGCACAAAAATGTGCTTTAAAGAAAAAAATGTGCTTTAAGCATGTATACATGGAACGAAAAGGCTAATGATCCTAAATACCATAAAGAAATAAGGGAACAAAAATTAAATGGTCATAGGAGCCATTACGTATACACACAAATTAAGTATACAAAGTCCATAGTAAAAAGGTACTAAACTGGCGAAAGTCAAGGAGAAACCACTAAACGACTTGGTTTAAATTGGAATGAGCAACATGATATTTCATGAACAAAGTTTCTAAAGGTTGTAAATATATTAAGGAAACATTTAAACTAGCCAAAACAAATTGCATAATCAATGTGAACCCAGAAGCACATAAAATGGTGTTTTAAGGCATTTTTGGCTATGTAACATACCTAACACATGGTATAAGTCCTTATGAACGAGATTAATGCATCAAATATTACATAAATACAAGGGATAAACAAAAAAAATCAGGTCAAATGGGAACTAAGGCTGCCGACTTCAATGGTGAGTCATTAAGGACAAAAATGCTTTAATTTTACTATTACACCTACCAAGACTTCCTTGATTGCCTTATCATCTTGTCCCCTGAATAATTCATTAATCAGACACTTACCTGTCATTATGAGAGCTCCCAAATTCGTAGCTCCTCTCCTCTTCGAAGAAACTCCACAAAAACTTCATTGTTCTTAGATTAGAACCTTAAAGAACACCTTGTATTGCACAGATCATAACTTTCTCATCTTAAGTCCAAATTATAATATTGATAGCTCGTTGGAATCCTATTTCGAAGCTTTACAACCATAGCTCATGAGCCCCCAGATTCTCAGGAAAAACCACGAAAAATTGCCTTTGATTCTCGAGGTAAAACATTGTCTTCTTGGAAACTCTTCCTTCTTTGATTTTCATCAAGGCCGAGTGCCTAGGGTTACTAACCCTTCTTATTATTCATCTTATTCTATGATTTTGGAGCCAATTTCTCTAGCAAATTGCTTTCAAAATTTCTAAGGAAAACAAGCTTAATATTAAGCTAAAGGTTAATATACAAGGTAAATCCTACAACTACCTATTTCAAGGTTCTAATTGTTGATCTATATATGATCTAACATATTGTTCATCTTGTTTATTATTGCCGAAATTATAAGTGTGTTAGATTTAATTTTTGACACATTAAATGTTAATATTTAGTAATTCTTAAATTAGATTTATACTCCTTATGATATAAGCTACAATATAAGCTATCATAATATACAAGAAAAATTCATATACTATGATTTTAATTATGGCCGAAAATTAAGGGGTTGTAATTAAGTTAGGAAAATTATCTAACTTAGTTAAATTAAAGGAATTAGAGTAATTAAGAGTAAAATGTAAAATTTAAGAAGTTTTGGTATCATATTGTGATTTCCGAAAATAAATGAGGTTAGTATAGAATTTTTGAGAGTTTAGATGATGAGAAAATAATTGTAGAATTAAGTTTACAATTTATAAAGAGTTTATAAGTGTTATAAGGAATTTATAAGGTTTTTGGTATATTTAAGGTTAATAAAAGATGGTATTTATATACTATAACATTAGATAATAAAATCTGGTGGTTTGGAGATGTTTAAAATGATTTTTGATGTTCAAAAATCTGTAGGTAAATTAATTACGAAAATTAGAAATTAATTGGAGTTAAATTGGTTAATAAATGAAAGAATAAACCATAAGGGTAAAATGGTAATTTTACGTGGTCAAATGTGGTCAAACATGGTCAGTGACAGTTTATAAAATATTTAGATGAGTTAGAATAATGATTATAGCAAAAGATTAGGTAATAGAATGTTTAAGGAATAAAAAGTTAAGTTAAATTAACTTTAGGGGTAATATTGCTTATGGAAAGTTAGGAGGTTTGACCGTAAAAGACTGGTCAAACTTGGGTATATTTTGGTAATTGACCAAAAGTATAAAAGAAATTAATTAAGAAAGACTTTGGAAGAAATTAGAAATAAAAATAACAAGCTTAGAACTTATTATGTATAAAATAGAAATTAAAAGGAAACTATGGGTAAGAAATGTAAATAACACAATTTATGTGTTTAGAAGATTAAGGAAATTAAATAAAGAATTTAGAAACAAGTTGTAAAAGAAACAGAGTTAAGACCGGGTTAAACGAGACCCGTATATAACTTAAGGTATACGAGGGGTATTCCCGTAATTTAATAAGTATAGGAGAAATCAATACTTAATGTATTTTAAAGAAAATACAAGTTATATTGGAAAAAGCAATAAATACGTATGATACGGAGTATCATACGGACGTATACGAAAAATTTGGTATACATGAATAGTACTCGTATACGTGAATAGTATCCGTATACATGAATAGGAAATACGTATATGTGAACAGTAAAATACAAGACGTATACGTGAATAGTGAAATACTGTGAATAGTAAAATACGAGGCCATATAAATGAATAGTAGAATACGAGACCGTATAAATGAATAGTGAAATACGGATGAATAGTGAAAAATACAAAAACCTAATACAAGGTCCGTATAAGTCTAAAGTTGCTAACTGTGCAACCAAATAACTGTTAACGACGTTAGTATGTTAATGAATTTGAATTAAGCTTGAAAACGCTCCTAGATGAACGAACCCGTTTAACAGTAAACTATTATACCCGGGTTAACCTAGAAAGAGGTTTAAGTTGAAAAGAAAACCAAATTAGTTCTAAGACACAGGATACTAATACTAGTTCTGGTTATAGATCTAGATAGTCGGAGGCGTTCGGCGGATTAGGCGAATGTGGTATTAAGAGCTAGCCAATCTCGGTGTACGGTATAGGATTCTTGTAGCTTGTTTGCTGACGGGGTCTACCTCGGTTTGTGTGCTATGTGTTATTGTGATATGACCAAACAAGATTAAGCATGAAACCGATCTACTGTATTGTTATTGTGTGTTCATTGCACACTTACACGACTTGATTTAGAGCTTGTTCATTAACTATGTTGGTAACAATTGTATAAGGTTATAAATACTCCCTGTTGTTAGTTGGTTAATACCGAGAGAGGTTTAGCTAACAAATTGTCAATGAGACTTCAACTAACTGGAACTTGGGGGGAGAGGAATCCGGGACTGACTCCGGTCATGCATGTTTAGGTTAGGAGGTCGGCATTTGTATCAGATCCGTCTTCCGCATATGGCCCGTCTACGACTTGTCGCCTAGGGTCGACAAACAGACCTGACCGTCTCGAGTGAACAGTTCGAGGTGGGAGGTAAATTCAGAAGGCGCGGGAGGGTTAAGCCTACATCCCTCGTAACTTAAGAATTAATGTTTATTAACCCAATGGAGCTAATAACTCATTGGCTAGGGTTACCTTGACCCGACAAAAATAAGCAATTCAGTTAGGGAACAACCAGTTCTTTTAAGAGAACGGTTGACACTTATAAGGTATGGTCAAACACGAAAACTAAACAATTCTCAGGCCCCAGGAGTTAGGAATCTAACTTACTCATTAATGGGCGTCCATTACAACGTTCGATTTATTGGAACTGTGAATGTTTCACATGGGTGTGTTGTTTGTTATCGTACTTCTTATTATTATTTGTATGAATAATCAACTACATGTGTACGACAAAGTAGTCGTGTGTAGCCCTGTTAGCTTGTGGGCTGCACGTCTACTATACCAGCAATGTGTTGAGCCCCTTGGGGCCTGTGATTTAAACTTTGCAGGTAGGTGCCAGACGAGGACTCAACCTGAGAGTAGGAGCGGGTAGAGTACTTCGGGTTGCTTTTACATTTGTTACACGAGTTGTGCATGTACACTCGTTTAGTAAATGGATGAGATGTTAGTATGATGTATTAGGATATGAGATACTCGGTATAAGTTGTGGTTTATGAATATTATTGTATGGATGCTCGAGTAATTATCTGGTTAGTCAGACCGTGACTTGTAAGAGAATAGGCCTAGTTGGTCACGTGGGTGACTAACGGCGGTAACACCAATTTAGTAGAACTTTCCCGCTGCGTTGTTAATGAACGAGATGGACTTAGGGCGACGATCACTGTATTTGGAGATGGGGTGTTACAGTTATTGTAGGTATCCAGCTCACACTGGAAATTCCTAACTAGCGTACCTCACACGCTAACACTCAACCCTTAGCCCTAAGTCTCTAATTCCTAACTCGGTATTTTCCTAAACTCGGTATTTCATCCATCAGAATGACACTTCGCTCTGATACCACTTTTTTCAACACCTCTACCGCTAATATCGTCATTACTGTACAAATACTTACCTTCGCAGCGGATACTACATACACAACGGCGGGTGCACAATGCCGTTAGTCACCCACGTGACTAACAAGGCGAGTAACAATAATACATACTATCGGTCTGATGAATTGAATATACCAAGTACACTACATAATACAATTCTTTCCATTCCATACTCAGATCATGATTCAAATACAAACTCCAATACAATACTATACCGAGTCTACTACAATCCTTAAATTACCGATACAGTTTGGACTTCCAAATTTGCGTTATAATACAAATACAATTCCAATTACTCAACTACCCATGCTTACATAGCAGCCCCGTCCTACATTCTCGAATGGTGGCCGGCTTCGAAGTACCTGTAAATAAAAATGATGCCCCTATGGGCTCAGCAAAATTGCTGCATATGAAATTCGCATACCCCGCATGCTAACCGGGGTACGCTGACTACTTTTGGTCGGATATACATGGAGTTCATTTTACATGCATACATTGTAACACCCCATCCTACAACATACACATAACAACATTCTGCAGCGGAAAGTACACTACTTCACATAACTTAACTCGTTGGTGTTACACGCCGTTAACCACCCATGTGGCTAACAAGGCTATTACATTTACATTGTACCGGTCTGATGGACTAGATTCCCGAGCAACTGTACATTACTATACCTTTTCGTTAACAACGCCTAACATACATAAGCCTTCCAACTGTACCGAGTATTTACAAATTGATGCTGATAACAGTTTCGGTCTTACTACACCTACTGTATACATACAACTTAAATGACTTCCCATGTACAATGACTACCCCGTCCTACTCTCGAACGGCTTCTAGCTCTTGTACCTGAAATAGGAAAAGAAGAGAAAGGGTGGCCCCCAAGGGGCTCAGCACCTTTGCTGGTATGGTAATCCCGCAGCCCACATGCTACCGGGTCACGCACAACTAATTGTCGTCTTAGCATGCGGTTGATTATATTTAAATCATGCATGCAACTGTAACACACAACACATAACATTTCGCCTCAATGGGCTCAACAAACGGATAATACATCCTTACTTGATAAGTCACTCATGGTATTCATTATCCCTAGAGTGTTCCTCCTCTAATGGAGCTACTTCCTTAATAGACGACACTTACCCATAAATCGGGTTATCCTTAAACGCCTCTTATCTCAAACTGGGATTCATTTCCATGATCCACACACTCCATATTTTACAACATATAGCATTCCTCACATAACAACATAAAAACACTTTTCACGTTTCGACGTGCACATGATAACATCGCAATAGGAATTGCATTACAACAACATCACATAACATAACGGGAACGGTCCTCTTAGGAACCGACCCAAACATAGTTAATTCACTGGTGAGCCTAGAGAATGGTGTCACCCTCATGGTAAGCTCATTATACAACAACAACAACACTCATTACCGTCCTAATAGTCGGACGAGTAACTTAAGTTAAGATGGTTCGGGTTTGGAGGCCCGAACACACCACATAAACACATGTTCCCCCTAAACCGATCATAAGTCAGAATAGCTAAGCTTTGGAATAAGCTAATGGGAGATCATAACCCGTGAGGGAAACAACCATAACAGAGAGAAGGGTAAGGCTAAGAAGGATACCCACTCCCAAACAACGTGCGACCGGCCAAACCGGATTCCTCACCACTGTTAGTACATACTTACTTTAGATATTAGTTAGAACCCCACTATGGAGTCTATCACATCTACACACCATACAGTATTACAACTGGGTTAAACACACAAGGGAGATCCCTACATTCACATACTCATATCACACAATTAACACACGCATAGCCGTGGTTAGAACGTCCCATAGTTCGGGTCGTTTGCTCCGAATATCGAACTCTCATGTGATCCTAGACTCAGTTAACTAAGGTTAACACTTCTGAGGTTAAATGGTATCGGAGTTGAACACGCCACATAAATGAATTACTGTAAACTCATTACATGTTTTATCTTACAACGTGGCAAACACACAGAAAAACACATTGGCATACAAGCCGGTGTAATCCGGTAGGACACAGGTTGCAAGAAAACCATACCTGGCACCGGAGTCCACTTTACCACGTCCACTTATGTTCCTCGAGCAATTCTCGAACAACTGATAACATTACATGTACTTTTATTAACAGGGGTAGCATGATTATTAATGAATGCTTATAACTTTTCCCCGTTAACTTAGTTACATAACTTCACTTTTTAACTTGTTTTACTTTTACATTTTAATACATCTTTTCTTCCCACTAAATTATCATTATAACTCACCTAACATGTCTTAAACAACCTTATAACATCATTACTAGTCAATCCCCATCATTACACATCATTCTATAACCTTAAACAATGTTTTTGGTCCGACCGACCTTACCGACCGACCCTGCACAAGGTCGGTCCATTCCAGAACACTTTACCGTCAAAATTTCTACTCCGACTGACCTTGTAAGTTCGGTCGCATGTTCGGTCCATTTCCGAGAGTTTCTTCCCTTTGAAAATTCAGGCCCGACCTAACTTGCCAAGTCCGGTCCCATGTTCGGTCGATTCCAGAAACTTAATTCGTACACAAAATACAAGCCCGACCGACCTTGCAAGTCTGGTCCCCAAGGTCGGTCCGTTCCAGAAACTAATTCTCGCAGGGTAATCTGGGCTCGACCGACCTTGGCAAGTTCGGTCGCAAGGTCGGTCTGCTCAAGACCCTTATTTTCCATTGCCCATTTAACTCCAAACTTCACCTCATGTATCCTAATATGTCCTAACCTCATTTGGGCACTTCAAACACATCTTTAGCCATGTACTAAACTCCTTAAATCACACACCAAAACCATCTTATCATCACAAATTCCTTACAAAATTCCTAGCACTTGGAATGTTTCTCTTAAGATTCTAGGTGGTATTTCACTCATAATAACCACTATACCAAGGTGTTTCCTCTACACCTTAACATCATCTCTCAAACTTCTTTTCTTACTAACTAAATCTCCTTTTTCACATCTTACCTAAACATCACTTCTTCCTTGTACATCAACATTCCTAAACCTTAAACAAACTTCTCCAAGACTTAAATACATTCTCAAAAACACTCATTGAATTCCTAGAACTTCCAAGATAATACCAAAGTCCTTGTATCACTCTAAATCACCTTAATACATGCTTTCTTCCCTAGTAAAACACTTGTTCACCTTTAATTCACCAAACTTATTTAAAACACTTAGAACTTCTTGCACATTCTCCAAATTTTGCCATAGCTTCTCTTGTATATACTCACATCCAAACACTTAGGTTTTTACCTTATTTCATTCAAGAACACCTAAGATCCATCAATAATTTCCTCACACACAAAACTTCACCAAATTTTACACTACATCACAATATAGTGCATAAACTTAAATTGCTTGGCACTTAGGCCCTTAAATAACATGGCTCTTAGGCCCTTAAATACATTAAACTTAAACACTGAATCTCCCACATATATATTGCCTTTAACCTGCAATTACATACAACAACACATATGCCCTTTAATAAACTCCTTGAGAGCATTTCACTAGCTCATTTACCATTGGCTCCTTAGGTATTTTATCAAGCTCATTTTCCTAAGGCATTTAAACTACATTGAGATAGCATATTTACCTCTTTTCCCTCACAAACTTCTTTCTTGTTTCCTTGTAAAACCGGTAAGGATGTTTGGTTGTTTGTCAACTTCTAAACAATGTACAAATAATAGAATGAGTATTCAAGCATTATGCTTCATCTCATTGTAAACCCTAGTTACATATATTATCTTAAGGTATTAAAATGATTGTTTTACCTTGGAATGGAAAGAGAGCTTGAATGAGTATCAAGAGAGGACTCCTCCTAGCCCTTGGAAGATTCAAATGAAGCTAAAACAAGCAAGGTGGAAACACCATTGTGAGGTGAATTTTCGGACAACACAAAACATGAAGGAAACATCATTTTTCTTTGAGTTTCCTTACCTTGAGGCAAAGGAGAACAATAATATGTGAAAAGGTGAGCTCAAGCTCCATCAATGGTGAATCTCCTTGTCACCGAAATGAGGCTTCTGAAGATTTGAAAAGATAGAAGTGTAGAGCTTGCTCCAACTAGAAGAATGGTGGTCTTGAAATTGAACTTGGACCATGGAGCTAGGAGTTACAAGAGATCAAAGATGGAGTTTGGTGTGGTACTATTGGAAACCGTAGAAGAGAGCATGAAGGGAGGAAGAACCATGTGAAATGAGAAGGAAGAATAGAATGAGAAGGTAAGTTTGCTTTTGGAAGATATTTATGTTATAAAGTAACTTTCTTCCTTTACTTACTTTTCCTTCCTTTCCTTAATTGATTTCTTTTACATGTTGGTGACTCACCATAACAAAAACCGGCCCCCATTAGTAGTCTAGGGTATGATAGTCTTTGTTGACCAATTTAATTACTTATAACAACATATGTTACAAACTAGCTTATTTTAGTTACTATTCACTAAAACAAGGCACATAGATGTGAAATTTTTGATTTCCCATTGATATAGACTTCCAAATGTGATATATAGTACACATGTTAATTAAAGAGCAATGATGGACATTTAGTCATTCAAAACTCATTTACAAGACAATTTTTCAAAAACGTGCTTTAAGACTCCTTAAAGCACTTTTTGTGTTTTAACTTGTTTTCAAGCTTGGTTTTCTTTGGTAATTGATTTAATATGTTAACTAACATATTTATAAGGTATAGGTATGACCATTAGGTCTTATACAAATTTACCCCAAGCTTAGAGCACATTTTTGCTCTTATTGACTTTAAGGTATTTTCTTGTGTTTTGTTTGGTTTAACAGTCTAACAAAGTTTCCTAAGGACTTAATTAGCCTTATTAAATCATAATTGAATATTATTAAGTCTTGGTAGGCTCTTTGGGTCCTAACCAAGTTCACTCATAGCTTAGAGCATGTTTTTGCTCAAACTGTATCTTAGTGCTTTATTGCATTTACTATGGTTTAAATTGTTCACTGATGTTTCTAAGGCACTTTTTAGCCTTTACATACCATAGTTTAATATTTAAACGATATATCAGGGTTTGGGGTATTTCATACATACCTACTATTACTACGACAATACAAGCGTCAACACTTACATACCTATACAAGGTTCAATACCTACCAAGGAAGACAATTTGTTAGTCAACCATTCATGTTAGTTATTCGTTCATCCGGTTTCATCGGATGCTCTATTTCTCCCCGTTCGGGTTCATAGGGCTTACCCAACTCATGTTCTTACTTACTCGTTACTCTACTCATACTTCACTCGTTACCTTACTCATTACCTTACTCGTGTTTTACTCACTACTCTCTACCTTACCAACACTTACTCCTTACTCAATGTTCATTTCTTAACTCTTATATACTCAGTACTCCATACTCATCACCTTACTCGTACTTACTCATCACTCGGTACTCCTTACATACTCATACTTACTCCTTACTCAATACTCATTACTTTACTCATACATACGCATTACTCAATACTCATTACTTTTGGCCTCCGGGCGGAGTCATACACAAGACTCGCCACCGGGCCTACAAATACAGAGGGGCTATACACTTAGCTCCTCAAATACTCAAATGTCCGTTTTTACCGTACTACTCAAATTCCCAACACTCCTCTCTCAGAGTATCTTACAATTTCATGGATTAGCCTAGAAGTATCTCTCTCGATAACCTCCACTAGCTTAGGGAATTACCACCGTCTAGTATTCTTAGATTTAAGGGTTTCCCCAATGTATCGAATACTCTCATGTTCGGGACATTACTTACATTAGTCGGGTCCTCTCATTGTGGGTCGACTAGTTTTCGAAGGGGTTTGGAGATCCCTCATCATTCTTTACTACTCTCATGGTTCATGACTTGCACCAACATCAATTCCTCTAATAGAGGTTACTTACATACTTCCACTACTTATTGTTTGTGGGTTATTCATTTCAGTTCTCTTACCGTTATCGGAAGGTTACTACTCCCGTACTCTCTCTCACATTCTAGTGAGTTCATTGGTTTGCGTTATCGTTGTTTGGTTTGTTAATTTTAGTGTGTTTCTACATTTCCGTTTATTCACAACATGACTCTCAATACGAGTCACTAACAACAAGACTGATCTACGAGTCGGTCTACACACTAAGTTAAGCCACACAATCAATCAAGAAGGGTTAGCTCATACAACATACAACAAGACAAACAATGAAAGGCAATAAACCGTTTTCATGCTTTAATCTTCATTAGCCGGCATACAAGCACACAAATCAGAGTAACTCGGTTAGCATACGGGGCATGAGAAAATCATACCTTACACCAATGGTTACTTTACCATGTTGTCTTACGTGCTTTGGCTCACACTTGTTCCATTGGTAACATTCGAAATGTTTCTATTAATAGCAAGTACTATGGCATGTAACAATTAATAATCCCGTAGTTTAACCCCGTTAACCTTAGGTTCTTATGTGCATACTTTTTTATTTTTTTTTCTTAACCACCATTACTCTCCCCATGGTCTACTGCTTAAGCCCTTTTTTTTTGCCCGACCTACCTTGCCAAGGTCGGTCGCAAGGTAGGTCGGAACCAGAAGGTTGCTGGCTGAATTTTTTTTGTTACCCGACCTACCTTGCCAAGGTCGGTCACAAGGTAGGTCAAAGTCAGAAGACTCCAGAATTGAAGATTCCAGCCCGACCTACCTTGCCAAGGTCGGTCGCAAGGTAGGTCGAACCAAGTACCCCCACCCCCCCACACCCCCCACCCCCCCTTTTTACTACTCATTTTGAACTCCAAATTCACCTCAATTCTTGCCCAATCCTTTCCTAATCATTTCCATTTCATGTTTCCTACATGTTTAAGTACCTCAAAACATTCTTAATCATGCTCTAAACCTCCTCAAATCATTACTCAAATCCTTGCTCAAGTTCCACAAACTTCAATACTCATCTTTGCACTTATGCACTCTAGTGCATTTCTAAAACTTCTCTTGACAGACACCTACCTCTTGTTCTCACCCATTTTAACCATTCCAATTCATTCCTAGATAGATGCACTATCTATACCCAAGTCCATCCTTTCCTTCCAATGTCAACAACCTAGTTTCTCTCCAAAGCTCTAAGGCCTTAATACACCAACTTGCTACAGATTTTTACACTTCTCTTCCTAGTTCTCCAAATACCATTCCATGGTTATTAATCAACCCAACTCCATCCTATAAACACCTAGTTAATCCTAGGTCACTCTTTACTCAATATACTCTCAAAACACCTTCGATTTCTACCAAAATTTTACCATAACTCCATTGCTTTTCTAGCATTGTCCAAAACGCATCACAATCACCAATATTCATCCTAAACTAACTACCACACCCATACAAGGGTCCTACCAGCACATATAATTCCTCAAGATTTCCTCAAACAACAATATCAATCTACATTCAAATTACTTGGCTCTAAGGCCCTTATTTCACATACAACTTACTAATACTTTCTAATTCATCCAAATACCTTTCCATTCCAGTTTTGGGTTCATTCTTTTGGTTTTACCCATTCCCAAAAATTCTAAAACATCAAAGTAAGTATCAAGGTAGTCTAATTACCTTAATTTCATAAGTTCCTCTTTTCCAAGCCTTTTCTCTCTCCTCTCTTCTCTCTTGGTTCCAAAAACCGGTCAAGGGCAATACAATTGCCAATGCTCTAGCCCAACATTAAATAAGGGAAATGAGATTAAGCAAAGATACTTAACTCATTAATTATTCAAGATTACTAGGAAGTGCTTAAAACACTAAGATTGGCATTACCTTTGAAATACTAGAAATGGGTTTCCTGCCATGAATCAAGGAGAGGTCTACAACCATTGGAGGCTTGGAAATAGGTTAAATGAAGAAAGAACAAGGCATTACAAGGGGTTAAATTGGCCTCACTAGAAGATGGGAAGATGAGTTTTTCATGGAATTTTTACCTTAGGAGAAAGAGGAGGCTCCAAGCTCCAAGAAAATGCCATTTTCTTCATGAATGGAGGTATACCCATGGTGGTTAACTTCACCATTTTGAAATTTCGAAAAGAGGAAAGTGTAGCCCTTGGTGAGAGGAACACAAATATGTGTTTTGTTTTTAATTTGAGCATTTGTGGCTGAGCAAGAGGATGAAGAGAGGCTTCCATGGGAGATATTTTGGAGCTTCAAAATCGGCTGAAAGGAGCAGGAAGGTGGAAGTACTCACGGTGGGAAAAAGAAAGAATAGGAGAGAGAGAGAGGGAGAGAGAGAGAGAAGGAAAAGTGAGGAAAGAGAGTTATTTTTTTACTTTTTGTACTTTATCCCACTTTTTGCTTTTTGACTTATGTTGTAGCTAACTAGTCATGTGAGTGGGCTGCTTTATTTAATTAAAACCGTCCCCTATGTACACAAGAGCTGGAGCGTTTTTCGTTTTTTACAGAAAACGCTCGTTACTTTGCCCGGTTTTAGCACTATTCACTAACCGGGCCTGTTTTCCGAAATTTTCTCGTTCCTTTAATTTTAATGGTTCTTAAGCTTCCATTAATGTTATTTATAGTTATTTAATGAACTATAATTTTTACAGGTTCATTTGACCACTCAAAGTCTCGTTTTCGAGTTTTCTCGAAAAACGTGCGCTAAAGCTTTATTAGCGTTTTAACACATTATTTGGATCCGTTTTCTTCGGAAATCATTCCCGTATACTATTTAGGCATGAATAAGCCTTAGGAATCCACATAATACTCTAACCGAGGTCTCGTACCTCCTATGGTTATATAACGCTTATTTTAGTGTTTTTCACTTTTTAAGTGTTTTCTCATTTCTTTTGGATTTATTTTCTTTACCAAAATTACTTAGGCACTATTAGGCCCATAAATACCGTATTAGAATAATTTAATCACCATATTTATTCGGGGTATTTCAGTAAGATTTTACAAAGTTTGGGACTAAAATGTAATTTCTAGGAAAATTAGGGGTGAATTCATAAATACTGGGAGTTGGTGGTTAAGGCAGTGTTTTGGAGGTCAACATTGACCATATAAGAGGCCTTGACCAAATTAGATGATTTAATGATTTTATTATCACCTTATATTAAGTTTGAAGTTAATTGTGAAAGTTACATAATATATGGGGTGGAATTATAATTTCCGAAAATTCGGGCTATACATACTATATGGTGTATAATATATAGTTTAAGGATTAAATTGTAACAATATTTAGGGTGTCCTTTTATCCTGTTTATTGTACTTTACTCCTCTAATAAAGAACTTATCTCTTTCATCTTCCATGTTTTAGTTCTTATGTGTTTCTTTGTATTTATATAGGTTTAGTAAGCTTTTCTAATAAAGCTAACTGTCGTACAACTGGGTGCCCACATCAACTTGGTCACACCCAAAGATCAAATGATGCAAGACCAGTCTCGGGTTGAGAATCGGCAAGCCAAGATCCAAATACCGAAAATTAGAGCACCAAATAAATTCAAATTCTCATCAAGAAGGAGCGATCCTCTTGCAACCTAGCCTTAAGGTCGACAATGTAACTTCCAGTGCCAGAAGTTGATAGAGTATGAAAAGACAGTTTTTCTTCAAACGTTTGTCAACTTTTTATTGGCCACCTGACGAAGGCTGGATCGAGGGCAAAGACCGAGTGCTAAGTGTGCTAGGTTGTGAGCTCGTTAGCACCAATAGATTATAACTATAAATGCTATAAATAGATTTTCATTCTTCTTGTCAAAATCTCCACTTCACTACCTCACTATCAAGAGTTTTTATTCACCACTTGCAAAGTTCTTCAACCTCTTTCCATAAATAATTTTGCAGTTCCCTTTTTCTTAGTGCTTCAAGCTTTTTGTCAAATATTGATGAAGTGACCAGCCTTTTCTCTAGATGTCATCGATGTGATAAATGGGTGAAAAAAAGAAGAGACTTATAACGGGACTAACTAGACACTAAGAGGTTTACAATTCGTCCCACAACGCAAGAGTAACACATCTAATGCAGCTATGTGTGCGCATCTATTCACAATAGTCCGTGGAAGGCTATTCATAGTTAGATCTATAAGTGCATGCGAGAGTGGCCTTAGAGAAGATAATAAATCATGTTGGGTTATAAGGGAGCAAGCGGAAGATTCGAGCAACGGTAAAGTGAGATCTACTTATATTAACGTGTAGAAGATAACCTCTATCATTTATTTTTCTTATCACGAAAAAATTATCCAAAACACAATCCACAATTCAACACTAGAAATTGTCAAACTCAATCCCTCTAGTCCCATGGTTCTGTATATGATGGAATACTTTGGATTTTCTACATACAGGCGTCCGGACGAGCTGTCAGAGTCCGGACGTGAGTCTGGCACATCCACCGTTGATTCCACGCGATCGGACGGCTCCGCTAAATAACGATGTCATTAGCAGTGTCCGGATCCGGACGCGTCAACCGAACGTGTTAAAGCCTCTTTAATCTTCTGTACCAGCTGATCACCCGAGATCAAACGGCTCCGCTAAATGACGATGTCCTTAGCACTGTCTGGATCCGGACGCACCAGCCTCGTCGCCCAGACGCCCTCTATTACAAACATTTTCTTTGTTTCTGTTTATAAGAGCGCCGCTTGACTTCTCGATTGTAATATATACAGAAAAACAAAGTTATCGGTTCTTCAAGAACCAAAACATAAAAATCAATCTAATTTATCTTCTTCACTATCGTTCTGCATTCTATCAATTGTTATTACCTTTATTATGGTATCAGAGCAATAAAGATCCTAAATCGATGGCAGAAGTCGAAGTGAATACGAAGGGTGGTTCGTTAGGGTTGAAGGTCTCCATAGTGGATCCGGGAGAGGAAATCTATGTACATCCGTCAGAACAACTAGGTCAGGTTCTTACACCAAAGTATAATGGGATAGGATTTCAGACTTGGAAGTGGAAGATGGAGAACGCAATCCTGACTAAAAACAAATATGGTTTCAGCGACGGCACAGTCGAAAAACCAGAAGAGTCTGATCGCGTTCGCTACATGTCGTGGAGGCGAGCTAGGTCTCTGGTGGTCTCTTGGTTAACATCAGCACTCGAACCGAATATCGCACAGAGTGTGATGTTTTTCCGTGACCCAAAAGAAATATGGGACTGGTTATGTCAGCGTTTTGAACAGAACAATTTAGCCATGCTGCACAACCTGAAGAAGGAATTGGGGAATCTGAAACAAAACAAAGATTCTGTCACGGTATACTTTACAAAGTTAAGAAGTTTTATGGGCTGAAATTGATTTAGTATGTCCAATGTCTAAATTTGTCTATGCAGTAAAGGAGAAGGAGCAGAAAAAGAAAGATCTTGATCGGTTAGTTCATTTTTTGATGGGACTTAATAAAAGCTTTGTCCATATTAGAGGACAGATTTTGGCCATGGAAGATCCTCTCACTCTTGAATGTGATTTTACGCTGGTAGTGCAAGAAGAAAATCAGAAAGAAGAGGAAGGAAGTAGTATCCAGGCTTTATCTCTCTATAGTGCCAACACCAACAGTAGTGAGAGCTCATTTAAGAAGGCTGGGAACACTAAGTTTGGGAGTGACAGGAGTAAGAAGATCTGTAACCTCTGTAAAAAAACCTGGACATGTCTCCGAGAATTGTTTTCAGTGCTTGAAGTGTTCTCATTGTAAGAAAATCGGTCATCGCATGGAAGACTGTTGCGACCTTCACGGGTGTGACACGGTTTAGAATAGGAGGAAAAAGGGTGTAGCAGCGTTAGCCAGTGAGGAAAGCAGTGTGACAGGAACTATTAATCCTCTTAGTGGGTTGACCCAAGAGCATCTGAATCAGCTAGCATTGTTCAGGTTGCCACTTCTTTTTCGTCTAAACCGGCAGATGAGTCTTATTGTAACTTTTCAGGTGAGAACCGAAACCCTTCTTCCGATCGTTTGTGATTTCTTGGTAAAAATGTGTCCACTGCACAGACCCTCTCTGAAAAGTGGATTTTAGACTCAGGGGCTATAGATCACATGTCAAGAGTCAAAAGGTTGTTTAAGAATTTGAGAAATCTGTGTTGTTCTAGAATTGTTATTTTACCTGACGGTAGACCGCAACAAGTAACAAGAGTAGGGGATGTTAGATTGGGTGATAATTTTTTTTCATAAGGAAGTGTTATATGTTCCTAAATTTATGTTCAATCTTATTTCTATTCAGAAAATGGTCAGATAGTTTTTACAACTGTTGGTCTTTGACTCACACAAATGTTTTGATCAGGACCCTATTACAAGGAGAGTTGATGAAATAGGAGCTGAGCAAGATGGCTTATACATTCTTGACAAGGAGCGAACAAGTCATTGGATCTAGTTGGTCATGTCGAGACAGCAGTTGCAAGCTCGTGGAATGAAACAATGTTCAAGCTTCGTGTGTAGAGTTAATACGAAGGCTGCATATTTACACATTAAGTTAGGACATGTTCTGTATCAAAAGCTTGTAAACATGGGTTTAATAAAGTCCGATGATGTACCAAGAGATTTTATTTGTGATATTTTTTCTAACTGTCGTGCCCAGTGTTTACCGTTTGGGCATTCGAAAATCAGGACAAAGAAACCTTTTGAGTTAATATATGTTGATGTTTGGGAACCCTTCAGTGTTCCTACCTATAATGGATGTCGATATTGTGTCTGTTTTGTCGATGATTTTAGTAGAGTTACATGGGTGCAACTTTTGAAAAACAAAGGAGATGCTTGGGAAGTTATCAAATGCGATGTTTGAACGTCTGTTTGAGGAAAAGGTTAAGATTGTCCGTACAGATAATGCTAGAGAATTGGGTTGTTCCAATGAGGGAACTACCTTTTTCTCACAGGCTGGCATTATTCATCAAACCACTTGTGCATACACTCCTCAGCAGAATGCAGTAGTTGAACAGAAACATAAATACCTTCTTGAGACAGCACGTGCTTTGTTTTTCCAGTCACTGGTACCGATTATTCTTTGGGGAGAATGTATTCTACATGCTAGCACTTGATAAACCGGTTACCCACCAAAGCGTTGCAAGGGAGGTCTCCTTTTGAATGTCTTTATAACATTCGGTCGTCATATGACGACATTAGGCCTTTTGGTTGTTTATGTTATAGGACCGTTGTTGGTGACAGGGGAGGCAAGTTTTCCCCTCGGGCTGAAGCTTGTGTTTACTTGGGGGAAGATTCTCGCAAGAAAGGACATAAACTTTTTAGTCCCGGCAGTCAGAAGGTGGAAGTTTATAGAGATGTGAAATTTAATGCTACAGTTTTTCCCTTTGCCGAGGACAGGGCTCAGTTGTCTAATCCTTCTCCTCAAGATGTTTCTGACTGGGTTTATGATGAGCCCTCAGAGATTCCTCTTTCATCTGCTGATGTTTGTTCTCGTTCTCCTATCACAGCTGAGGCTGCTGAACCTGTAGGTATCGTTGAACAGGCGCATTCATTTGATGCACCAAGGAGAACTAGTCGTGACGTTCCCGGCCCAGTTACCTTGATGATTATGTTTGCACCGCTAGCTTTCAGGACATCTTGGATAAATGAGTTTATTCCGGACGTCGTGATAACAATTTGTAACATGGATGTGAAAGTCTCACAAACACTAGGCCTACTGTTTCTCGTGCTTTTTCCGTAGCAGTTACAGATGGGTCTTTTGACAGGGTTATGAAAGAAGTAGAGCCTAAGTCTTACAAAGAAGCGGTTCTTTTGGCTAGTTGGTGAGAGGCCATGCAGAAGGAACTAGATGCCCTTGAGGCAAATAACACTTGGGAAGTTGTTGATCTCCCAAGAGGAAAGAAAACAGTTAGGTGTAAATGAGTTTACAAGATTAAACTCAAATCCGATGGGTATCTTAAGCGCTATAAAGCCCGTTTGGTGGCCAAAGGTTTCACTCAGAGCTACGGTCTGGATTATCATGAAACCTTTTCTCCTGTTGTTAAGATGACTACCATTCATGCTCTTCTGACCGTCGCTCTTCATAAAGGCTAGATTGTCAACCAGTTGGATGTCAACAATGCCTTCTTACATGGTGACTTGGATGAGAAGTCTATATGAAAGTTCCACCAGGTTTACATTTTTAGGCTCGTACAAGGTGTGTCTATTGAAACGGTCTCTATATGGATTGAAACAAGCTTCACTCCAATGGTTTTCTAGGTTGGCACATTTTCTTAAGACCCTTAGTTTTAGTCAGTCAAAGAATGATTATTCACTTTTTCACAAGAAAAATGGCACTTGGTTGTTCTATGTGGCTGTTTATGTCGATGATATGCTTATGAGTGGCACACATCTAGAGGATATTGATCTCCTCAAACAAGCTCTAGACGATAATTTCAAAATTAAAGACCTTGGTATTTTACATTATTTCTTGGGTATTAAGTTTTTGCATACGCTTCATGGTGTTATTTTGTCTCAGCGGAAATTTTGTCAAGATCTCCTGAAAGAAAATAATTGTGAAACTAGCACAGTGACAGCTGGTCCAATGTAGATTGGGCTCTCTCTGCGCAGTTCTGATGGCACACCGTTGGATGACCCTTTTATTTATCGACGTTCAGTTGGCAAGCTCAATTACCTGTCAAACACTCGGCCAGACATCAGTTTCAAGGTCCAAGTTCTGAGTCAGTTTATGAAGTGTCCAACTGATGTTCGTATGAAGGCGGCTCTTCATGCTCTGTGATATATGAAAGGTACCATGAATCATGGTATCATACTTCGTAAGGGGTCTGCGTCTGAGTTAAAAATACTTGCGTAATGCGATTATGATTGGGCTGCTTGTCCAGATACCAGACGGTCTGTGTCTGGCTATTATATCTTCTTAGGAGATAGCCTTATCTCTTAGAAGACGAAGAAATAGGGAACAGTTTCTTTGTCTAGTGCTGAAGCCGAATCATTCCCTTCATCGTGTTACTACAGAACTCACATGGCTCACTCGACTTCTTCATACTTGGTGTGGGTAACATCATTCCTGTTCTAGTAAAATGCGACAATCAATCTACAATTCATATTGCTAGGAATCCTGTTTTCCATGAAAGAACGAAGCACATTGAGATTGACTGTCACTTTGTTCGCGACCAAATTCAACAAGGACTCGTGGATGTTGTGTATACGCCTACTACTGCTCAGTTTACTGATATGATGACGAAGGTGTTACCTGGTACTCATTATCGTGAGCAACTCCCTCGGATGGGCATGAGTATTGGTGATTCTTCAAGCCTACACGATCCTGACCTTGTACGGCTTATGGGGGGTGTTGGAATACTTCATATTTTCTACATACAGGTGTCCAGACGAGCTGTCCGGCTAACTCGTCCGGACGTGAGTCTGGCACATCCACCATTGATTCCACACGATTAGATGGCTCCGCTAAATAATGATGTCATTAGCAGTGTCCAGATCCAGACGCGACAACCGGACGTGTTAAAGCCTCTTCAATCTTTTGTAGTTGTTGATCACCTGAGATCGGACAACTCCGCTAAATAACGATGTCCTTAGCACTGTCCGGATCTGACAATGACATCTAAAATTCCAATAGAGTTCTTCAAGAACTAAAACACAAAAATCAATCTAATTTATCTTCTTCACTATCGTTCTACATTCTATCAATTGTTATTACTTCTATTAGTATAAACAGAGTTTTACTTGGTCAGTACTCTTGCCAATAGCTACTATAGGATCTGACAATGACATCTAAAATTCCAACATATCAGAAGAGAGCATCATCAAGTTTTTGGCGCCGTTACCGAAAAGTAATGTCCTAACATTTTTCAAAATTTAGTATTTTTTTGTTTTGTATATTAGCATCATTTTCTACACAAAACAACACTACAGTTTTTGGCGATTTTCGATATGCAGTCGGTCATTAGCTACAAGTTCATGGTCATAGGCCAGTCGCTTCAGGGTCGTATTTACAGAGATCACCTAAGGTGTTTTTCAACCACTACTCAACCTAACCAACAAGCAGCCATTTCTGATGAAATATTTGAAATAAAGAAATTCCCTAAGATCTATGTGGTAGTGTGGTTGCTATTTCTCCGCTTGTTCATTTCTCATAGACAACACCACAATGTTATGGTTCAATTCCCCTTAGTGCTCCGAACCAGGGGTTTTGAAATCAAAGACATAACCGACTGACATTCCTGGTTTGTTAAGATCTATAACTGTAATTTTCTACAAGAGCACAATGTCGGATGTTTAAAGATGAAGATCACTCCACGTGATGAAAAAAAGCTAAGAGTTGAAGACTGTTATTCGTCTTGAAGTTGACAAAAAAAGGGGGAACGAATGGTTTGAGGGGAATAGTTTTGAAGTAGGTAGGTTGTTGAATTTTGAAATCTTTTTAGCTTGAAAGATTTTTTTTGTTTAAGTTTTTTTATTATTGTTATTTCAAAGAGTGTTGCTATTGTTTTAAGAGTGTTTTAGATAGTTATAAGTTTTTTTATTTGAAGTTTATATTGTTGAATGTTACATCGAAGAAACAATAGGTTCTGAATTTTCTTTTCTCAACATGTGTTCTTTATGTTTCTGTGAATTCATCAAATAAATCATCAAAAGATGCTAAATTTATAGCATAACTTAAGGGGGAACTTAAACAAAAGCTGCAATTTGAAAACTTAAAGAAAAAACATAGAGTTAAAAAGAATGAAAAGTTTATCAGTATGTCAACATTGAAACTATTACCTAGAAAGTAAACTTTGTTATGGATTCTACAAGAAAAAGGTTCCCACTGGTCGATCTTTCACATGGGTAGGATGATTGATATCATTTTTTAGAAGGATGAGAATGTTAGAATTATTAAGATTAGGGTACCTACCTCTTGATCACAGCGGAATAAATATGGATAGTTCATTTTGTTTGTTGTCAACCGGATCGTCTTCCTTTGACAGCAACTGTTGAATCCTTCGCGTCTACCAGGTGGAGGAAGCCACAGCAGCACTCCTCACACTATCCACGATCTAAGAACCTTAACACGGCTCTCTTTGTGTATTCTGTGGGAACTAGGGTTTCTATATATTGTCTATCACTGGAAACTAATTCCAGAGTCTCTATATATAATAATAACAGAAAGGGATAAGAATAACAAATATTCTTATCAATATTATTTGACGTTGGTTGTAACTAATATTTAACAAATAAATATTATCTTTTATTTATTACTAAAATAAAGTAACCAACATCTCCCACTCAGCCAATGGTCAATTACTCGAGAGCTTTCGTGTTTCATGCAGGCAAATAAGTCGTGCGACCTGGCAACACACCTGCAATGTGGATAACTTCAAACCAAACCTTTCAGGCTAGAATGAAGAATCCTAAAAAAAGGTTGTCTACACCTCAAGTCCAATTTCTGTTCAACTAATCCAAACTCAACCCAGATCCTTCAAAATATGGATGAGCAGGATACTGTGACCAATCACTATAACTACTAAAGTTATTGGTGCCATCAATTGTCACTTTAGTCTAAACTACTCTTGTAAACTTTTCCTTTTACTTGGCATCGTATCCTAATGGTAATAACCGCTTTCCTAGAAGGTTACACTAAAACCGTAAAAATCATGGAATCTTGGTAATCCTTCCAAAGTAGCAGCATCTTTACCACTTTACAACCCAAGTCAAAAGGTCAAAAGGTGCAAATAAAAATATTGACTCACACAGTGAAGGAGAAAGGATCAATCCATACGCTTCAATAAGGTTGCTAGCACGCACCGTATGAAAGTACGTTGTGGGGAGTTCTCTTACATAGAGGATGTCAACTCCCACCCACACGAGTCTAAAAGGTTCACATAGACACCTCCCACTCGGCTAAAAATGAACTTACATGGGTACAAGAACCTTTATTAAATATCCCATATGGATTAACCAATGACCCTTTTAATATAGACTACAAAAGTCTCCCACTAACTTTCAGTCACTAAGACTAAGTTAGCATTACTTCATGATAACATTAATCCAATGAAGCTGGCTACTTGTGTGAGAAAGTATGCCTTATAGTTCATTGACATCAATACAAAAACATGATATTTTGACAAACAAAATATTGAAGAGAATAAGCATTCTTATATCCAAAAAGGTTAAAATTACCGTGGCCATAGCATAACACATAGTTTGTTGTGCTCTAAAAGTAAAAAAACTTTTGATAACTTCTAGTGTTCAAGAACTGGATTTGTATGGAAACGACTAACAATTCCAACTACATAACAGATATCCAGCCTGGTGTACAACATAGCATACATTAAGCTACCAACATCACTGAAATATGGTACATTATTCATATAGGCTACTTCTTTTAAGTTAGGTCCATACCCGCACTAAGCATAGAATCTTTATGGTTAGGAGAGTCATTAGGTATACAATCACTAAGATGATATATTTTCATAATATTATTAAGGTAAGGTAATTTTCTTGAGACAAACCCAAGATCTTTATCTTCCTATTTCTTAACATTTTGACTCCCAGTACATAACTAGCTTCACCCTTATCCTTCATGTCAAACTTGGATGTTAAACTAGCTTTCGTAGTAGAAACTAGATCCAAGTTGTCACTAGCTATTAGGATGTCATCTACATACAAAGTTAGAATGACAAATCCATTGTATGTATAACTTATATACATACAATGGTCTTCATTTATAATGGAAAACTTGTCCTTGATCATTGCCTCATGGAATCTAATATTCCATTGTCTAGATGCCTACTTAAGACCATAGATGGATCTATGAAGACGGCATACCTTCTTCTCTTGACCCTTAACCTTAAACCTATGAGGCTGACCCATATATATATATATCTCCTCCTCAAGATTTCCATTGAGGAAAGCAGCCTTTACATCCATCTGATGTAATTCTAAGTCCAGACGGGCAACAATAGCCAAAAATAGTCGGATGGACCCAAATCTCACTGCAAGTGAGAATGTCTCATCATTATCGATTCACTTCTTTCGAGTATAGCCTCTTACCAAATAAAATATCACCAAGTCCCAAACTTGGTCATTGTTCTTAGACGCTAACTCTTTTTCCATTTCTTTTATCCATTCAGATCCATAGGACCTGAGACAGGGTCTCTAAAAGTCACAGGCTCATGTTAGTTGTGTTCCTCCTTCTGAACTTGAGGATTTAAAAGAACATATTCAACAACCATATCATTCTAATTACTTAAATCAGATTATTGATTAGAATCGTCTAGTTCATAGAACTCTTGATCCCTAGTTGCTCCATAAATGGATGGATAATCACTTATAAAGAATGTGGGCATCACGAGAATCAGTCTCACTTCTTCTCCCACTTAACTTTGAGAGTTAATTGATTCTCTACTTCATTCACGTAACAAATTCGTATGAAGTTACCAATGAATGTGATAAAACATCAAGCACCAAGCTTGACAATCATACTCATTAGGCCACAAATATATGAATGAATTAGCTGCAATGGTTGAGTAGTCCTCTCCTTTATAGAAAATGTTTTCCTAGTAGACTTTCCAGGTAAACAAGGCTCACACTTAGCGAGTTATAGCTTCTTGAATTCCACCAAGGAGCTCTTCTCTTGCTAGTCTATTCATTCGATCAATACCAATATGACCAAGTCTAGCATGCCAAAGTCCTGAATCATCAGAATTAGTAACATAAATTGAATAAGCATGATTACTTAAACCAAATTTGGCATTAAATACTATAAAACCATTCAATAAGGAGTTAGTACTGAAAAATGTACCAATATTAAACAACTCAAAAGTTGATCCTTCAAAACAAATTTGAAGTCTAACTTAAGAAGAGATGGAAGGGAAACTAAATTTCACCTTATTTCAGGGGCATACAAGACATTTTGTAAACAGAGAGATTGACCACCATGTAAAACTAATTTGCATGATCCAATCCCGTGCACATCTATGCTTAGTATCATTCCCCATATAAATATTTTGGCTTCCTCTAGGAATCCGGCGAAACTCTACAAAAGATGTCCAATCCCAAGTCACATGTTCTGTTGCTGCTGAGTCTACAGTCCACATAGAACTTGTATTGGTTAACATATAACATGAAGCAACACAACAAGAGCTTAAGGTATGACTTTTCTTCATAGTGAATGTTTCTTCCTTGTTAAGATCCGCTACAATACTCTTCGATACGACATCCATCTTACAAAAAAAAAGATGTCATTAGCTGTTGTATATTACACGTGTACATAACACTTCTCGTTTATAGTATTATTAAAATATTTATCTAACTTTAAGAAATAATAATATGCTCCGCGCATACAATCAATTTCAGTACTTAGACTTACAAATTAACACACCATAAACACGTAGGCAACAAATGCATTTATAATTTCAGGAAAAGTTGAAATTATATCGGTTCCCATGACTTATGAAAAACAAATTTTCAGTATTATTGTTCCATTAATAAGTCTTACAAAAAGAATTATTTAATTAATTAGTGTCTACCAAAGACAATCTAGGCAAACTAGATTAAATGAAATTATATGAACAACTAATGTTCAAATGATTAAATTATTTGATGTCTACTAAAGACAGTCGGTCTAGACAAACTAGATTAATTGAAATTATATGAACAACTAATGTTCAAATGATTAAATTATTTGATGTCTACTAAAGACAGTCGATTTAGACAAACTAGATTAATTTAAACTATTTTGAACAACTTATGTTCAACTTTGATTAATAAAATATTCATATAATAATAGAATAACAATTACTAAAAACATGGAACACTAATATTCGTCACAAAAACGAACAACATTAATCTTACAACTGTAAGAATTTAATGTTACAAAAATATTTTAACAACCGTATATGTTACGAAAACATATAGATTATGGTATTATATAAATATTATTATGTAACTTATGCATATCCTCATTAGATTCGATACAATTACATGTTAAAATTTAATCGAATGTATAATATTCAAATCGCTCTCACAAAGAGAATAAATATGTAGCATAATTAAAGATCATACAAAATATAAAGAATAATAAATCTCAAAATATAGGAATAAATTTTTGAGAAGCAAGGAAACAAATGGAAATCGCTAGCTTATTGGGAAACAAAACCTGTATGGGATAAAAAAACTTATGAGATCAAATAAAATATTCACCATACTTCCATTCACCGCCCATACATCCCATTCACCGCCGGATCACAACTGAAGCTTATCGGAACAGCAGTATATCAATTTCATGATGAAAAAAAATTGTATATACTCCAACGAAATGCAATACACAGCCACGATGATAAGCATGCTTAATTTGAGCATGGCAATTCACTCACTTAACATTAAAAAAAACTTAGTGAGTCGAGGCAGGTGACAACAAGTAATGGCGGCAACAACAACACATCCACAAATTGAAAAGAATTCACGGCGGCTACAACCCTCTTGAGTATAGATTGGTGATAATGAATGATACATCATCCATCAAAAAATTAAGATTTGACTTCGAATCAACTAATGGAATCGATCAACTAAACGGAATCCATACTTACATAACCAAACCGATTCACTTATGACGAGCACTGGAACACTACTCGGCATAATATAATTCGATTCATTATAATCGGCTTTCATCAATTTCTTATTATTCGATACCACTGGTAGAATTATAAAGATTAGATTACCTAACTCTTGATCGCAACGGAATAAATATGGATCGTTCTTTCTGTTCATTGTCAACCGGATCGTCTTCCTTTGACAGCAACTGTTGAAGCCTTCGCGTCTACCAGGTGGAGGAAGCCACAGCAGCACTCTCACACTATCCACGACCTAAGAACCCTAACACGGCTTCCTTTGTGTATTCTGTGGGAACTAGGGTTTTTGTATATTGTCTATCACTGGAAACTAATTCCAGAGTCTCTGTATATAATAATAACAACAGAATGGGATCAGAATAATAAATATTCTTATCAATATTATTTGACGTTGGTAGTAACTAATATTTAACAAATAAATATTATCTTTTATTTATTACTAAAATAAAATAACCAACAGAGATGAATGCAATATTGATATTACCAAGAGTAAGCATTCAATAACACATTCGAATAAGAAACTTTTGTCAACATCACCAAAAAAGGGAATTAACAATTTTCGTGGGAGTATCAAGCCACTTTAGTGTTTTGATAATGCTAGACAACGATTAGTTAAGAAAAAGTATTGTGTTTAATCAAGATTTTGAAATTACAAGTTTCTTTAAAAGACAAGGCAACATAGGTATTCAACGGAAGTCATTTGAAAATTTCAGGACAAGACTTGTCTTCATATGTTTTTGGAGCTTCAAACCCTACAACACACAAAAATTTAAGCTCAACTAGAAGTCCAAGACTTAAGAAACACTCGATATAAAATGTATTAAGAGCGTGTACCTTATCTAGACTTTGTTGGAGCTTCTTAAGCAACTAATTAATGGATAGCATAGTCTAAAGCAAATCAACGCCGGGTTTATCGAAGTTGAAACATGAAGATAGAAATGACTCGAGATTATGACTTGGAAGTGGTTAGATTATGCTGGGTTCTAGAGGTTAGTTAAGCTTGTAAATTTTGTACTCTATGTACTATATAAAGGGCATAGACATACATAATGGAATAGAGAGAGTACAACTTATGGATAAGACATTGACCCCTTGAAAGTGATATATGTTAAGGAAAAGTATAAAACTAGGTACAGACGTACAGTTTTAGTGTGAGTTAGATATCTTTGATTCTGCTCATCACTGAGATCTAATGTAAGAGAACGCTCTCTAGGATAATCCCCATTGTAAGAAAGATCTAGGTTGTGTGAGACTGAGGTAATTAGTAAATCAGATCAACGTGTGAATGTATATTGTCACATTGGTGATTAGTATATGTCGACTCAGAATTAACACTCTGTTGTACACTAACTTTTCTAACAATTAACTATTCCGTTGTTCTTCATATATTTCTCGACGTTTACTTTCAGTCTACATTTTATCTTCCAGTTGCACATTTTATCAGTCCAAACAGAACTCACAAGTTGGTGTGTCCTTTACAATAATACTAATCCTCTTTTTATTCAAGAGTAATATTTGAAGTATTATCTCGAAACTTTATACTTGGTAAGCTTTCCATCTTTTTAAAGATAATCAACGTCTGACACACCTATGTTAACGGAAAAGTATATTGACATAGTTTTTTCCACAGTGGGGGATGATACTACGTTGCATACTTGCATCCTCATTTAATGTTCTTTTTTACATGTTGTCATTATAATCCTTTAACCGAAACAGCAAATGTCGGAAGAAAATGCCACAACTTCATTCATGTTGTGGATGATCGAGAAAATTCAGAGTGTCCACATATGATAGATATGATCAAATCTTATTTGGGGTGGAGTACCAAACCATAAATAGTAACGGCAAGGGACTACAACGACCACCGGAATACAATTGGAATTCGGCAGAAAAAGGACTACACAAATATTTCACTGATGTCCAGAGCACCGTTATATGACAGCTGACAGAACAACGGACAGAGGTAAAATGAAAAAATTGTTAAACAAATTGTCCAAAAGTATCTTGCCACACATGGAGCCAATAGAAGATCTGGAGCACTACACATTTTCGAGAAAGAAAGAGATAACCGGTCGACTCACGACAGAAAACCAGGGGTTACAGGGATACAGGGATACAGTTGAAAGGCAGCAGAACTTTTTTCCAGTTTACAGGAGAGCATATGTGAATTGAGAGGGACAATTCCACACTAAAATCAACCATATATTTAGTCCCTCGATGCTTAAGTAGCCCCCTAAATCTTTAAAGTTTAACAAATATTTGATTGTCTGGGAATTTCCAAAAAATCACATTTGACATCCTCCACGAAAGACTGGTATTTTAGTTCAGCAAATAGTAATATGTAACATATAGTTTTTTTTTTAATTGGTAACAGCAGTGGGTGAGTTTCAAACCTAGGACCTTTGGTTCTAGGGTATCTCTCCACTCCTTCCACTACCGACCAAGCCGCCGGAGCTTGGTAATATGTAGCATATAGTTGTGTTCTTGGTTTAAAGGACTCTATCTTGAAGACCAGTCATCAAGTTTGATGCCAGTGAGCTCAATTTCTTGGATGTCTCCCCAGCCATATTCTTCAACGATGATAAATCTTGCTGCGCCTGCCAGAACGGGTAAGAAAAATAAAAAGGACCCCTCAAGTGCCATACATAAGAAACGGTAAAAAAAACAAAAAGTTATATAGTGTGAAAACAATGTCCTTATACTTCAACAAGAATCAGAGATATTCCCTCCAAATCAAGAATCAAATGTAAAACCCAGGCAGCATCTCGTGGTGATTGAACGCAAAATCAAAAGAATGACCACTTGGAATTTGGCTCAAAAGCCAACTCACTCATTCGAATAGTCGATACCTGAAAGGACAGTCTGTTAATAAGGTCACTCGCGGAAACATCCACTGAGCTATCGGAACCATTACCAAAAAGATCTGCACTAGATATAGAGCTTGAACCCTGAAAAGGCGAGAGACAGATTAGCAACAATAAGTACGATGAGGTGAAAAGAAAGTATAATATAGTAATGTACTTCTACTAATCATTACTTTCAAAAGAAAAGAAACAAAGAATGTTATCACAAATAATGATTTAATACCACAATACCAATATGCATCTCTCTTTTCTAGTTGCAAGCAACAAATGGGTGACACTGATGAAAAACTTTTGGATATTGTATAGAAAGCTCAACTAGATATGCACATAATTCTAACACAAGACAGCGACACTGGACTAAAACAACAAGCATTTCTGGAGGGTTGGAAGGGAGAATCTTCACATATCGGAGATCGAAAGTCAATTTCAATTACTACATACAAACTTTATGCCCAGATAGCTCTGACGGCTAGAATGGAAAAATACTTACTGAAAACTTTGATAAGGTAGCTCTAGAATCCACATCATTAGCCTTGTTCTGGTCACCAAAGAACTGCGAGGATGAAATGGACTTGGCATTTGAAAACTTTTTCCGGGCTTCATCAGTTTCTTCAATCTAATGTTGGTAGATACATAAAAAAAACTTAGTCAATTAACATGTTTTATCCAAAATGATTTAATTCAGAGCTAATACAATGAAGGCAAGATAGAGGGGGCAGGAACACAATCGATTCCTTCCCTCTAAAAGTCATCAACACCAGCCTCTACTACAGAATTTCCACAAAGATAGGTAATCAGACACCAATCAGTGTCATCAGCCTTAAGCACCAATCGCACCATAACAGACACAAAGGAACAGCAATATGAACTTCACTTAACTTGAAGATAAGTAACGAATGGAACAGGCGTTCCAAATTCGAAAACAAAATTAAGGGACCCAGCATCGACAACATTAATGATATATGGCCAGTCTCAAGATGGATGAATAACGTGACACTTGAAATGTTAGGTTCATAAAAAGGCACACCAAGAACACTAAAGCTAATTGCATCTTCAGACTATAAGTATGGACCGATCACTAGATCTTTTAAAGTTTACAAGTCCTAAAATATAAATAGGACAATATATGGTCATGAAAAACACCCACAGGGGAGAATATAAACCAGATGGATCCCTCTTCTTCAGAGAGGTGGTGACTGATAACCTGAATTGTTGGGAAGGGCAAAGAATCTAGGATGTAGTTAATTACTCTTTTCATATATCTACCACATCATTCTCAAGATCACAAGTGTAAATAAAACTTGTGGATCAGAGATAATAGTGTGGATAATAGATATCATAAAGCATGATGCAAATGAGCCAGTTCATAAAGATCCACACAAGCAACCTCTCCTCACAAAGGCACAAACAAAGAACCAGTCTCATCTTATTCAAAAGAATAAGATTTCAGATATTCTAATACCCAAACAATATTTAGACTGAGGAAATCTAATGTGGCCACGATGGTATATCAAAAAGAATTAGAAGATTTTCCATAATAATCAAAATGTCAAATATGAAAAGCAGTAGCAACACCACCTACTCATGAAGAAGTTACAACCCTAAATATTGCACGATCATAAAAAAAGAAAGCCCTGCACATGAACATAGTCATTGAACATTCCTACCTGAACTTTTGACGAATTTGAGCTTGTTTTCTTCTGATAACCACCATCCATCCCAAACTCAGCAAAAAAACCTGTTGCTTTTGGAGGTGCTACATGGCTGAGTCTTTGAGGCCCGGAAGAGTTTCTTTCAGTAGTTTCATCATCATCTTCTGTATATTCAAAGCGAGTATTGAATGAGGTGCCAGTAAGTGGTGCACTAGAGCTAGTTACTGCAGCAGGTGGAGGAAGCTCTTCGGGCTTCTGGTCATAAAGGCTCTCACTTGGCTGCAATGGTAAGAACTCCTTTTATGTCGGTACATTCTCAAGCTCTACAGCGGATGTAAATCTGCCTTTTTTTCTTTTTCTTTTTTTTTTTGCTAGTTAATCAGAAAAAAAAAATAGATTCTTGCAAAATGAAAGAAAAACTGTCATAACATATATTTTATCCACAAGTCTGTGTAATCAAAAGTCAAATAGATCAAACCTTGGTTGTAAGTTTCCTTGCCCCAAGGCCTCCACCTTTTCCACCTTTCTTTGCTCCAAGTGGTTTCTTGACTGTAGATGTAACTACTGAATGATACTTCGGAGAAGAAGGAATTTCAGTGGTTTCCTTCTTTTGTACAGAGTTCTCTTTCGGAAGTTCAACAGCATTGAAATCTTGAAATCCATTAGAAGGTGGTGAAGATTGAGACCCCATTGGAGAGGATGGCAATCCCACATCCTCAGCAGAACTTTTAGCAATCTCTTTTGCAAGCATCTGCCTATATAAGTCAGCTGCTCGTGATGTATACTTCGCCTCAATCTTACCTCCACCAGACCATCCATGTTGCTTAAAGAAAACATGAGCACGGGTATTTCCACCAAAGTACATGGCCCTCAACTGGTCAGGGGACCATGAGTCCAAATTTGTTGACCTGCGAGAAACAAGTCATCCCTACCCTATAAGTAATAGCTTCTCTGAAAAGCAAAAACAGAGAAAGGGATGTAGCAACCTCTAAACACGGAAGGAGATGAAACATCAGATGGTTAAGTTTGACAAGAATATCATCCATAAACAAGAATATCATCTGCCATTCTCCTAATATAACATGCAGAGGAGATTGGGAAGAAGATGGCAGACATATCAAGGAGACAATTTTTGTGAACTGACAGGTTCCAGATCAAACAAATTCAACCAACAGACACAAGCACCTCTCTTCTTACCTTATGTGTAGTCCATTACAGTCAAGCTACTGGATCCATATACATATGATATGAAGAACTACAACTGGACTTTAGGTGAAATAGATTTCAAGCGAATAACAGTCCTGTTAAGAAACTTAATATGACTAAAGCCAATAAAGAGATAGCATATTAAATGCTAACTTTGGTGACCCTGAGAGTTTAATTGACTAAGGAGAAATTATCGCAGACAAAAACTAACCCTATACGCCGAATTAGATGCATGCATCTTGATTATAGGACACAAATCAACGAAAGACACTGTACAGTCTAAAATAGAACTCTCGCTGTTTGAATTCCCTGTGATATAATCAGTAAGCAAAAACCAAAATCCCTAAATCAGCAATTACTTCACCAACACACTGACTTCGCTGCAACCAAAGCAAATTCTATCAAAGTTAATCCCCAACGTAATTCACAATCCCAAATACGCAGGATACGGGAACAAAGTTAAGACGCCAGCAGCATATAGTAAAAGAAGACAATCGCAAACCAAAATTATCACCTGACGAAACTGATATGGACCCCAAGGTTACGATGAGCTGCGGAGCAATCAATGCAGAGGAAGATACCATAAGTCACAGAAGCCCAAGTCGGATTCTTCGCACTGCAATCGAAACACATCTGTAAACAGAACCCCACCGAAACCAGTCATATGCTGAGCGGGACAAAATATTACCAAATTCCCGGATACTGAACGAAGATCTGAGCTCGATCTACATATTATTATCCAAACCTCGACCAAAAAAATCTGCATAATTAAACAGAAGCAGAATTGAAGAGGGGAGAGATCAGACCTTGTTGTCGGATTTGGCCTTGAGCTTTCTGAAGAATACATTTTTGTCGGTGAAATTGTCATACGCCATGAGAAGTCTTGTCTCTGGAAACCACAGATCTTGTTGCTATTGAAAGGGTATTCGGGAATTGACAGATGAACCGAGTAGATAAACCTGATCACGGGATCGAGAGAGGAGACACAGAAGCGAGGATAAAGAGGAGAGACGTCAAAGCCCTGGATTTGTTTGGCTTCGCTTCACTCTCTGATGTTGTTGCATGCACACTTTATTGTTTTATACGCCCTCTGTCCTAAATTGACCGTCCTGTTTACTATTTGGACATGTCGCTTGACTTCAATTTTTAACATATAAGATAAAATAATTTTAAAATTTTAAGTTTTGCATATGATTCCTTATATGATAAACTATATATTACAATATTTAGTTTTAAAAATTATTTTATCTTATATGCTTAATATTGAAGTGGAAAAACGTGCCATAAAGCAAACAGACGGTCAATTCCGGACGGAGGGAGTAGTAACTACTATTCTATACTGAATACTTAATGTTAGTTTTTTTCTATGACTATTCAATTCATGAGCAATTCAATATTTTTGTCAAATTTCTTCCTTCACAATCATAAAAAATCTCGGGTCGCTTCGTCAACTCTATTAACTAAAATCCAGATGAAAAAAAACTATATTTTTAGGGTACATTTACAAACTCGGAGTTGGTGATAGAATTAGGGTGCGAGGAAACAGAATAGAATTAGGAAAGAGAATGGAAAGGAAAGGAAACAGATTCCCAAAACACACAAATTTTCTAAAAACACAGCTAGCACACCTAGATGATATTAACGTCGACGAAGACGTACGAGGGGCTCATTCAATAGTATAATTTTATGAATTGCAGTACTTTTAAGTTAAATTTAGATTAAAAAAATAGACAAAGATATTGTTGATAATGACATCGTTTCAACTAGTCACACGAAGTGGCAAGATAACGAATTCAAGTATGCTTTGAATCTATTAGGTTGTAACTTCGTGTGACTAGCCAAAACGGGGACATTGTCCCGTTTTATCGTGTTTTGACTTTTTTTTTTGTTTTGTGTCCCATTTTTTGTACGTGAATTTAACTTAAAAGTACTGCAAATATATATATATATAAAAGTACCTTTGAATGAGCCCGTTGTAATATGTGAAAGGTCTTGGGTCACTTGAATCTGTTATGTTGTCACTTTGTGTGACGATAGACGTTCTGTAAACCGTCTCAATTTACAGATTCTTAATAAATTTAGAATCATAATAGAAAAAAATAGGAAAAAATCAGTCTTAAAGTGCCAAAAAATGAGCGACATAGTCCCCCTGGAAGCAGGCGTCGCCGCTCACTCAACTAGGCGGGCGCTGTCACCCAATCAACTGGGCAGGCGTCAACGGCCACTCATGACGCCCACCCAGATGAGTGGGCAGTGACGCCTGCTTCCAGGGATGAATTTGTCTCGTTTATCGTGTTTTTGACTGTTTTTTTTTTCTGTTTTCTATCCTATTTTTGTACGTGAATTTAACTTAAAGGTACTGCAAATACATACAAAATTCCCTTGAATGAGCCTCTTGTAGTATGTGAAAAGTTTTGGGTATATATTGTTATTTCGAAAACATTTCAAAGCAGGGGCAAAAAGATCATTTTCTGATTAAGCGAATTGAAAACTCGATTGCGCGTGGTGACCCTCTTTTAGTGGTTGGATCCAAAGTATAACACCTGTCATGGATATCTTAAAATCTAATTAATAACTTATTTGAAACAAGATGTAAAATAAAAGAAAGGTAAGAAAGGAAAGTAACAAAGTAATTATTGGAGTTCACATAAGTGAATATGAAGGCATGGTACAAAAAAGAAACAGTTAGGCCAACCCTAATTACTTTTCAGCTTATGTGGTTACTTAGTTGAGTGGAATTCACCACTTTTCTTTCTCGGGGTTTCTTAGCTAAGAAATGTATAGAAGAGTACAATAATTGGTTTTTTTCTACTATTTTATATATGATAGTATAAACTAAAAGTAAGAGAAAGGTAGATAGTATATGGTGATTTGGAAATAGAAAAGTGAGAGAACGTTAAGACGTGTATTGTTGTAGAGTGAGTAGATTGATAAAGTTTATTATAGAAGAAAATATATTTTCTTCCTATTCAAAATATCTGTTATTTTAGAGATGAATCTGGACAAAAATTTATCCAAGGAGTATATCATACACCTTCTTATTCAAAACGACAGATATTTTGAATAGAAGGGAGTCTATAAATTTTGGGCATCCACGGAAATGTTAATAAGTGACATATTATTGCAGATGTCCTTAGTGTGATACCTAACTTGGCAATTTATATAACATGTATGAAAGAGAAAATGACTTAAAAATTATATCTTGTACAATATTGTCTCAAATATATATAATTTTTGTGCAATATTATTCATCTAGATTCAACCTCTTCAAAATTAGATCAGACATGAATATACTTTGACACTTCATAATTTTACTTGAGTTACTTGTATATATCAAAGAAATTTCTAAACCGTGATATGAGAATCAAAATATACCATACAAAATAAAAGCAACAATAATAATAATAATGCACTGCAAAATAGTAGTAATCCTTTCATCAACTCTAGAAATTTAAACGTCAAGACAAGTTTGATTCACCATCTAGTAATAAAAATACACCATATAATGTTGAGTAATACTAATATAATAATAGTGATTTGTAAAAAAATTGAAGTATGTTGTCTCCTGACGAGTTGTTCAATCGCAGAATCGATTATACGGCTGGGTTGCAAAATGTGCTGTGCAGTCCACTTATGTGGTAGTCCAGTCAGTATGTTGACTACACTGTTTATATGGCACATGAGTGAGAAGAAAATTTATATTAACTTTATATGGTTGTAACTTTTAATATATAAGTCAAAATGAAAAAAAATTATATCATTGTTCACCTAAATTCGAGCTCTTCAAAACAAGACCAGTCATGAATATGTTTTGACAACTTTGAAAAAAAAATATTTTTACATGTTATGATGATACACTAAAATGTTAATATGATTCATTAATTTTGATATTAGGATTCATTAAAATTGATATTATGATTCATTAAAATTGATATTATGATTTACTAACTAATAAGTGGTGAATTAGATAACAAACTTTGGAACCCATTAAAAATTATTATTATTTTGTAGTGTATTATTATTGTATGGTGTATTTTAAACCTTATATTGTGAATCATGTATTTTTCGTACATACCAAATTTGTTTTGTGTTGTATTATTGTTTAATTTTTTTATAATTATATGTTTACGTTGATACACTAAAATGATGATATGATTCATTAACTTAGATATTATGATTCATTAAAATTTATATTATGATTCATTAACTAATAAGTGGTGAGTTAGGTAACAAACTTCGAAACCGATAAAAAATCATTATTGTTTTGTAGTGTATTATTATTACTGTATGGTGCAATTTAAATCTTCTATGGTGAATCATGTATTTTTCATACATACCAAATATTGTCTTGTATTACATTATTGTTTAAATTTTTTTATTTTTATGTTTGCTATGATACACTAAAATGAAGATATGATTCATTAATTTTGATATTATGATTCATTAAAATTGATATTATGATTCATTAACTAACAAGTGATGAATTAGATAACAAACTTCGAAACTAATAATGGATCATTATTGTAATGCATTATTATTATTATTATTGTTGTTTTGTGGTGTATTATTATTATTTATATGATGTATTTGAAGTCTTATATAGTGAATCATATTTTTTTTTAACATACCGATTTCAAAACAGATAATGAATCATTATTGTTTTGTAGTGTATTATTATTGTTGTATGGTGTATTTTAAACTATATATGGTGAATCAAGTATGGTTGATATGTATAGATATATACATATAAAAAATATAAAATTTTAAAGTTGTCAAAATATATCCATGTCTGATCTTGTTTTGAAGAGTTTAAATTTAGATGAATAATGATATATATTTTTTTTCATTTTGGACTTATATTTTAAAAGTTACAACCAATTAAAATTAATATAGCAAAAAGACAGCCCAATCAGCAAAATAATCCAGTCAACAACTGACTGGACTGCCAAATAGATAGACTGCACAATGATGGACGCGGCTTGGCCGCACAATCTATCGTCTGTTGTTCAATTAGTGTACTTACAAATCGAATCATTTTACATTGTGTCATATCATACTAATAAATATTACATGTACTTTTAATGAATTGTTCTGTCACTTTTGTGAATCATCTTTGTTAGTCAGTCGATATGATTGGTTGGTTAACATATATCGGGTGTACGTTTGGGACTAGCGTCCCGGACAGCACTTTTGTGTGGCACCCACCCAAACCCACATTTTCCCCTATTTTTTTGGAAGCTACCACAAACGAACTATCTTTTTTTAAAGGGAAATTCACCATATACCCATGTTTTCTTTCGTAATTCACAATATATCCATGAGATTTTCGTAATTCAACTTTAAACATGCTTAAATGTTGTCCAAAATTGATGAAACTTTACATGGACGATGCTAAAGTGTTATATTTTGGTCCAAATCAAATTTGAAGTTTTTTTATCTCACATGTGACCTGTGGGACCCAATGAATATGTGACTGTTCATTGGGTCCCACAGGTCACATGTGAGCTTAAAAAACTTCAAATTTGATATTGGACCAAAATGTAACACTTTAGCATCGTCCATGTAAAGTTTCATCAATTTTGGACAACATTTAAGCATGTTTAAAGTTGAATTACTAAAACCACAGGGGTATATTGTGAATTACGAAAGAAAACAGGGGTATCTCGTGAATTTTCCCTTTTTTAAAAGTGGATCAATTGTTATATCATAACTATGGCTTACTACATGAGTTTAAGATTACAAGTAGGTTTGTCATAAAAATCGGCCAACATACTAGCCCAACTAATCAAAATCAGAGCATTTACTAAGCTCCAAACTTTCCACCCGTTGGATTTGTCAAATAACTTAGAAGTAAGAAAAGTTGGAAAAATCATAGTAATGTCATTACAAGGAATACAAAAACAAAAGAAGAAGCTTACGAATAATTTTTTCATTTCTCAACGGGTAGTGGGATGAAACATTCCTATGCGAATTAGAGTAGAGATTGCTTTTAGTAGTTTGACATCACTAATGGTGATGATGCTCTTTGAATAACCAGCCTCTTTTGCCCGGTTGCACACAAACATAATGGCTGAAGTCTTTGCCTGAAATATCCCTAATATTTATTAAATAAATAAAGCTTAATTAAATAATTAAATAAGCTAAAATAATTAATTAAGGTTACAAATATTATTGAGACGAGTTATTCAATTCATACATTTAGGGATTAATTTTGTAAACAAACGTAAGCATTAAAGAGGTTAATAAACCTCACATAAAATAACGAAATAAAAGAATATAATTAGAGATGGGATGAAAATAAAATTTACAATACTTATACCTAGGTGAATAATAGAAATTCACCGATAAGTTTAATATAAATAATAAAAATGAAATTAACAAATATTGGGTCGTATAACCTAAAGTTCATTACACGAAATAACGAATTAATAAACGTTATTAAAGGAGGAAATTAAATAATAAAATTATTATAATCTATCATACATAATAAGTCATAAAATAATGTTATACATTAAAATATCATATTTCAGGATTTAATAACAACCCAAACAATTTACGGAATTAATTAACAGTTTGAAACTGATCAGTTGGGTAAAAATTTCCTCATTGGACCATTAGACTGATTTAAAAACTATGAAAAAAAAAATGGTGGGCCGACCAGCCCAAATAAAAGAGCTAGCCGACCCTCTCTCCTTCACCATCCAGTCACGGTAATTCTCTAACCCTAACTTACATCTCTAAATTCCCTAATTTGTCCCTCTCCATTTTCTTTCTCTGGAGCCGCCGACTTCTTCTTCTTCTTGCGTGAGTTTTGCTCCATCTTCTTCAACAAGCTACTGAGTCCCTTCTCTTCTAAGGCTAATTACTCCCCTAATTCTTAAGAAAATCGTGTCTATATCTCCTCCTAATCCCAAACCGAGTCTGGCGCTTCTCTGCTCTTTCTTCTTCCGCCGCGAAGACAAGGTGAATTACACATTTGACTTCCCTCTCCATCAATCCAAGATTCTGAACTCATTTCCTTCTTCTTCAGTTTTTATTCTAGTTCAGTACCGAATTTCAACCCGCAAAGAAGGAGAAACGGTAAGAGTATTCCTAGCCTTGTTGTTTTCTGTCGAATTTTTCTTCAATCTACACTCAATTCCTTCTCCTTGATTCTGTATTACTAAAACGGGGGCAACAACCCCAGATCTGGCCGCGAGTTGGACCAAGGTCGAGAGAAGGAAGAGGGGGAAATGGAGAGCTAATGCTCTTTTTGGCAGCACCGAAGAAGGTAACCGAAATTCTTATCGGTTTTTGGTTGAAGTAGGAACCAAACACTAGGAAAAACTCTTCCTCTCTTCTGTATATTCGGACCCAAATTTCCCTTGCTAAACTAGTGACTAATGTTAGACTTGTGCGCTCTGTTACTGTTAGTAAGGTTCCGAAAATTTTGTTTAAGCTTGTGGTGTGAACTCTCGGCTACGAAACCGTGAACTTGTCAAACTTTAACCTTGTGAAACTTGTGAAATTTTGCTAGTTGAGTGCGAACAACGAACTGTCAAAACTTGGTGTAGATCTGCAAAACTTGTTTCTGGACATTGGAACCTTAGTTTTAGTTTCTGGCAATTTTGAAATTGTTGGATTTTATATATATTTGTGGTGCTAATACGTGAATTAGGAACCCTGTAATAGATTAAGTATTTCGAAATATATAGAAGAGAGATTTCGGTAATAAAGCCGTGATTTAAGAAAGCAAAGTTAGGAATATGAAATTAGGGTTCAAATTTTACGAATTAAGGTTTCCAATTAAGTTTATGACTAATTATTTTAGGGTTCTGATTAATTTGGGGAAATTGGAAACGTGGGTTTAACTGACGGGTTAGGGTTTTGGTTTAGGCCGCGTTCTATCACCGGGGCAAACGCAGCAAATGCTGCGTTTGTTTAAATGTGCCTCTGGTTAACCATTGAGTGACTGCCATGTAACTATGGATAAGTTTTTAGTCTAATCACTGAGTGACAGCTGTATCTCTTTATTTTGCAAGAGGAGATTAATCTCCTGAAAGTCATCATCGAACGGCGCCTTAGGGCTTCGTAATTAATTTAGGGATTTCTGAAATTAGGGTTTTATTTTGGGCAAAATTGGCTATTTAGGGTTTCTGGATGTATTAGGGGGCGAAATTGGTAATTCTGTAGGAATCTGGATAAAACTCGTAATTTAAGTTAAGGTAAAGTTAAAATGTAAAATCTGGGAAAATTAGAAGCAAAGTATAAATATGAAAAAAATGCAGTAATTGTAAATATGAAAAGATTTAGGGGTGAAATAGTATTTCTGACAAATCTAGGGCCAGAATAGAAATCCACAAAAAAAAAATTAGATGGGAAATAGTGGATTCCAGATATCTTTAGGACATTTTGGAAATTTCTGTAAATATAACTTGTCAAAATAAAAAAAATCTGGAAAATTATTGGGTTAGTCAAAAATCAGGTAAACTTGGGTTTAGTTTGCTTTAGGCTTGAAAAATTTAATCTAGAGAATTAAACTGGGTGAGTACACAATGGGCTGGAGAGAATGAAATGGATTTAGGCCTTGAACTAGTTAGAATAAGGGGAAATCGAACTGGGCTTAATAAACTAGTAACTTAGAAGCTTAATCGGGCTTATAAAAAAATGAATGGGTCTAATTCAAACAACAACCCAAATCTGTAAAATTTAATTAAGGGGAGTTAGAGTTATTAATTAAGGGGAGTTAGAGTTAAAGGAATCTTAATTTAAATCAGAATTCTTGTTGTGGGCTTCATCCCAGGATAGGAAGGGTAAACTAGGGTCAACCCTCAACAACCAAAAATAACATTAATTTAGTTAGTAGAAAACAATTGGATTAACTAGAATAAATATATGAGACAAAATTTAATATATTTATAACTTAGTAAATATAATGGACCAGTGTCCAATTTGAGGCTCAATCTTAGATAGATAAGATTTTGTGGGCCTAATAGTGAGATAAGGAATTTAGAGTTAGAAATAATTCTAGCTTAACTAGATATTGTATTGGGTCCAAGTCTAAAATAGGAAGTGATTTAATTAGAGTAAAATTAGGGTCAGCTCTAAACAAACAGATATGGTAAAAATAAAGTGGTAGGGCTAGAATCTAAGCTGAGGCTCAATCCCAAATTTAGACAACTAAAATGAATGGGCCTTAGATCATGGTAAGTCAGGCCGAAGGGAATAGAAATCGTAGGCAAATAAACTTGAGAGAATTAAGCAGGATTTAGTAAACGGTAAAACTTTAAGAAAAACATATACAAATGAAACCTAATGGGTTAGACAAAATGAGGTGTACTAAGTTTGAGTAACCGCTGAATTAGGCTTAAAAGTGCCATGGGCAATAAATGGGAAGTTTTAAATCACTTAAAAGAGATTTGATATAATTTCTGGGTGAAGTTAGATAAAGAAAACTGAAAATTATGAAGGATTATTCCGTTCAAATAAATTGGGCTTTTAGTTGGGCTTGATTAAATACATTTCATGTTAAATTAAATCCAGTTACAGAATGTATGTATCTAATTAAATCCACCACACACATATTAATTATCAAATATAACTTAAAGAGCGAATATTCATAAGAGAATCTTGGTAGTAATGATTACAGATTCCTTGCCACTAGTTTGGTGGAACAGGCAAGTAAAAGAGTTATGTTACTATAAGTAGGAAGAATACACAAGGAATAATGATGATGAAGATGAGGAATTAACAAATGGATTCTTCCTCATACTCTAGGATTCGGGAAAAAGGGATGCTCATGGCAAGATGGTGATGATGGTATACTCATGGTTAACATATTATAAAGCTGCATGTTCCAGGTATGTTGTTGTGTGATCCGAATGGCCCGAAGGTTACCTCGGGTACGGATAACTATGTGCTGTGTGACAAGAAGATATGAGTGTTTATATACTTTTGTGCAACATTATGTTGTTTACATATAGCATGTTGATTGGTGATGGTAATTCTAATTATCTTACCATATGACATGATATCACTACGACCTCCTTGTGACTAATCGAGAATGGGTTGTTTGCCAAATTGAGTACTCTAATCTGTAAATGGGATAGAGATACATGTAGTATCAAGATATATACATTAAGAGAATGTGTTACCAGTGAGTAACTTGGAAAGGAACGTAACATGATGTTACAGTACTATGAGATAGAAAGTTTGGTTATGATGATTATGATATATCTTCCTAAGAATGACTTTAGGAAGAAATTGGAACGACCTTGATAAGGCATTAACACTATGGTTTATATGATATGTGTTTTATATGTATGACTACCCTAACCAGTACAAGAATACCTACGGGGTTCTTGGTCGCGCATTATGGTGCACCAAGTGGATGCCGACAAACTGGCCGTTCAAATATTGGTATTGGTATGATCAGCGGATGACGACTAACTGGTCTGCTCAAATGTTGGTATGATGGTGTGATTCAATGAGGCATATGTGCCGTTGATATGATAAGGGCCACTGCCCAAGTTGACCCACCTTCTAATAGGGTACGTGTCACCTCCTAACATGTGACACGTGTGAAATTATGTGAGGACACGCGCGATGGGAAATTGGAGGATCTCTAACTATAGCTAACAATCGCCAGAAGGCACTGACAACGACTGACTTGTTTTGATCTTTATGTGTGAAACTTGGTCATGGTGACTGAGATGTTTATGTTATGCCTGGTTTGACTTGCTTTGAACTTCATGTTTGAAACCTGAATATGATGAATGTGTTGCTTATGTTATGCCTCGTTATAAGATCTATTTGTTGCTATGTTTAAATTGTATGTTAAGCATGTTGTTATATATTTATAAATCAGAGTTTGCATGAAATGAACCTGCATGCTCACTTGGCAAATACCTGGGTTAATTCTGAGGGTTCAGGAAGATTGCATGATGACATACTCAGTAGTTGGGCTGATCCCTCCAGCAATGTTTTTTTTCAGGTGTGTAGATTTGAAATTCGAAGACGAAGAGCGGGCTGTGGTAGACTGATGTTTGGGATTTCTGATGAAATTTGGGCTAAGCCCTGGGTTGTAGAGTTGCTCACAGTTATAGTTAGAATTTGAATTAGGCTGTTACATGGTAAGCTATCTCTGTCATCACAGCGTTGTTTGGTCGGTTGTTGGTTTGGGTTGGAGGCCTTGTCATGTGCGTTGGGCACGTGACGGCGGTAGCATCTCTTTTGGTTAAGCATTTGAATATTAGACTTCCGCTGTATATATCAAATATATGTATATACTATATGGTGCGTAGATGTTAATCGGGTTCATGGAAAAGGATGTTACATTGCCTCAACATTTTCACAAGGTCGCACCGTTAGAGTTCGCAATAGTTTTAGCAACAACGAGAAAGTGACCAAGTTTCCTGTAGCAGCAGCAGCTCGTAAAGATGGCATTATCATCAAAAATCAAGGGAGGTTGAGAAGGTCAGGAGGAGACTTCCTCCGCAAGTGACTTATGGTAAGCCGTAGTAAAAAAAAAAATTAGCTCCAACCATAGTAACAATAGCTGGACCATCGTTGTGTCTTGTTTTATTTTTTGTATCATACAACGCCCATATAAGATTGAAAATCCTGGAACGTTTTTCATTAGACTAGTGGAGGGCTGAGAGGAAGAACCGGTCTTGGATTACACCTTCCAAAACCTGGGGAAAGCTATTAGTATCGATGATCCCATTCCATAAGTCCTTAATTGTCTAGCAGTCAAACAAAAAGTGAAATATCAGGAGTCGTCTCACTGCTGGAAAAAAAAGAATAAATAACTCCCCTTTAACAACGGTTATATTGTAAATCATTTTTTTATCATAGACCGGACATCTTAAACAACACTTTTGTTATCACGCCTAAAGTCAAAAACAACGCTATGCTACAAAGCGTTCTTTAAAGAGACATGTATTAAAAACGTTTCAGGAAGGAAGCGTTTTTTATGTGTTTTTTTAAATGAAGCGTTTTTTATGTTACCTAAATTAATACTCTTTTCGCCCTCCCGCTCCGTCTTCTCATCAATCAAATCGCGACTGTTCCCCTACCACTCTCTGTAAACGCTCTCTGTAACACGCTAAGCTCTCTAGCTTCTCAATCCAAACCATCCTAGAATTAAATTCATTTCGATTCCGCCGCGGCGCGCCTCTTCTCTTCCCCTTTCTTCCGATATCTGCGCTCGCCATCTTCATCAATATTCTAGCTTCTAACATTCTCTGCAACCCGGCGGCCAAACTGTTGATGCATGCGTCGATATCAATCGTCGGTGCCTCGAGCTCTCTCCCTATCGGTAATATTGAGCTGCGAACACATATATGCATATCGATCCTTATTTTTCATATATATACTCTTCGGTAATTAATTTTGATTTTGCAAATCGCACGAACAGGGAACATACATGCCCTGTCGCACGCACGGCGGCGCCTCTGGATTACAACCCCAACTAGCGAAAGGAACAACATACATGCGCGCTAGATCTGTCGGCTCTATTCTTGTGCTGATGAGGTAATTTTGCAAACCGAACTTCTTAATCAGGAAAATACATGCTCTGTTTGTTTGGGATTAAGGCGTCTGTTTGTTTGGGATTAAGGCATCTGTTTGTTTGGGATTAAGGCGTGAAATATATTGTGTGTGTATTGTTTGGGAATAATTTTGCATGCAAACCAAACTGTGGCGCGCGCATTTGTTGTTAACCTATGTGTGCTTGCAAACCAAACTTGTTAATCAGGAACATATATACTCTGTTTGTTTGGGATTAAAGGCGTGAATAAAGTGTATGTGTGTTTGGGAATAATTTTGCATGTAGACCAATGGACTTGCGCGCTGGTTTTTACTATGTGCTTATTGTTGTTAATCAGGCGCGCATATTGTTGTACTATATATGTGCTGATGTTTACTTGCTGGTACAATTAATGGACTTGGGAATTAATGTGTAATATAATGCGTTTCGGCATGCATACAAATATAGTATATATGGCGAAATTAATTTGGTTAGATGATTATAGGGTGTATTAATTAATGCTATATATTATATTATAGTATAACCTAGGGTGCAAATATTAGATGACCATAGGATGTATTAATTAGTTACAAAGGCATAGCATTACGGCAGCTTGCCTGACGTCCCCTTCCCCATATTGCTTTTACCTTAACATCCACCCAGAAGTTTATCTACGTTTCTACCAATACCAACATCAAAAACTTTTAAGTTCCTTCACATTCTTCTCAGATTTGTTATCCGGTCAAGCTAGGCATTCCAATTAACCCTCTAATGTTTTGGAAATCTATATGACCACCATTGGCCATATTAGAGACCTCTAGCTACTTACAGCTTCTTAATTTCTTGTAGTTATTATTTTAGTATCCCTTTACATTTTTTGGCTAGCGCCTATGACCTTCGATCGTCATCAACCTATAATAAAAAAAAATCGAACTCGTACGGGCCCACCAACTTTATTTTCCTTCACGACCTTTCTTCTCTCCTTTTCGATTCCTTTAGTCACCTCTAACTAGTATATATGTTGTGGAAGCTTCAGTAGACCGAACAATCAGAACTGGACAACACTGAAACATCACAGAGAAAATCGGATAAAAAGTCAGACGAATTTGGCCGATGGAGACGGTTGCTGCCTCTGTTGAAGATGAAAGTACCGACGATCATGATGATTCTTCTACTGATACAAAAGAGACAGAAGAAGAAAAACATGATACAAAAGAGATAGAGGTAGATACAGATGAAAGGATGAATGGGAACTAAGAAACAGAGAGGTTGAAGAAATTGGCTAAATAGTTAAGTGAGGCTGCCACGAAGTAAAGTCCGGTGGCGATTAACGAATTACCGGCCCACTTCATGACCTTGAATGAAGAAAACAGTTTTCTAGAATAGTTATATGAGGAGGATAGGAGGAAACTTAGTCGATTATATGGTGGCATGGGGGACTATATGAAGATAAAGTGGTACCAAATCGCCCGGTTGATGAGTTTCATGTCTTATGGATGGAGATGGAGAAGCTAGGCACTTCTCCATCTCCAGTTTCGATTGGATTCACATATTCTTTCAGTTTTGAACATCGATAGGTCTGAGAAATCTTTAAACACTAGGACATGAGTGTCTGTAGATTGCATGTAGTCATTTCGAATACTAGCCACACACAGTTGATGTGGGGTGCATCATACCTTTTAAAAAAACTAGATGAATATCTCTTGGAAATTAAAAATATTGAGATATTCCCCCTAAGTATGATTCCCCCTGAGTTTGCATGTTAAGCGACTTTAACAAATGATAGCAATAAGTGACAGCTTTTATGCACAATAAATGACAGCTTTTATGTTATACTACTAAGGTTACAGTATAACATAAAAGCTGTCATTTATTGTGCATAAAAGCTGTCACTTATTGCTATCATTTGTTAAAGTCGCTTAACATGCAAACTCAGGGGGAATCATACTTAGGGGGAATATCTCAATATTTTTAATTTCCAAGAGATATTCATCTAGTTTTTTTAAAAGGTATGATGCACCCCACATCAACAATGTGTGGCTAGTATTCCAATTGACTGCATGCAATCTACAGACATTCATGTCCAAGTGTTTGAAGATTCTCAGACCTATTGATGTTCAAAACTGAAAAAAGATGCGAATCCAATCGAAACTGAAGATGGAGAAGTGCCTAGCTTCTCCACCTCCGTTTCCATCCATAAGTCATGAAACTGATCAACTGGGCGATCTGGTACCACTTTATCTTCATATAGTTCCACATGCCACCATATAATCGACTAAGGTTCCTCTTATCCTCCTCATACAACTATTCTGGAAAACTGTTTTCTTCATTCAAGGTCATGAAGTGGGCCAGTAATTCATTAATCTCCACTGGACTCTACTTCGTGGCAGCATCACTTAACTTTTTAGCCAATTTCCTCAACCTCTCTGTTTCTGAGTTCTCATTCATCCTTTCATCTGTATCTGCCTCTGTCTCTTTTGTATCATGCTTTTCTTATTCTGTCTCTTTTGTATCAGTAGAAGAATCATCATGATCGTCGGTACTTTCATCTTTAACAGAGGTAACAACTGTCTTAGCGAATTGGAAATTTTTGCTCAGGTACGTATTATAAGTACTTTTGTGTTTGAATTGGTGATTTTAACTATTTGCGCATGTTTGGATAAGTTTAAATGGTGTACTGAATTGCTTTTATAATTCTCGCGTGCAACTTGTTGATTTCTTCCCAATACTTATTCACAAGCCGATCTCAAGTTTGTCAATAAGGAGAGGGCGCACACATGTGTTGAAAGCACTAAATTGATCATAAGAAGTCATGAGTCATCTATCTTTTCTTTTTTCAAATGGTTGTATTGTACATGTTATGATCGAACTTGAACCATTTTTAGTAGTTTGGTTAACTAGCTAGTTACAAATGTTGTAGTTGATCGATACTACACTTAAGCCTATGTGCACTGGTATAATATTAATACAAACAAAGTACTGTTGTTGATCTATTAATTAAAATTCACCAGTTTGGTTGATCTGGTATATATAATGCAAACAGGTTTTGAATGATTTTGTGATTTTAATTTTGTGTTATGCGCAGGGTAATAAATTGTATAAAAATAAAAATTAAAAAAAGGACCATATAAGAAACGCTTATATGTATAAGCGTTTCTTATACTCTCACGCTAAATGTCATAAAGAACGCTTATCAAGATAAGCATTTTTATAAAGCTTCATAAAGAACTCTTATAATAAACAAGCATTTTTTATAGTCGGACATAAAGAACACTTCAAGGTGAAAGTGTTCTTTATGCCTCATAGATTCCCGCCACCTTACCCTTTTTAAAAAAATGCTTTAGCAATAAGCGTTCTTTTAAATTAATGTATAAATAATGCTTACAACACGTTCTTTAAGAGGCTCGACCATTTGCGTCGCCGGCATAAAAAACGGTTATAAAACGTTTCAAAAGATAAATAAAAACGTTGTTTATTCCTTTTTTCCAGCAGTGCCTATCCTTCTTGCCAGATTATCCTAATAAGGAATTTGACCTTTAGAAATTTCTAGCCTAATGAGTGGCATCTTGGAGGAGAGATCTTGGGATCAACCTGTTTGAGAGTCTTCCAGAGGAAAAGGCTTGAATCTCAATAGTCTGCAGGATAAGGAGAGAGTAACCATATTTGACCGGGTAGACCCCATGGTGATCCGGGTTTCACCACCAATGATTAGGATTGCCCCAATTAATTGGGGTATTAGGATGTCCTAAACATTAACAAGATTGAAGTTGTTATCGAGGCTCTGGATATTTCATGATAGGGAATCCCAATCCAGAAGTTAATTAATAGAGGACAGGTTAGAATTATATGGGCGGGAAGAACTAGGCTTGAAGTTTGAACTTCTATTAATCCATGGAGAAGACCAAGGATTGATAGAAAACCATTCCTAACATTTTACCTGGTACCAAATTTAATCACCTCGAGATGCTGAACAAATGGATTTCCATATAGGACTATCATTTGTTGAAGAAGAGGCTTCCAAAATGGTTTTCCCAGAAAAATAGATAGCTTGAAGAGTTCTTTCCACCAACGATGAAGGATTAGTAAGAATGAGCCAGGCTTGTTTGGCTAGCAATGCAAGGATGAATAAGGATGATGATGAAAATCCCAGACCTTCTATAGATTTGAGGGTGCCGATATCTTTCCACTTAGGCCAATGCATGCATTTTTTTGTCACTGTTGCCCGCCCACCAAAAGTTAGAAATAAGAGAATCCAATTGTTTAAAGATAATATGTGACAATTAAAGAGGGACATGGTGAAATTTGGGAGGGATCGGAGAACACTTCTAACTAGGATAGAGTGGGCAGCTTGGCACATTGGCCTTACCCAACTATAGATTCTTTTTTAAGAGAGGTGATAAGGTAGTTGAAAGTCTCATATTTCTTTTTGCCCATCTTTAGAGGAAGCCCAAAATAATTCGTGAAATTTATGGTTTCAAGGATACCAAAGACTGAAGAGATATGGTTCTTGATATTCTGGGGGACTTTTTGTCACAAAAGCAGTTATGACTTTTGGTTGTTGATGGCATGACTTGAAACTTGAAGATAAGCCTTTATAATGGATTTAAGGGTAGAAGCATTATTTATTACCTTTCGCTTTCCCATAAAACATAATGTCGTCTAAAAGGCAAGGTAGGAAATAGGAGGAGCATTTTTCTTCACCACTATAACCTTGTAACAAATATTTTACATGATCAGGTTGATACCACATAAGAGGGCCTCCTGAGCGATGATAATGGAAAGGGGGATAAAGGATCCCCTTGTCTTAAACCTCTAAGTTGTCGGAATGAAACTGTTGAGAAACTATTTATTAAGATACGCCCATGAACCGAAGAAATACAATTCATCACCCGGATCTTCCATAGATCTATAAAGTTCTGTGTTTCTTCTTTGCTCATTACAATCTTCCTTTTACCCCTTTTTTACAGACTTGTAATCATCCAAAAGGATTTACTATGGTCTAACTTCGGGTGTACTTCTTCTTTAGCTTTGGCCCGAGCGTGGTAGTTGCCACATGGTCTCTATGTCCCGGCATGTTGCTCTTTAGAGAGGGTCACGAAGTTGATTGATCTGTGGCTCTTGCTTCCATGGAACTCACCAAAACGCCACAGGGATCTCTTCTGGTTGCGGCCTCTTCGGTGGGGGAAGGAAACCTTCTTTCATAGCTACCTCATACTTCTCTGGGTTGATCTGTATGATTTTTGCGCCCAGATAGGGGTTTCCTTGGGAGGGAGTGGCTTGAGCCTTGAAGTAAGTTTGTACCTTGACCCTTCGGTCGAGGAGCTTACTCCTACGGTACTTCCCCCTATACCGGCTCTCTTTTCTACAGGGGCCGGCACCTTGAAACTATTTACCAGATCTTTGGCCTTGCTCTCGGCTACCTCTGATTTTAGGAAGTCATGGAGCAACTCAGCCAATTCTCCATGAGTCTTTGATGCCTTTCTTGCTATTTTTCCCGTGAGCAGAGGGTGAGTCAATCCATTCCAGAACGCCTTAATCAAAATTTTTTCATCCACGTCGTCAATCTCTGCGACTTCCTTGTGGAATCGTTCATTGTATTCCTTCATAGATTCTCCTTTTTATTGTTTTATGTCCATCAACTCAATTGTTTCTTTTTAAGCCTATTTGCTGGCCGTAAAATTCTGTTAGAACTCCTCTGTGAGTTGTTATAAACTGGAGATAGATTGAGCGGGCATTGTGGAGATCCAGCTTGACGATCTCTTGGAGAGTGTCTTGGAAAGATGTTGCACATAGTGAGGGAGCTGATCCCCTGAGTGTTCATGACGAACAAGAACTTCTTGATGTGTTGGGCCAGGTCCTCTGTCCCATCATACTTCTCAATTGTCAGCGCAACGAATCAAGGGGGAAGCTTCGCTTTCCTAATTCTCTCAAATAAGGGATATAGTGAAATATCTACAAATTTCTAAGGTAGAATACGTATAATATAAGGTGGGTATAAGTGGGACGAATATTAAAGTAAGTTAAATATAATAAGGTTGCATAGCCCAACTTTAGGAGTTAATAGCTGGCACAGGGAAGTTAATCCATTATTGATTTAATCCATTATCGATTTTATTTTAGTATTATTTAATAAACCCCCTTTTATCTTTCTTCCAACGACATTGGTATCTAGTATGTATTTGCCCCTACAGATTTATTACATTAAATAGATCTCAAGAGTTCAAATTCAACTTTACTTCCTTTTAATTAATTACACTTAATTCTGAGAGTTCATATCTGATTTTTCTTCTTTAAAATTAAATTAATTAACAAACCCCTATTCTTCTCCTAACATTTTATTTATTGACCTTCTAGATTCTTCTTCTAACGCTAATACATTTCCTAGCTAGAATTTCCTAACTTGGTTTTTCTATATCTCTTTCTATTTTATCCCCCTCCTATGTCAACTAAATATTTATTAATTCTTCCTTTAATTACTTACTCTCTCTCCTATCTTGTTACAATGAATCACTTCTTCTACTGATTCAAATTAGAGAATTATTTCTTAATTTCTAAAAAGGATATTGTTAAAGGTTTAACTTTTCCCCTCGATGATTCTCAATGTCGCTATGCTGCATATTTTCTAAAAGTATTTGCAATATCCTTCTAAAATTATTTACATCATATAATTAATCCTTTTATCCTTTTAGAATTGTCTTTCTTAATCTACTTAATTTATATTAATATTTCTCTTTCCCTAATTTATTTTATTTAAACCACAATATTTCTGATCGTTCCTTCATCCTCAACACGCCACCTTCACGTTCTTCTATCTCAACCTCCTAAACTCACGCTCATTCTTTTGCCTTGGTCAGAATCCTTCCTTGGTGCCAACTAGAGTTATATCAGGTAAAGTTATTGTGTAGATAGTACGTAAAATTATTTGGTTGAGTTTGTTGATTCCTGATTATGGGTTATTGTGATCTAGACAACGGTGTCGTCGATGAACGTTATTGGTGATTCCATTGAATCATCTTCCTGAGTCAAGGAAATGATCAGGTAAATTCTATGCTCATTGTCGGTTTACTGTTGTGGATTATTTTCCTATCACAAAAGGTATTTTGAGGATCTCTACTAACGTTTTGTAAGTTGGGTTGTGACTTCTTCACGTGATGTGAAATTATGGTGTTCTATAAATTGGAATTGAATTTTGTTTTGGGAGCTCTTCACTAGATTTAATTGCTTTGGGGTTCTTGGTGCTCTCTGATTCACCATGATGGTTCTCTGCACCGTGAGCATAAATTAATTACACTGAATAATATATATTTTACGCGGCATACAATGACTGCAGCTAAGCTCTATGATCTACTCTATGGACTGATGATTCATAGGGGGTGTGCACACTTAAGGACTTAGGGTGAGGGTATTTGGTATTTCAGTCCGTTGTGACTGTCTGGTTATTTTTGTGGTTATTCCTGTTGAAGGCTCCCCAATTATTTTACTGGATATCGATTGCTGGAAGTGGATTTGGAATGTTGGTTTGTAAATCCTGAATGTTTTGTTTAACTATTTGCAAAAGAGATTTCCAAAATGTATTTTACGTAATGAGATGGAGTTTACTCAGTTTCACTGATTTGCGTGATCCCTTCATACTTTTGTTGTTGTTTTCTGATCGCAGGTACTGATTGCTGATATGGGGATGGGAACGCGTATCATTTAGTTAGGAAGACTGATAATTAATTGAGGCAATGTTTTGGGATACTTTGATTTCATTTTGAATGTTTGGCATTATGGTTTGAGATTCAGAGTTTTTGGCTAGTTGAATTATTTATGTGACATTGACAAAGCTTGGTTTGAATTAAGCTTCCACGTATTATAATTTAATCTAAGCAGTGGTTTGATGTTAATGGTAATTTAGCCTAAGCATCCAAGGATTTGGGTGTGGCGGTAGCACCTTGGATTTCAAGGAGTTTTTCCGCTGTATTTCAGGGTAAATGTGCTATTGCAGTTTATGTATTAGTTGTGTTGTCTTTAACATGGATTTGTATAAGTTTTGGTTTGTTCTTTGTCTCTGTTTTCGTTTTAAAATCGCATACAGGGACCTGTCTGAACATCCCTCCGGACATCAACGTTCGGATAGGCCCCGAGAGTTAAAAGTGTTTCGCAGTTCTGGGTGTGTCAGAATATCTGTTCAAACATTGAAGTTCTGACAGCATGCGAGGATGAATCAAAATTGCAAGTCTCGACTGATATCCGAACTTGCAAGTTTGGACTAATGTTCGGACCACGTAAGGAAATTTTTCGGACTTTTAAACTCGACTTGTGTCCGAACTTCGAAGTCCGGACACAAGTTCAAACACCATCGTATTATGATTTTTCCAACTCTCGACTTGTGTCTAAACATCAATGTCCGGATATAAGTTCAGACAAAAGGTTTTCCTGAATTTATTTTCCTCGGCTTGTGTCCGAACGTCAGACGTTCGGACACAAGGTCGGACAGATCTTGATTTTCACTTTTAGGACTCGCTTGGAGTCCGTTTTCAAATCCGTTTCCGCTGTTAGACTCGTGTTTTCATAAGATATCTTTTGAGATAAAATCCAGGGTGTTACAAGGTGGTATCAGAGCCGTGTTTTTGAAATAAGATAGGATTCGATTAAACCGGACTAAAATTTTGGGGATAAGCCGTTTGGGGAGTTGTGTTGCATTATGATGTGTAATGTGTCTGTTGATTTACATTGGATGTTCCTGTTTACATGTGTTGGAAGGATGCACAAGGATTATTGGATATTGTTGTATATATATATATATATTATTAGTGTATATTGTGTATATGATTAGTACACGAGGAATGGAATAGTAGAACTTGCAGTATAACCTGAGGGGTGATTATGGAAATAGAGATTTAAACTCCTTTGAATCATAATCAGGAGTTCACCTGAGCCCAAGCGAGTAGGACTGGCAGACCGACTCAACTTCACGTACAACACCCGAAGTAGGAGCAGGAGGACCAACATGGCAGCTAATGACCCCATGAGGCAGCTTCAGGAGCTCACGCTGAACTTGGGGTAGATTGTCCAACGCCAGGCACAACGGGACAACGTGCCCGAGGACTACACTAAGAGGGTTCCGCACCTGAAGCCATCCACCTTTGCTTAGGAGGAGGACCCGGTTATACTTGAGGACTGGATCCGGGAGTTCGATAAAATCTTCGATGCTGTCAACTGCCCAGAGGATAGGAGAGTCAACGGAGCAGTTTACTACTTCAAAGGTGAGGCCAACATCTGGTGGACGGCCAACCAAGATGTCCTACGAGCTGAGCCTAACTTTGGATGGGATGCGCTGCAGTAAGCTATGAGAAGGCGCTTCTACCCGGAGCATGTACGGATGAAGAAGTATCTTGAATTTTCTGAGCTCAAGCAGCTATCCAAGAGTGTGAAGGAGTATCATACAAAGTTCTTGGAGTTGGCTAGATTCGCACCTACAATGGTCCCTGACGAGGCTTCAAAGGTGCAGAGGTTTGTGGGGGACTCAACTGGAGTCTCTAGGAGGCCTTGAGCATATTGACCATCCCGACCCTCCAAGATGCGTACGGGAAAGCTGCTAACCTATACAGGGTGCAATAGAAGAGGAGGGAGGTCCAAGCGGACCAGAAGAAGAAGATTGAGGACGGGGAGGATTCCTGGGGTCGTGATGACAGACCCAGAGACCTAACTAGGAGAAGAGATGGAGGCCGAATTCTGATGAGAGGCGATGGTCCGAGGGGAACCAGAGACAGACCCAGAGGTGGGGTGACCAACCCCAAAATCAGACTCAGAGGACGGAGCATGGGTGAGAGAGGCACTTCCATTACAATAGGTGCCATAAAGACCGCCCGGGGAAAGACTGTGAGGGGAATTTGGTCACTTGTTTCTGGTGTGGCAAGAAGGGCCACAGGGTATTTGAGTGCTTCAAGAACCCTCCAAGGGATAGCCAGAGGAGAGGAGGTGAAATACCCCTAAATAATTAAACCTTATTTAAACATATAATTAACTACATTAAGGTATAAACAATCAAGCATGTAAAACCTTATGGCGTAAGGTTTAAATTAAGGAGAACGTATTACATTATTATGGGCATGTAATAACTTGCGAACAAACGAACAATTAATATTAATACGGTCACGCACTTATATACATACGTATATATATGTACATATACACAACGTTACAATATTATAACGTTGTATAGATAACTAATATCGCGACATGATAATATAGTCGCATGGGTACATATGACCGAGAACATATAATTAAAACACGACAAATAAAATAGTCGTATCCATATATGGGTATAATCAATAACGTGACATAACAAAAATAGCCGCATATATATATATATATATACCTAATAACGCGACATATTAACTTAATCCGTCGAAGCCATGAGCGCAGCTACGCTCTTCTAGCTACAAATCAAACTCTGCCCCAGCGAGCTCCTACCGTCGAAGCCATGTGCTCTTCCGCCGGATGAGAAGCAAAGCCAAAGAATTTGTTCGCCGTAAGTCAATTGGTCTCGGGAAGTTTGTTTGAACAAAATTGGCCGGTTGGGAATTATGAACCCTAGTTTCCTCCACAAAGCAAGGTCGCTGTGATTGAACTAGCTGTTGGGTTGAGTGTGTGTCATTCTTCTAGGTTTGGTTTGCGGGTTGTTGATGTATACGCTGTTGTTTGGACAGAAGAGCATTGGAGATGCAGTGCAAGAGATGAGTAAAGTGAGGAACACAAAGCTCCAACTCTTTTCGGTTCTTCCATCACCGACTCCATCGGCGGATCAGCTAATTCTCGTTCAGTTCATCTAACCATCACTGTGGTGATTTAAATTTTGCCTAATAGCAAACAGTAACACCTTCCGCAAGTGCTATTCGCTGCAAGTCCACCTTCCGTCATCGCCGCAAGTGCTATTCCCCGCAATTGCTTTTCGCCGCCGGTCCACCCTCCGTCATCGCCACAAGTCCACCTTCGTCTTGCTACTGTCTTCATCTGAGGTGCTCAATTTTGGCTCGCAGTGCAGGTAACAATTGGGCTTTCTGTTCGCCCGGAATAATGTCGGTTTTAGTTACGAACTGCCGTGGCTTAGGTAATGTGGCGGCAGTTCGTTGGTTGGTGGGTTTAGTGTCTAGACAAGCACCACTTTTTGTAATTCTCTTAGAAACTAAGCTTTCATCTTTTGAGATGCGCACGGTTGCATCTAGGTTTCCGGGGTATAGTTGGGTGGCGGGTGATAGTGAAGGTCGGAAAGGGGGTGTGGCCATGTTTTGGCGGGACAATTTGATTGTTTCCTTGTCTAGTTTTTCTGCACATCATGTTGATGTTGTTGTCAGTCATTTTGGGGGTGTTCAGTGGAGGCTTACGGGTGTGTATGGATGGTCTCATGTAACTGACAAATGGAAAACATGGTGACTTTTACATTATTTGCATGCGCAGTGGACGGGCCCTTGGGTTCTAGGTGGGGATTTCAATGAAGTTCTGAACTTGCGGGAACACCAGGGCCGGGGTTTTCGTTCCCAAAGGGCAATGTCTTCTTTCCACTCATGCTTATCTGATTGCTCGTTGAGGGATTTGGGATTCAGTGGCCCTTGCTATACATATACAAAGCGCGCAGACTTTCCTTTTCATGTTAAAAGTCGTTTGGATCGGTTTGTAGCGAATGATGCATGGTTAGCGCACTTTCCTAATGCACTTAATGTTCATCTTCGTTGGGGACGACCAGATCACCGGCCTATAAAGTTAACCTTGCAACCATCCACTCGTAGAGGACCAAAGCCGTTTTCGTTTTGAGAATTGTTGGGCTTTGAATGATCAGTGCCGTACTTTGGTTCAATCGGTATGGACTCATAATCCGCATTTGCATGGTTACACAACCAAAGTCAAGTTATGTGGTCAGGAGTTGCGTTCATGGGGTGTTAGACAGATTTGGGTCGAGAAGAAAGCGCTGCGTCAGGCCCAAATAGAGCTCGACCGCCTAGATCAACAGGCCCCAAGCCCTTAGAATCTGGCCCGATGGAAGTCTTGTTCAGATACAGTGGATATGCTTTTGCATCGGGATGAGGTCCGTCTCTAACAACGTTCCAGAATCAGTTGGCTTTCGGCAGGTGATAGGAATAATAAGCAATTTTTCAATAAGTTCAGGGCTCGCTCACGTCGTAATGCCATTTATTCTCTTTCCTCACCTTCGGTCCCGCCTGCAACCTCCTGGGACGGTGTGGAATATGTGGCTCGTTCTTTCTTTCAAGAGCTTTTTACTACTACAGCACCTCCGACAGACCCGCATCTTCTGGCATGTGTTGAGGATCGTGTTCCTCCGGAAAGTTATCAGCCCATGGGCCAGCCTTTTACTCGAGCTGAAGTGGTTGCAGCTTATAAGCAGTTGAATCCATCCAAGACCCCTGGGCCTGATGGTATTAATGGGGTTTTTCTACGCCCTTATTGGCCTATTATAAGTGAAGATTTTATTGCCACACGTTAAAGTTTCTTAACACTGATGCTTTGCCCTCGGATCTCAATCACACTCATATTGCTCTCATTCCAAAGAAACCGGGGGCCACCTCTATTACGGATTTTCGACCCATTTCCTTGTGTAATACTGTTTATCACGTCATTTCCAAGGTTCTTGTCAACCGGGTTCAGCATGTTCTGCCAGCAGTCATCTCTTCGAATCAGGGAGCTTTTGTGCAGGATCGTTCAATCTCAGATCAGGTGCTGCTTACTCATGAGATTCTTCATCTGATGCGCACTTCAAAGGCCCACATTCGTGGTTTTTTTGCGTATAAGGTGGATATGTCAAAGGCTTTTGATAGGGTGGAATGGTCTTTTGTCTTGGACGTTTTGGCTCGTATGGGTTTTCATCCGGTTTGGATTCAGGCTGTTCGTAAGTGTCTTACAACAGCCACCATGTCTGTGCTTATTAATGGTTACCCGGGTGCTACATTCTGACCAGAGCGTGGCCTACGCCAGGGTGACCCTTTATCGCCTCTACTCTTCATTTGCTGCATGGAGGTTTTGATGTCTGCCATTCCTCTTTCTGCTCAGGTGAACCAATTTCAAGGCTTTTCCTTTCCTGGTCTCCCCTCGCCAATTACTAGCCTTCTGTTCGCGGATGACTGTATCTTCTTTGGGAAGGCTTCAACCCCGAATGCTCAAGCTTTCGCTCACATCCTTGATGATTTTAAGCAGGCCTCCGGCCAAAGTATTAATGTTGACAAGTCGGCTATTATGTTTTCCTCTCTTCTCCGCCCTGATATTCGCCAGGGAGTTGCGGGAGTGCTCAGTGGTCATCCGGTTCAGGATTTGGGAATGTATCTGGGTTTCCCGGTACAGGTGGGGCGCAATCGCAAGGCAATCTTTGCTTATATTAAGGACAGGGTTGCCCGCCGTATTCAGGGTTGGTCTTCTAATACATCTCAAGCAGCGCGTCTCAATCTTATCAAGTCAATTTTGCAGGCCATTCCGACGTATGTGATGTCTGTTATTGCTTTACCTCAGTCGGTCCTCAAATCCATTAGGCGTATGATTTCTTGCTTCTGGTGGAGTGGTTCACAAACTACGAAAGGTATCCACTGGACGAAGTGGGAGGCTCTTTGTCTTCCTCTTTCCTCTAGTGGTTTGGGTCTTCGTGATTTGCGTAGTTTTAATCGTGCGCTTCTTGCCAAGAAACTATGGCGCATCTTAACAAACTGTGAGTCGTTATTGTCTCAGTTCTACACGGCCCGTTATCTGGGCAACGGCCCTCTTCAGCTTCTTCAGCCTTTATCTACCGCAAGCCCCGTCTGGCGCGCTCTCCTTGGTGTTCGGGATTTGATACAGCTTGGGGCCAGGCGCAGAATTGGTAATGGTCTTTCTACTGCCATAAGTGATCGATGGCTTCCTTCCAAGGAGGGAGGCATGCCTTTTCTTTGGTCTATTCCACCATGTCACCAACAGGCTTCTGTGTCTACTTTGATGCTTTCTCCTTCTGCCTGGAATGTTCCTCTACTTCGGACCATTTTCCACCCAGAGGATATTCAGCATATTTGTAATGTGCAATTGCCTGCTGATGTGCTCTCCCCTGACTCGTGGTTCTGGGGCCTGACCAGTTCAGGTCTTTACTCGGTTAAGAGTGCTTATCACTGTGATGTTGCGCTTTCTTCAGGCTCGTCCCTCTACATCTTCATCGAGTCCTTCTACCCAGGGTCTCGCCACTAAGCGTCTTTGGGCACTGGACTTGCCTCCGCGCATCCGTTTGTTTGGCTGGAAGCTGCTACATAGAGCAGTGCCTTGCCGGGGTGTGTTGGCTAATCGGTTGCATCGTCCTGATTTGGCAGCTTGTGCACTTTGTGGTGGCGATGAGACCCTCATCCATGCTTTCTTTACCTGCCCATCTGACACCCCCTTTTGGGACCGTCTACGCATGCCTTTCTCTCCGCCCGCTGGGCCCGATGCGGTTTTCATCGACTGGTACACTCACTCATGCGCTACCATGTCTCGGACCAGCCTGTCCTTGCTCACGTCGCTTCTTTGGCGTCTATGGTATGCCCGCTGTCAGTTTTCGCATGGGCATGTGACCACTTTTGAAGCAGGATGGTTTTAGGCAGACAGTTTTTTTCGACTAAGCTCAGCTGCGACCAGGTTGCCTCACTTGCCCACTTTGGTGGATGCAAGAAGCTCCCATCCTTCCTGGGTGGAAATATCAGTGGATGCAGGCCTTGATCGGTTTGGTCGTTATGGCTTAGCAGCAGTGGCAATGCAACATGGTTCTATTATTGGTGCCGCAGTTATGAGTGGTCATACAACGCAAGCTCCTTCACATATGGAGGCAGCGGCCCTGCTTCTGGGTATTGATCTTGCTAAGCGTCTTCATTTTACCCACGTTCGTCTCTTGACAGACTGTAAAAGTGTTGTTGACCACCTGACAGCCTTTGGGCCCTCGAGCCTCCCAGACTGCACTCAGCATTTGCTCAATGAGGCCATGGCAAATTTAGCACCACTTGTAGACTTCCTATGCTTTCACGTTAATAGACTATGTAATTTTAATGCCCACAACCTAGCATCTTATGCTAGTAAGCATCAACTCCCGGAGAGTTGCTGGAAGTCCACCGACTTCCCTTCCTATGTACTCACGTTGTGCTCTTAATATTAATATAATCGTTTGCTTCAAAAAAAAAAATAACGCGACATATTAATACAGTCGCATATATACAATAAATATGGCTAATAAAAAAAAGAGCAAACATGCTCTAGCCGGGATTTGAACCCAAGACCTTTCGTACCTTTCCCGAAGCCTTAACCGGTTGAGCTGTGCTCGAATTCGGTAATAGATACCAACGAATTAAAACCAGGGGTCTCGCTACTAAGGTCACAAAAGAAAAAATTTAGAGACAGACACACCTCAACACTCGAACATTTCTCCTCATCTGTTTCGATTCCTCAAACCTGTCCTGTTCCAAACTTCCATGCGACAGATCTACTTATTTTTTTCAATCGCCCATAACATTCCCTTGTAACTTGCAACCACCTGCACCATCTTGATCTCGGTAAGAGCTGTGCACCAGGGTTGCCTTTTGGAAATTCCCACGCATGTATACGGGAGTCATCAGCAAGTACCGTGAACCGATAAATCCACCCAGTCCTTGTCCCTTGAGTTAGTGTCTCAGTATAACCAACTCAAAACTGAGCCTACTCCACGCAAGAACTCGCCTGAAGCAATGCGATTCAGTTCTGATCACAGGTGAGGTAATTATCAATTGCTCATCCACTGTCATTCACCTCTGTCTTCATACCGAGAATCTTCCTTATTTCCTAACTCATTTCCCCCTCAGCCTTTGCATAACTCTGTCTGGAAGTTGAAACGTGAAGTGTTTCATTCCTTCTCGAGGCCAACACAAGGTAATACTCCAAACCAGTTCTTCTCGTTTTTGTTTTTTTGTCTCTGCTCAGTTCTGATCGAGACTGCTCAACCCAGTTCCTCAGGTTCCTGTATTTGTCGTGCAAGAACATTGTATGCTAACCAAGGGTAGAATTTTGGAGGTCCTGAGACAATTCCCTCCAAGAACTCCTGGTAGGTAAGCCATGAATCATAACAACAGAAAGAAAGAAAAAAACTGGTTGTTCAGTCTTTTGTATTCTTGAGTTTCGGTTACAACCTTGACTCCCATGACTGAAGCTTCTCTGTCTTTCTGGCCTGCAATAACATGACGTCCTTCTCCCAAAGATAATCAGGCAAGAAAATCCCTCTGCAACACAGCAGCACCTCTGGGTTCGAACTGCAGTGGAAGGTAAACTGTCTACCAGTTTCCACAACCTGTTGCACTCTCTTTTCTTTTTACCGAGCCTAACCTCTGAGAAACCTTCCTCAGCTGTGTCAAGTGACCAAGGAGCTGGAGTTCCATATTCTACCAAAGGTGTAGCTAAGGAGAATTTGTCAAGTCACTGGACTGATGAGTAATTCCTAAACTGATTCAGGATCAGAAAACAAAAAGAAGACTAAACCTGTCAAAACTGATAATCATGCCAAATCTGTAGCATGTAGCCTCAGTATATTAAATGTCCTTGAGTTGCTAATACATTTATAATCTTATGAATACACCTGACTAAGTCTCTAAACGTGAGGGTGTTGAAGAAAAAGAAATAAAAACATATCACAACTAAAAATAAAGAAATAGACAGGAAACAGATGCAACAGTTTATGCTTTTGTTTCTGGTGTAGTTTTCAACTGCTGTGAAGCCTGTGTTTTGTGTACTTACTTTGAAGAGGTAATGTAAGGGTAGTAAGGGTTAGATAAAAACTTAAAACCCCAGTAAAACACATGACTACGTAGGTTACCAATGAAGGAAAATTGAAAAGAAAAACCAGGATTAAGAACTCTCAGAAACCGAAAGAAGTTATCAGGTTTTTGATGCTTCAGTTTAGTTCTAAGATTTTTGTGTTTTCTGTATAACTAGCTTGTGTTGTGAGTTAATGAACCTTAAACATTCTAACACACTTCAGTATGGATAGGAACACTTTGGGAGAGTTAAGAACCCAACCTGATGCACTAACCGTGAAGCAAGAAAAAAAATAATACAAGTACTAGTTTCTGTAATCTGAAAATTTTGGTTCAAGTATAAGCATTTCAGTAGCACTAGCAATGTTGTCTTGGTGAATCTATAAACTTAAAACACAATTAAACATCTAGGCAGAAGTGGAAACCAGTTAGTACATCAGGACTGAAGATTAGAGAACAGAAAGAAAACAACATGAGGGAACTTATCAATTCAGATTTCAATTTCTACAATTTTGACCTCTTCTGTATACCAACTTTTCAGAAGCTTAAACAATATGGTGGTGGATCTGTTTGGAGGGTTAAAACTGTGCTAGGACGATTAATTAAGCAGTTAGATGACCTGGGGGGAAACTAAAAACCCAAAATCATGAACAAACAGAGAGATAGAAGAAGGTGAATCAGTTTGTATTTCAGTTTCAGTTTTGGGATGTATCAGTGAGGTTAGCAATGTTGCTGTGAGTTCGTTATGAGGATAGAATCATAAGAGTACACCTAACCAAGAAAGCTAAATGATTTGGGTAAAAGAAAACTGAAGGACCAGATTAGTAAGTGACAGAAAAGAAAAAAAAAAACAACAGTTTTAAGTGTTTCAGTTTGTTTCAGTTTTCAAGTTCTGTGTAAAGGATTTTTCAGGAACATAGCCCTTGTGGCCTTGGGTTGTTTTGTGGTCCAAACTACATTAAAACACATAACTAGGCAACTAAAACAAGATGGGGTAAATTGATAGTCAGTCTGTAAACAGAAAACATAAATAGAAGTAGATGTGACAGTTTCTTTCCCAGTTTCAAATGGTCGAGTTCAGTTTCCAGGTTTCAGTTTTGTTGTGATCTATGTCTTTTTGGGTTTGTTCTTATGCTTAAAACCTCGACAAAGCATTAACTAAGTGGACAAAGAGATAGGAGGAGTGTAGCTCAGTCTAGAAAACAGACAGAGAAAACAATGAGAGCACATGTCAGTTTCTGTTTTAGTTGCAGTTTCAGGAGTGTTGTTTCTGTTTAACTATGTTGCAAAGTGTATAAGGGGATTGCATTGATTGGTGCAAGAGATTAAAACCTTGCTAATTAACTTAACTAAGTGTGTAAGCACTTTGGGAAAAAAAAGAGAGAAAACTGTAAGCCAAACTATCAACAAACAGAAAGAAGAAGAAAAAAACAGATAAGAGGGATCAGTTTCTTTTCTGTTCTTAGCACCTTCCTGTCTCAGGATAAGCAGGTGCCTGTGAGATTTAAACTGTATAAACACTATGAATTAAGTAGCTAGGTAATGTGGGGGAAAGTGAAGAAGAAACCAAATCGAGGAATGAGAAGCAAAACAGAAGAGGAACAAGATACCAAACAGAAGCAAAAAAAAGAGATGCACCAACATGATCTCATGATTTTCGATAGCATGCTCCTTCTGTATAATTGAGTTACAGAGGGGGTTAAGATGTGATACAGTCTTAAGTTTTATAATCTATGATAAATGTGGTGGAATGGTGATTTTGAGAGAGAATGGGATTTGAAAGGAATGGAATCAGATATGTATATATATTACCGGTAACTAAGCAAGTGTTATAAAACTTTGGGTTATATCTTACTACAAGGTTTTGATGTTATAAAATTAGATACTTACAACATATTATAAGTTATGTGGTTATATTGCGATTAATGAGAATTATATAATAAAGGAGCTCAAGTATATCATATGTGAATATTACTTTCGGTACATACATAAAGTTACCAAAACCGTATGTTATAAAGTCTAATGACATGTAAAAGATCATACTATATAACATCATGAAATAAATGTAACACTAAACAATATTATGTGGTCAAAAAAAATATATAGTTTATTAAAACTGTTATGCTAAACGCATACATATATATAAATACATGTCAAGAATAAAGACATAAACTATAGTATATAATGACGTAAAATACTAAGGTTAGTATATGACCTTGGTATGATAAATAAATCCCAAACGAAGTATCACAAGTGTATAACGTAAGGTTCCATACTCCGATGAAAACCGAATATTAACTCACACGACGAGTATGGAGTTTTTAAGAAAACAATACTTTCACTAGTAACTGTTGAAAAATCCGGGGGTGTAGTACTGGGATTTCAAACGTTATTCGGAAATACCGAATCTTACTGTCATGTGGATTCACGCTTAGTGTTCCTTGTATTTCTAGATTGCTCTTCAGTCGTGCGCGCTCGAAAGCTTTAGCGGTCTACACTGCGCAATCCTAGACACGGTGTACGGTATGTAAAGGAGTTTGATCCGAGTTGTCCCGAGGAATTCCTCGGGCTCGGATTTTTTGATAACATGTGTGACTATGTGTGTGATGGATATATGTGTTTACTGCATTATTTATTTATGCACGAACGTCCTACGGGACTAATACTACGTCGACTATAGATCGGCTTATATAAAACTACATATACGAGTTGTGTGACTGTGATTACCGTTGCCTGACCTAATACACTAAGTAATACAAGTATGTAGTTATAACCTAAGTAAAACACTTAGGAACGGGACATGACATTGTCGGTCTCTAGAGCTTCGACTCAAACATAAATACTACCTAGAATTATTCTAGGCATGCGTAAGACCCACAGGGCAGCCAACAATTAAGTGATGTTCTCCATATTTAAACTGTAACTGAATTACTAACTAACGAGGTTAACAGTGGAGTGTGAATGAAAGTGATGTGTACCTTAATCCAGACAGTCACCGGCTGCTGGTTGCGCGTAGAGATCTCTTGGGTTAACCTGCGTCGGGTTTTCCCTAGTTAATCCTGAGCGAACCTAGATAGATCGTCAGGCGGAGTGTGCTACCGTTGGCACCAGGCCTTTGGCCACCTAAATGGACACCTTTACAAAGGCAAAGTGAAATAGTCCCGGAGTCTTCGGATGATCAGGGCAGTGAGCACCTTGTGTGTACGTGGGACTACTGTCCGAGTGAATATATTTCGGGTTGTCCTAACTGACTCCCGACAGTGCTAACCAAATCAAACGATATGTGAGGGCCCGGGGAGCCGAGCGTTGTGATACGTGATAACATGAAACTATGAACGGTGTGTGATTTATCGATGCTATCGTATTGTACGATGTGCTGCTGTCTTGTGTATATCTGTGATGATTGTTGCATGTTTAATTACGTTTTTACAGTTTCCGCTATACTCTGTAAACCGGTGATGCATGTAACGAACCTAATAAAAAGACGGTTAATACGACCTAATTGACCATTAGGGTCCAAACTCGACATACTCAGCGTTTATCACTGAGCCTTTATGGCTTTATGAAGGTTGTTGATCACGGACGAAGCCGGAGTGCGGGGCCGGGTAGTTAGGACGTTTTGGATTTTGAAATTACCGTACGTACCTTGTTCTGTATTATGGTTGTTTACTGATGTCGGCTGTAAGTATTTTGGAGTATGACTAAACGCTCACTGTAGACGTTGCTTTTGGGACTTAGATGGATGTGTAGGCGGTATCTCGTTGTCACCGCGGATTGTATCCTTATGTTTTCATTTTGTTACATTGTTGTATTGCTACATCACTCGTATGAGCGAGGGATGGCAAGTATCACCCATGTGAGTTTTATTACCGTTAATTCTTCCGCTGTGAGACGCATTTATTTTCTGTCCACGTGAGTGATTACCATTTCGTTAATGAGAGGGGTGTTACAAAAGTGGTATCAGAGCGGAGTACCGCTCTGATGACGAGATATTAGGAATTAAACAGTGAGCCTAGGATTTGGGAAACCCGGGGTACGTCTGTGAGGTACGGGACAACTTATTAGGTGAACTTAAGTTAAGATTACGCACTATGCGTGTACTTATTAAACCTCTAAGGCAATTTAATATCCTCTGTGTGTGTTCACGGTATATTTAACGAATTATAATGCGACAGTCTATACAGCAGATGGCTAGTAGACCTAGGGGCCACGGAGCCGGCAGAGGGGCCGGTGGCGACACCGGTATCCCAGGCGTTAATGAAGCAGTTGCTGCTATACTTACCCAGATTGGAGGCGCTATACCCCACCCACCGCAGCCCCGTGAGACAAATTGGCTGAAGGCAGTGTCTGAGACACGACCACCAACCTACTTAGGGGAGCCGGACCCCATTGCCTTGGAGCGCTACATCGTGGAGCATGAGAAGGCCTTCGAGGCCTTGCGAGTGCCAGGGGATCAGAAAGTCACGATTGCTGCATTCAATTTGAAGAACGCAGCCAGTACCTGGTGGAGACTTATGAAGGACCAGCACTTAACGACACCCGACTTCTCATGGGCTATGTTCGTGGAGATCTTGCGAGGGAAGTACTATCCCGCTCACCTCAAGCAGAAGAAGCGTCGGGAGTTTGAGACGCTGACCTAGGGGAGTCTCTCCGTGGATGAGTACTATGCTCGTTTTATCGGTCTTCTTGACTTCATCCCCGGAGTCGACTACTCTGAGACCGTTAAGGTCGAGAAATTCCGAGGGGGGGGGGTCTTCTATTCGGTATCCAGGCAGCCATGGGTGCCACTCTTTATACTACCATCTAGGTATAAATCTAAACACCGTTAATTCTTATTGATGTTCTACATATCCAATTACAGTGAATGTGTAAAGAATCACCAGTTTAAATTCCAGGAATGTTATGATGCTGCCTCGAGGACGGAGCTGATGCTCCAGACTCGGGATGAGACTCTGGGCCAGAAGAAAAGAAAGAAGTCCGAGAAGGAGTCTGAGGACGAGGGAGTGAACCGAGGCGAGGGCTCAAAGAAGGGAAAGTAAGAAAATATTTTCAATTGTTGATTTAATCATTAACTGATTATCGTGTGTGCTAACCCCAAATCTGTTTGACAGAGGCTTCTTCAAAAAGAAGGGAAAGCAGGGGCATCAGAGTCAGCAGGGTTTCAAGGGGAAAGATTCCGTACCAAGACTGACCGGCCCACCCATTGATGCCCAGCCACTCAGATCGGCCCCTCTCAGGGGTGAGAATACCCTCCTCATAAATTTAGTTGTCAAACTACTCGTTAATCCTAATACTGTACACGACTTGTGTTAACCTAAATTGCGGTTGCAACAGGCACCGGTAAGCCCCAGCGCCATTACTACTGTAAGCGCTGTGGGAAGGATCACCCGGGTGTGGACTGCAGCGGCAACAAGGTGGAATGCCGATATTGCAGGAAGATGGGGCACCACGACTTTGAGTGCTACTCCAACCCCGACGGCCGGAATTACCAGGGGACGAAGACTACTCAGAAGCCCACTGCTGGAGGATCAAGAGCACCACGAGGTGGCCAAGGGGGGCCTGACGTCCACCGACATGTGTTTTCAGAAGGGAAAGGGAGTCGACCAGGGACGCGCCACCCTTAATTCAGCGGGAACCTCAGGCGCTGAGGCGGGCGCCCAGCGCACTACAGGTAATTCTAATACCCGATTGTTATTGTATGAACCATGATGTGTGTTAAACGCTTTAAAGTATGACCCATGTATGTGTGTTATGACCTTAAGTAGTGACTTACCTTAGGAAAACTTCCACATCATAGGTAGTTTCGACATTTGCTACCCCCTATCTACGAGACCGAGATCGCCAAGACCCATAGCCGAAAGACGGGAACATCCAGGAGAGAATAGTCAAGTTATCCGACCAGGCATGATTCTGCTTAGAGAATTCCTAACCTTAGACGAGCAAACCGACATCATAGAAGAGTGTAGAGCCTTGGGTAGAGAACTAGGTGGGTTTTACATTCCAGGTTTTACGAGCGGTTCGAAGATGAGGCTACACATGATGTGCCTAGGTAGGGATTGGGACCCACAGACTAGGACATACCAGGAAGTGAGGAAACTAGATGGGGCGAGAGTACCTAGGATACCCGAGAGATTCAAGACCTTAGCACGGAAGGCGGTGGAGACCGCGCAGCAGCTTGAAGACGAACCAGTACCCGGCATTGATGCCGACGTTTGCGTTGTAAACTTCTACGAACAAAATGGGCGACTGGGATTACACCAGGACCGGGATGAGACACCCGAGTCCATTGCAAAGGGTATTCCCGTAGTGTCGTTCTCCATTGGTGATGAAACAGAATTCTTGTATGGCGACCAGAAGAGAATGGATTTAGCTAAGAAGCTAGTCCTCAGATCTGGAGATGTTTTGGTATTCGGTGGAGATTCGAGATTAGTGTATCACAGAATCAAGCGGATTAAGTTAAACACCGCACCACCAGCTTTAGTAAACACTACCCACATCAAACCGGGGCGTTTAAACTTGACTTTAAGAGAGTATTGATGTAATGTTGTAAGCTACTAGCTTTGTATGCAAGTATAATGTAATGATTTGTGAAATAAATAAAAGTGGAGTTTCGAAGTTCTTTCGTACAATTGTTATCAGTCTTATCCTCATACGACTCGTTAACCCAGGCCACGAATCTGAGAAAGGAGCAAACCTCAACATTCTGAATGCGACACAAGCCAAAGAGATTGGCAACGTCATCACTGGTAAGAATATGAACCAGCTGAACTAATGAATTTAACCTTTATAGCCACGTGCTAATTTAAACCGAAATGCTACACGTACCTTCCCTGTGAATGGCACCGATGCATCAGTCTTATTTGACTCAGGGGCGTCTCACTCTTTCGTTTCCTCTACTTTTGCAAAGAAGTTGGGAGTGACCCCAGAGCACCTCTCCGATTTCACCGTCACGTTACCATCCAGGGAGAGAGTGCGATGCACGGGACGCTACTGCGACTTGCAAATTGTTATACGGGAGAAGATTTTCCCTGTTGACTTGACCGAATTCAAAGGGTTGGGTTTCGACGTCATCATCGGTATGGATTGGCTGCAGAGACACAAGGGCCGAATACATTGTGCCGAGCACCGACTATTACTCAAAAGCCCGGGGGGCAAGGCTATTTCCTACCGTAGTGTGCTGAAGGAACCCACCATCAAAATTGTATCTACCTTGACCCTAATGAAAGAAGTGAGGAAGGGCCACACCGCGTATATATGTTATGTCCACGATACGAGGCAAGAGGAGCAGATGGATTTGGATATACCAGTGGTATCCGAATTCCCTGATCTGTTTCCTGAGGAGTTACCAGGCATGCCACCAGTGCGAGAGGTGGAGTTCGCCATCTTATGCCGGGCACGGGGCCTATTGCCAAGGCACCCTACCAAATGGCGCCTGCAGAAATGAAAGAGTTGAAAGTACAGTTGGAAGATCTACTGGACAAGGGCTTTATCAGACTGAGCGTCTCTCCATGGGGAGCGCCAGTGTTGTTTGTCAAGAAGAAAGATGGGAGTATGAGACTCTGCATCGACTATAGGGAGTTAAATGCCGTTTCAGTTAAAAACAAATACCCTCTTCCACGCATCGACAACTTGTTTGATCAGCTCAGAGGCGCAGCAGTGTTCTCCAAGATCGACCTGAGGTTAGGCTACCATCAGATTCGCATTGCTGAGAGAGACATAGAGAAGACAGCATTCCGGACACGCTACGGTCACTACGAGTTTACCGTGATGCCATTTGGATTGTCAAATGCACCTGCAATATTCATGGATCTCATGAACCGTCTGTTCAGAGAGCAGCTCGACTCATTAGTAGTGGTATTCATCGACGACATCTTAATCTACTCTAAGACTAAGGAAGACCACGAAGCACACCTTAAGCGAGTTCTACAGATTATGAGAGAGAACCAGCTATACGCCAAGCTCTCGAAGTGTGAGTTCTGGCTAGATAGCGTGGCATTCTTGGGGCACATTATTTCAGCCAGCGGCATATCTGTCGACCTTGCGAAGATAGAGGCAGTCAAGAGCTGGCCGAGACCGAAGACAGTGACCGATATCCGCAGTTTCTTGGGGTTGGCTGGATACTACAGGCGTTTTGTGAAAGACTTCTCCAAAGTAGCCAAGCCCATGACTAATTTGATGAAAAAGGACGCTCAGTTTGTGTGGACTGTGGATTGCGAGCGTTCCCTTCAAACATTGAAGGACCTTCTGACGTCGGCTCCCGTACTCACCATTCCTGAAGGGACCGACGGGTTCGAAGTGTACTGTGATGCCTCAGGTACGGGGCTAGGGTGTGTACTCATGCGGCATGGGAAGGTCGTAGCCTACGCCTCCCGACAGCTGAAGAAACATGAGGAGAACTACCCGACACATGATTTGGAGTTGGGAGCAGTGGTTTTTGCTTTGAAGATATGGAGACATTACTTGTATGGTGTGGCAGTGACGATATACTCTGATCACAAAAGCCTTCAGTATCTATTCACCCAGAAAGATCTGAACATGAGGCAGAGGTGATGGGTCGAGTTCTTGAAGGACTACGACATCGACCTCAAGTACAAGGAGGGGAAGGCAAACATAGTAGCTGATGCTCTGAGCCGGAGAGCTCACTCCTTACATGCCATGTCAGCAAACAGTAGCCGAGTCGAAGAAGTACGCTGTGCTCAGGAGAGCGACCAGTACATACAGACCATCAGTGATGACGGACTGATCAGATTGAATGGCAGATTGTGCATCCCAGAGTCCAGCCTAGAGTTGAAAGAGAAGATACTTAGTGAAGCTCTCAAATACCCCTAAATTACTTTAAATTAATTTAGGGGATTTCTTTTATTAAATCTTAAATAATACTATTAAATATTAAATTATTATATGGAATTATGAAAATTTATTTAGGGGATTTCTCCTATTTAACCCTAAAGAAAACAATAAAATATTTAATTATTATATATTATTATATAGTATTATGAATTTAATAATAATATTTATAAATCTTGGAAAAATTTCTAAACACTCCAACTATATTATAAAGATTTTAGGAAGTGTTGGAACATTGTTTTGAAACATAAAAGTCAATATAAAATTCTAGAAACCCTAAAGCCTTTTAAGCCTTGCTAGGGTTGACTTTTTGAGAATGGTCAAACCAGCCCATGAAACCTATACCAATAAATAGGTTATGGAAAACCATGAAGATCGATAAAAAGAACGTAAAAAATGGATCATCCTAGCCAAAGTTAGGATCAAATGAAGTTTAGAGCCAAAATTTGAAAAAAAACTGACGTGGCACGGTTTGCTGAGTCATCGCGCGCCTCGGGATACGCACCCCAGCACTTAGTCAGTTTTATCTCCTATATTTCCGGTAACAGAAACCAGTCTTTGCCCTATCTTGTGACCTTCATAACTTTCTCATCTTTTGGAATTTTTGAGTGTCGTCTTCTTTGTTGTCTTCTCCTACACTTCCTCTAAACAACCATAACTCACACTAACCCTAATTCATCCTAAATCAACCGGAAATTCGAGCCAAAGTAGCCACCCTACAAAAACCGAAACTGTAGTTCCAGTTTTTCCTTCGATTCAGGTAACTTCGTCTTGCCATAACTTCTTCGTTTCTCAGCCAAATTCCATGTTCTTTAGCTCGTTTTGAAGAGCTCTAATCTCTCTAAAACTTTCATGTTGATGACCAAAGCCAATTCCCAACCGTTTGGAAGAACGAGGTGTCTAAAATTTCGGATTCGTCACAACATAAAATCATAGTTTTCTTCCCATAAAACGTAAGGTAAACTCGCAACTTCCAGCTTCGATTTCTTTCTGTGTAGTGAAAGTTAGGGTGAGTTCTTGCTATCATTGTGTAGAGTTAAGTTTCCTCTTTAGATTAAGCCCAAGCACTAGTTCTAACTCGGTATGTACTGTAAATTATAGCGTTGCAAAGTAGGCTACCCAATCGGGTTGTAAAGGGGGCGTTTTTCCAGAACCGATTTCGAATCCTTTCGATTCGAGCAATTCCGGTAAGTTTTCTTCAAATTCCTTCAACCTTGCAAATCTACATTACATTGTCAGTCAAAAACATGTCTCAATTGCTTCAATTACGCATTAGATTGAGTGAATTTGGTAGATTTGAATTCAGAAACCAAAATAAACCCTAATTTCGAAACCAAATTCGAAAATTGATGAATCCTGCATTATAGCTAGCAAAATTAGTATCATTAGAACCGGAATTAAATTTCGAAACCATAGAAACAAGAATCACTCAATTTGGTTCTGTAGATTGTGAGAAATTGGTGAATTAGTACTCGAATCGGATTTGGAATTCGCTGAAGAACTGGGCGTTTAGGGACGGTCCGATCGCGTTTTAAAAGATTGGACGGTCGAGATTAGATCGTGTTTATTAAAGAATGTTTTAAGTTTATAATATTTTAGAATTTAGCTCTAACTTGTTGAATTTAGTTAATGACCTTCCCGAATGTATTTTGACTTGAAATTTTAACCATAGATTCCTTATTAAATCTAGTTTATTTTGATGTAAATTAATATGGTTTTGGAGTTTTTAAACGTAAGTTATGATTTTTGCAAGTTACGGGTTTTCTGGAATTATTTGGCTAATTTAAAAAATATTTTTATGAAATAAAAATTTTATAATATGTCTAAAATGTTATAGTTACTGTATAATAAATTTGGGAATTTTTGGACTATGGTAAATGGGTTTAAAAATTGTGTTTGTGAGTTTTTCATAAGAATAACCCATAATATATAGTTTTTAATGTAACCAAAAATTAAAGTATGGCTTGTTAGTAAACTTTTTAAGCTGGGGAAAATAAGGAAAACTAAATTAACATTTTATAACAGTAAGTTTATAAGTGTTTGGGTATTAGCTTTTATGAGTAGTGAAATTATTTATATATATGTATATATACTTATATGGTAGAATTAAAGTAGAAACTTATGTTAAATCAAGGAATTTAATTATTCTACATTTTATTTATTATATTATATGGGAGTTAATATTCTTAATTAAAACTAAGGAATATATATATATATTTTTTACACATATACAAAAGGGAATAAAGTAGTAACTTAGGCAGGGAGCTATAAATTAACACTTATATTAACTAATATTATAAGAGCTAGTGTCCTAAGATATAGTAAAAGAAATACTTTATGAAACATACTTGGAATGCAGTTAAAGGTTGTACTAATAAGATAGTTTAAATATAATAAGTTACATAGGGAATGTTTTAATTAAATTCTAATACAGGTATACTTATATATGTTAAATAAATAAAGAAAACACCTTATTTTATAAACCGTATATCGGTTGTGGTTATGCCTAGAAGATTAATCATAATTAAATACAATAAAATTTCCTAAAAATGTTATGGATAAATCTTAATACATAAAGATATATATATATACATATATTAAAATAGATGAGGGAGATAATATTCCTTGTGATAGTTATAATAAGTAGAATATATATATGTTAAACCTTAGGTTTTAATCGGTGTGTAATTAAATAGTCATTAATTACTTAAGGGTTTAATTACACAACATAAACGTAACACGGTCTTGGGCTAACCTACTAAGCCCAAGTCTATGAACTCCAAAAGCCCACTTAAACAATTCAAAGAGAGTTTGGGCCACTCTCAAGAATAAATTCTAAATTGTTCCAAACTAACGAAATGGGCCTAACAAAGGATTTAGTTAACAAGTCAAGCCCAAATCTTTGTGAGAGAATAATGGTAACCTGGAACTATTAATCAGTAAGAAAAGAAGGTTGTTTAGTTTATAAGTCCCTTAACTAATCGACACTTGGAACACCTTAATTATAGGTTACTATTGGGGAATCACTTATTCGAGTTATTTATTGTTCTTCAAATACCAGGTACGATTTCTCGTACTCCGATACTTTTTCTGATTGACTTATGAGACGTTTTCAAAAAACGCTAACTGAGTTTAAGAGGAATTTCTAAAAGGAATGGTTGTGTGACTAACTCAGCTTGTGTGACTAACTGAGCCTTGAATGTGAAACTCACTTGGGTATTGGTTCCTTCTATTTGGTTGTTCCGTTAAACATTGACTGCTTAGGGTTTACGCTTCTACACTCTGTAGGACTGAGTGTTTTGGTATTGCTCTGGGTAGTTAGTGATCTGGTGGGAATTTGGAAAAGGTCAATTTTGGTAAATTCTTCTTTTGACTCTGGATATCGTTTCATCCATGAGCTGGTTCTTGAGGTTTCGACGTGCGCGCGTCTTCAATGGTAACAGTGAGGGGCTGTATATCCCCTGTCCCAAAAGGGACGTGATAGACAGTGAGGGGCTGTATATCCCCTGTCCCAAAAGGGACGTTGTAGACAGTGAGGGGCTGTATATCCCCTGTCCTAAAAGGACGTACTTGGCGGTGGGGGCCATCTCTCCCAGTTGAATTATTCCACTCTTGAGTTATTGGTTCTTGGATCTATCTTTTCATTCCTAGTCCTTTGTGACTGTCTGAGTCTTTCTACTCCTAACGGGAATTGGGTTTAACTAAGGCAATGGATGTTCACTAACACATGATGTGGTTTTGTTTCACTAACTTTACTTTTCTGTTATTAACCTTATTCTTATCTTGATATCTTGATTTGGTGATTTGTGAAATGCCTTGTTCCTCTGTGTGGTTTAAGTGATTGTTTTCCTGCTATTATTTATTTAAGAGTTGTATTATAAGTATGTTTTTGGAGGATCGTACCAATTCCATTCCAGGTAACTGACCCACCCCTCTTGGGGTGGGCTGATTGGTTTTATCTTGCAGGTACGAGTTATTTTACAGGTGGCCACGAAGAGAACGAGTGATTGGGATGGGATTAGGTTTTGAGAGTTTATGTGTTTTATTACTGTTTTATTTCTATTAAGTTTTCTCGAGGTTCAGGCCGTGACAATTGTAATCTTTAAGGTGTAATTGGTGAGGTTTGGTGTCGGGTGTTTGGAACCCGATGATCTGTACGCCTTTAGTATTTTATTTCCGCTATAAATATGTTTAATAGGGGCGTTACAGAAATTGGTATTAGAGCGTAGTTATGCTCTGAACCCGAGAAGACAAGCCAAGTGAAACACTTAGATTATAGGTGCACTTAAAACTGGGGAACTGGGGTAGAATTGGGAAGTGAGAATTCCAGAAAGGCGCGTGACTCTTACCTCATACTTACTTTACTACTTACTTCACGTACCTACGAACCGTCCTTAGGACGTTATAAATATTTCATTATATTACTACATAGATAGTTAGACTTTACAATACGCCTTCTGAGTAACAAAACCGTCATACCAGCTAGATGTCTCGAAGAGGAGGAAGAGGAGGAGCTGGTCCCTCAGGAGGCTATGGATCCGACGCTGTCACCCCGGAGGTCATAGCGCAGATTGTGACAGCTGCATTAGCTCAGCAGCAGGCTCAGATCCCACAGCCACCAGCGCCACCACCTAATGGTCCCCGGGAGTTCAACTGGCTGAAGGCAGTCAACGACCTTCGTCCCCCAGTCTACGAAGGCCAGCCAGAGCCGAATACCTTAGAGAGATACATCGACAAGATGTAGAAGGCCTTCACCTCTCTGCACGTTCCAGTGGGTCACCAGGTGGACATAGCGGCCTACTTTCTCTAGGGACCCACGCATCAATGGTGGCAGACCGCCAGAGCTGAGCTGACTGCCCAGGCGGACTTCGGCTTCCCATCCTTCTTAGTGGCCCTAAGAGCCAAGTTCTATCCATCCTACCCGCAGAAGAGGATGAGGAGCGAGTTCGAGCAGTTGAAGCAAGGGAGTTCCTCTGTTGCTGAATATTATAATAAATTTGTGGAGCTGCTCGCTGTTATTGGAGAGGGAGCTTATGCTCCGAGGTATCTGGTGGTTAAATTCCACACCGGCTTGAACTTCAGGACCATGACTATGATCGGTTCCACCAGAGCGATGACCCTACAGGTGTGGAACATGATTTAGAATTTCTTATACGCAAAGATTCCCCACTAACATATATTGTCACCACAGGAGCTAGCGGATGACGCAAATGACTGTGAGACCACCATTACCTACCAGGACTCTGTGCTAGGCAAGAGGAAGGGGATGGAGAAAGAGGAAATGGAGGGAACTTTTCCCAGAGCTATGAGAGGAAGGGAAAGTTCTACAAGGGTAGGAACGGAAGGCCATGGTCCCCATATACTAATGCTGAGCCAGTCCGCTCCCAGCCATTTAAGGGTGAGATAAATTAGAATCTCCAATGTGGTTACATTTTATTATCCCAATTACTAATCTTGAAACTGAAACAGGGAACCAACTTGCGAGAAAGTTCTTCTGCAAGTGGTGCGAGAAGGACCACCCGGGCAAGGATTGTAAGGGAAACTAGGTGGACTGCAACCACTGCGGTAAGAAGGGGCACAGATCGTTCGAGTGCTTCCTGAACCCGGATTCCAGGAACTACAAGCCACTCACCGGGAACCCTGCTAGAGCCCCAATTGCTACTACTACTAGAGGAGGTCGAGGTGGCACAGGAGGTGCTGGACCATCTACCAGCCGCCCTGCCCAGAGCCATCCGTAGAGGCCGGGACAGAACTACCCCCAGAGGCCGGGCAAGGCACCGGTCCTTAACATGGTAGACCGCGTCGAGGCAGCAAGTGATGACCCGAGTTCACCTGGTGAGGACTATTTTCCTCATGAAGAGGCTTAGACCCTTATTTTCTTTACATTCCGTTGGCTAGTTTTTCTTTGTCAATGTAAAAGGGATGAACTATAAACCCTTCATTTTATTTCGTTACGAACCTTTCATTTCTAGTTGTGAACCTTGACTTATTTATTTAATGGCAATTGTTGTTCAACTTTCGATATTTGCTTTCCTATTTTGCCATATTCCACACCCAACATCCCTTTTGAAGCCAAACCACACCCACCAGAGAAGTGTGAGGTCTTGAGACCCGGGATGATTTTACTACGAGAGTACCTGACCCCAGCAGTCCAGTATGCATTGATCCTCAAGATCAGGGAGTTAGGTGTGAAGGAAGGAAATTTTTACACCCCTACCTTCAAGAATGGTTCAACCATGAAGGTGAAGATCATGTGCCTAGGTAGGAAGTGGAACCACACCACCAAGAGCTATGAAGAGGTGGAGGTGCCACCAATCCCGGAGGAACTGCAGACCATCATTAGAGCTGTAGTTAAGGCAGCACAAGAATTGGAGGATGAGCCCGTCCCAGACCTAACCTCCGACGTGTGCATCATCAACTTCTATGGAAAGGAGGGTAAGCTAGGGATGCACCAAGACAAGGACAAATAGCCAAAGTCCGTCACTAGAGGAGTTCCAGTAGTGTCCATATCACTTGGAGACGACGCGGAGTTCCTATTTGGTGATCAAAGGAGGATGGACCTTGCTACCAAGATCCTCCTGAAGTCGGGTGATGTACTGATCTTTGGTGGGGAAGCTAGACTCATCTACCATGGGGTGAAGAGAATCAAGCCCAACACAGCCCCCACACCCATCATTAACCAGACCCATATGAAACCGGGCCGTCTAAACCTAACCTTTAGACAGACCTAGCCTTGTACTTTACAGTTTCAGCATTGTAAATTTTAAATTGCTCATGAAGCTTTCAATAAGAATGGAAATTCTAAGAATTTTATTGCTTCATTGTAGGGGTTGGAAACTCGGGAATCAGGTTGAATGTGTTGAACCAGGCTCAAGCAAAGAGCAATGGAATGGTCATCACAGGTATAAACATTAACCCTGAGTAATTACCTTGGAACGTTTACCCAGAATCTTAAAAATCTATCCTATAATTTCAGGCACGTTCCTAGTTAATGGAGTGGAGGCCACAGTCCTGTTTGATTCGGGTGCCTCCCACTCTTTCATATCACAAGCGTTCCATGCTAAGATCAATGCTCCCACAGAGGATATCCATGACTGCTCAGTCTTGCTGCCATCCAGAGAGTTGATCAAGTGCAGTAAGCAGTGCAAGAATCTGAGCATACACATCAAGGGAGCAGAATTCCTTCTGGATGCCATAGTCTTCCCTGGCATGGGGTTCGACATAATTGTGGGCATGGACACGCTACAACGGTACCGAGGCAGACTACACTGTGCAGAGCATCGTCTCCTCATGAAGTCAGCTACAGGGATCACAATGTCATACCGAATGCAACCTAAACAGCCGACTGTGAAGGTTGTATCGGCTTTATCCCTGATGAAGGAGGTGTTCAAGGGCGCTACCGCCTACTACTGTTATGCCCAGGATCTGAGGACAGATCCGAAGTTCCAGAGCGATGTTCCTGTAACACCCCAACCCGAAATCCAATAAACTGAACGGCGATCACTCCCAAATAAAATACAACTGCAGCGGAAATAAATACAACAACCGGGCGGTATTACAATGCCGTTGGCCACCCTTGTGACCAACAAGGCTAAATCCAAATACAATCTCCAAAAGTCACGGTCTGAATACGAATACAATCCGAGATACTAGGAATCAAACTCTAATGTAAAATACTTAAGTAAAAAAGTAACTATAAGAAGACTCCCATAGCTTGAATCTACCCCACCTACACTCGGTGTGGTAATCTTCTCAACTTCAGGTACCTGAAAAATGGGGGTGCCCCCAAAGGGGCTCAGCAAACAATGCTGGTATGGAAAACGTGCAGCCCATCATCTACCGGGCCACACCAACTACTTTGTCGAACACATGCAGTTCATTTTTATAAAGCTGTAAACAAGCATAGTCTGATAATAACAAGTATCCATACAAGGACAATAATGTCACATATAACAAGACTTCAGAAGGTCAAGTTAGCTGAACTGAATCATCTGATAGCTGTCGGGTCCACACAGTGGGACTGACAGATATATAATAGTATATCAATATAGTGGAGGTATAGTGACCTCGTTATAGAGAAAGGTTGGGTATTAAAAACCCCAGAAGATAACGTAGTTAACCTCTGAACTGAGAAATGTGGGAAATAGAACCCTCGAGAGGAATGTAGACTTCCTCTCCACTGAACTGATGGGCATTAGAATCCCGAGAGGAATAAAGTCTTCCTCTCAACTGAAGTGTTCCGTCGCGACGTATAACTGAATAGGAGACGACCTGAGACAGGTACAACTCCTGTAGCATGCATGGCCAGATCCAACTGGGCTCCTCGTTCTCGTAGTATAGAATTGTTAAGTGTCATATAAAGACGTTAAACAAGAACACAATGTGTATTGTCAATTATCACGTTTAGGATAATGACGTTTATTATAAAGTGAAGTTAGTGAGAGACTTGAGTACAAGTCCTCGGTATACTGAAGCGCAGGTATTTAATCCACTGGTATAGTAGTGTTTGTATGCGTGGGACATACACATTGTAGTCAGCATCATTCACGCACATAAAATAATACAACAGTGCACAAGAGTAAAACAACAGTTTACATTAATTATCTTGGTCGTTATTTCAAACAACAGATAGCACACAAGCCGGTGTAATCCGGTAGAAAACAGGTTGCAAGAATCCCATACCGTTCACCGTAGGTTGCAGTTGATTATACCCTGGTCAACGCCTGGTCAAACAAAGTCCTAGAATTGAATTTACTGAGAGGGTTAATTTATGTTACCCTTATATAATAATTCTATTGGATCTTTTAACAAATCTCGTATTTGTTATTTCATGTGAGGTTTGTTTCTTTTAATTACCTCATGATTTAATGTATGTCTTATTTGTTATTCCTTTTTGATTTATTTATAAATCCTTTAATGTACATATATGTATTCATATATTCATGTACTATATTTGTTGTTTATTTTAATTGTCTAAGTGACATAACAACTTATAATTTCCTTAACTATATTTAAATGTCTTACAATGACATAATATTCTTATAATCTCATTATTCTCCTTTTAGTCATAAATAATATTTATTGTTTTCCTTTAACTTCCTTATAACTATATAAGCCATAGTTCTAATTCCATAATTCCTTTAATTAAAATTCTTTCTTCTAATTCCTCCAATTCCTCCAAATATCCATGTAGGACCTATATTTATTTAAATCTAAATTATCACCCTTATATTTCGGTTATTTATAAATCAACCATATTACTTCATAAACTTTACATTTAAATTCTAATCTCTTGATATATCATAGTTTTAATTCCTTGTTTAATTAAATCACAAAACTACCATTAATATTTTGGTATATACTTTTAAATATTGTAATTTTTGAAAATTACAACTTAGCCCCTCTTAAATCTCGGCCTATATATATATATTCCTTATAATTGCAATTTAGCCACAAAATCTTATAATCTTTACATAATGCCTTATAAACTATAGTTTTAATTTTAATTCTCCATAAATGCCGAATATATATATATAAATTCTTAGATTACCAAACTAACCCCAAAGGATTTCGGCTTTGTCATTTATTCTTCCTTAATTACATTTTCATCCCAAAACTTTATAATAACTTCTTAATAACTTATAAACTATAGTCTAAATATTTAATTCCTAAAAATTTCGAAGGTGAGCCTATTAAATATCTTAATTATGAATTCGCCCACTAATAAGTTCCAAACTTTCATAACAACTTTTATAAACTACATAATAGCCCAAAACTTTATAAAGTGTCATTTTAACACTTGTTTAAATTATCTAAAATTCATAAACTTAATTCCTAACCTTATATAATATCATATATATCCCAAGAATACCCTTAACTCTCGGTTTTTATAATAAACACACTAAACTTTGTAAAAATTACATTCAAGCCACATAACTTAATTAATTAGCCATTTAAGCTCTCATAAAATATTTTTAACTCACCAAACTTTGTGATATAAGTTTATATACCTAAGTAGGTCATTAATACCTATTTATCAATTAGTACATTCGGCCATATTTATTTGGTGACCATATAGTATATAAAAGTGGATTTATATGTCATAATAATATACATAAATTCATAGGAGTTATATAACTCATTTAAAATTATTGTAATGTCTTATATAAATTCTTAGCTCAAAAATAAGCATTTTTACCCTTGACAATTTGGCTTAAATTAATATGTAACATAACTAAATTTTGTGACACAAAAATGTGTCTTAAGGTAAATATTTCTATATAAGTTATAGATTGTATTTTGGCATATAATACCATATAGTTTCGGTTTTAATTAACCTAGGAGATGTACATAATTTGTATAATTTTTAGAAGCTTAACAAAGCTTATAACATATAGATTTACTTAGTAAACTTACTTCTTAACAAAGGTGGTTAAGTGCTTGAACTTCTTCTTGAATCTCCAAGCTTTCTCCAAGGTAATATTGATGCTCCACTTCGGTTATATGCAAGTGGTGAAGGTGTTTAGGAGTTAGATCTTCAATAAAGATCTTAAGTAGATTTGTAAGTAGTTTTACAAGAATTTACCTTAAGCTTTTCCCTTATAATTTCGGCTCACCAAAGGTAGATGAAGAACAAATTTTCCTTCATCAAAATGGAGAAGAAAAGGACCTTAGAAGAAGTAGAACTTGGTTACACATAAAAATGTGCTTTAAGGATTTTCAAGCATTAAAACTACCTTAAGATAACCTTGAGATGCTCCTTGGATTAGTGTTGGTTTGGACAACCTCCTTGGATAACTAATTGATGCCGAACCCTTGCTGATATGCTAGGAAGAGTTTTGCTTCAAGGTTTGACAAGAAATGCTAGAAAATTACCTTAAAGATGAAGATAGAAGTTAAAACTCCATTAATGGACTTAAGAGCTTCAAAGGAAGAAGATGAAGCAAGAAGAGAGAGGAGAGAGCCTTACCAATTCGTGGATGAAGAGGGCAAGGAGAAGAATGAGACTCACGAATTGTATAAGGTAAGAAAATGCATTTGGAATTTGATTTTGCTTTGTCAATTTTTAATGTCAAATGACTTTACTTTTCCTTAGTTTATTACATGGTTTATTGGCTCAATAAATGCCCATGTTCTCTGCATAATTTCGGACATGTGGTGTGTGACAAGGCAAGAGTTGGAAAGAAAATGATTGTGAGCTAGAAGACAAGGTAATTTAGGTAAGTTTGTTCTTTTGATTTTTAAGTTAATGACTTGTCTTCTTCCTCATTATAATGCATAATTTCAAGGGCTGAATAGGGGTCTCAATCGGTGTTGAAGAGCCAAGGGCAAGCATGTTAGGTCACATGGAAAAGAAGGAATAAAAAAAAAAGTGGATTCTAGATCTACTTTTTGCCTTTTCTCATTTGTTTTTGTTCTAGCTCACATGGCCTTATTCCATGGCCTAATTTCGACAGCTTGATGGTCAAATGAGACCTACATACTTTGAAATTAAGTAATATAACACATGGGAAGGTGAGTCACCATGTTCTATGCCTTTTATAAACTTTTAATGCAATTTTTATACTAGTTTTTGCTCTCAAAATCGGCCCCTATAGAGAACCTTGGACTAGTCTCTCCAACTTATTTAGAAGGTCATTTTAACCCTTTTTAATATTACCAATTCGTGGCATGTCAAAAACCACAAGGCAATTGCGTAAAACGCGTTTTCGTGACACCCGAAGGTGTGTTTTTGTGCTCTAAGGAAATTTTGGGAAATAAATTGCTTTTATGAGTTCCAAGTGTTTGTAAACACTTATTATAGATAAACATATACTAAGATGTTACATTGAGTTATATGGGGTTATATCAACCCGTGACATAATTTACGGGCCATCGGGACACTCCCGGGCCAAAAAGGAGCGCTAAGAAATACTCCTGAGGTTTTTGTCGCTGTAAGGAATTTTAAGAAAAAACTTCGTGGGTTCTCTTTTCGAATGATTAATTAATGATGTTAGGAAACTCTCGGAATTAATTAGAAGGAGTTCGTTGCCACTCGGCACTTCTCCGGGAATTTCGTGCTTTAAGGATAGCGGGGTGAGCCCTTAAGAGCATTTTGGTATATTTGACTGAATATAGTTAGGGAATAGGATAATTCATATAATGAGTGATGACCATGGGTTTTAAGTTTTAGAAGGTCCTACAAGGTCATGCTGTGATCCATGTTTCAAGCCGTTTTTTTATCGTTTATGAGAAAGAGGAAAACGAATATTTTTACGTAACGTTCCTCATGCATGGGTTTGCATGCGTACGTGAAATGATTTATATTTTAATTATTTTCCATATCTTTTTAAAATAATGGTTTAATAATATTAATTAGATTTGGGTATTTCAGTTCCCATTGTGTCGGAGTACCCCGACGTTTCCAGAGGAGCTACCAGGACTAACCACCTGAGAGAGGTTGAATTCAATATCGACCTCATACCTGGCATGGGACCAATTGCTAAGGCTCCCTACCGGATGGGCCCTGAAGAGATGGTTGAGAGTTGAAGAAGCAGCTGCAGGAGCTACTAGACAAGGGTTTCATCAGACCCAGTGTCTCACCTGGGGGTGCTCCAGTGCTATTTGTCAAGAAGAAGGACGGGAGCTTGAGACTTTGCATCGACTATAGGGAGCTGAACAATGTCACGATCAAGAACAAGTACCCACTGCCCAGGATCGATGACTTGTTCGACCAGTTGAGGGGAGCTAAGGTGTGTTCTCCAAGATTGATCTACGTTCCGGATATCATCAGATAGCTGTAGCTGAGTCAGATATAGAGAAGACAACCTTCCGGACCAGATACGGCCACTACGAGTTCACAGTGATGCCGTTTGGACTGACCAATGCACCCGCGAGATTCATGGACTGATGCAGAGAGTCTTCCAAGCCCAGTTGGATAAGTCAGTAGTCGTGTCATAGACGACATCTTGGTATTCTCCAAGAGGAGGGAGGAAACACGAGAAGCATCTGAGGACAGCTTTGGAGACTCTGAGGAGAGAAGAAGTTATATGCCAAGTTCAGCAAGTGTGAATTCTGGCTGGACAAGGTGTCATTTTTGGACATGTGATCTCAGCTGAGGGAGGTTCAGTAGACCCAGCTAAGATTGAGGCAGTGAAGAGCTGGCATAGACCTCGCACTGTGACAGAGGTGAGGAGTTCCTTGGGTTGGCTGGCTACTCTAGACGCTTTGTGAAGGACTTCTCCAGGCTAGCCAAGCCTTTGACCTCCCTGATGAAGAAGGACAGCCCCTTTGTATGGACAGAGGCTTGTAAGTCTCCTTTCAGGCGCTGAAGGACGCCTTGACCACTGCTCCAGTATTAGTGATCCTTGAGGGGAACGAGGGATACGAGGTGTATTGTGATGCTTCAGGCAGAGGGATTGGTGGGGGGTACTGATGCAGAATGGCAGAGTGGTAGCATATGCTTCTCGACAGCTGAAGAGAAGCACGAAGAAAATTACCCCACACACGACCTTGAGCTCCTCGCCACAGTCTTCACCTTGAAGATCTGGCGACATTACTTGTATGGAGCCACAGTCCGGGTTATGACAGACCATAAGAGTCTGAAGTACATTTGGACTCAGAAGGAGCTGAACCTGAGGCAGCGACGATGGGTCGAGCTACTGGCTGATTATGACATCAACCTTCAGTACACTGAAGGTAAAGGGAATGTTGTAGTAGACGGTTTGAGCAGGAGAGTGTACTCACTCCTGGCTTTGACAAAGATGACCACGATAGGTGAGGAGATATACGCAGCCCAGGATAGTGATATATACCTGCAGGGCGTCAAGCAGAAGTTAACAGACGGTATGACTGATGGTCTGAAGTATGAGTACGAGCTAGACAGCGAGGGACACCTTCGTGTCAGACACAGACTCTGCGTTCCTCAGGATGCGACAACACTTCAGACCAGGATTCTCTCTAAGGCTCATTCCTCTACATTATCAGTACACCCTGGAGCCACCAAGATGTACAAGGATTTGAAGCAGTTATTCTGGTGGAGTGGGATGAAGAGGGATGTAGCAGATTTATCTCTCCGATGCCTCACTTGTCAGAAGGTGAAGTTTGAGCATCGTCGACAGGAGGTCAGATTCAGTCGTTACTAGTACCGTGCTGGAAGTTCGACGACATCAGCATGGACTTGTGGTCGGTCTTCCTCCAGCTAGAGGCGGACTGAATTCTATTTGGGTGATAGTCGATAGGTTGACCAAGACAGCCAGGTTCATACCTATCAAGGACACATGGAAGGTGCCCAAGCTGGCTGAGGTGTTCACCACAAAGCACATTCGGTACCATGGGGTACCGAAGACGATTGTTCCGACCGTGACACATGTTTCCTCAATAGATTTTGGCATCATGTGCAGGAGGCGTTTGGTACTCAGCTACGCCTTAGCACAGCCTTTCACCCTCAGACTGATGGGCAGACCGAGAGGACGATTCAGACGCTAGAGGATATGCTACGAGCAGTTGCTCTAGACTATCAGGGGAGTTGGGTAGAGCGTCTACACCTGGTGGAGTTCTCCTATAATAACTCCTACCACTCATCTATCGGCATGGCACCATTCCAGGCTCTGTATGGCAGGCCGTGCCGGACTCCCTTATCATGGAGTAACCCTACCGAGGCAGTCTGATTGGGCCCGAGTATGTTCAGACACTACAGGATGATGTCAGAGTTATTCAGCAGCACATGAGGCAGCGCAGTCTAGACAGAAATCCTATGGGGATCAGCGCACCAGAGAGCTTGAGTTTCAGATGGGTGACATGGTTTTCTTACGGGTGTCTCCGATGAGAGGATATTCAGATTGGGATGAGGGGGAAACTAAGCCCTAAGTATGTCGGTCCGTACAGGATTACGAGTGAGTGGGCCCAGTTGCTTACAGACTAGAGCTACCAGCGAAGTTGGGGAAGGTACACGATGTGTTTCATGTATCTCAGTTGAAGAAGTATATGCCTGACCCTTCTCACGTACTACATCCAGAGAGATTGGAGATCGAGCCTACACTGAGGTATGAGGAGACTCCTATTCGGATCTTGGACACGAAGGTCCGAGAAACGAGAGGCAGGTCAGTCAAATTGGTGAAAGTTCTTTGGGAGCATCATGGGGTTGAGGAAGCTACTTGGGAGACTGAGGACTCCATGAGAGTGAAGTACCCACATCTATTCACGTGATGTTTCCCTACCCTGTAGTGATTTTCATTAGTAGCGGTACGAGGGCGTACCTTAGCTCTTTTAAGGGGGATATACTGGCATACTCCTCCTTCGTTATCTTATCCGGATTATGCCTTGTTGCATTGTTAGTAGAGGGAGAACAGTATTAGTAGAGTGAGAGGTGTATGTGTGTACGTAGTTTTACATTATGGCACGATAGTATGTCACGTTTGTGTTTTGTTTCAGTTTATATTTTGATTCAGTTTGATTTGATTTCGGTACTCTCGAGTGGAATGTTGAAATAGAAATAAAGGATTGGATTGGTATGGAATTTCATTGGAATAATTATTATCTCAGCACACCTGAAGCGGTGTGAGTGCCTATTAGTTGATTTTTAAACTTCGAGGCGAAGTTTCTTTTAAGGGGATATACTGAAATATCCCTAAATTAATTTAAATTAATTTAGGGGATTTCTTTTATTAAATCTTAAATAATACTAATAAATATTAAATTATTATATGGAATTATGAAAATTTATTTAGGGATTTCTCCTATTTAACCCTAAAGAAAACAATAAATATTTATATTATTATATTATTATATAGTATTATGAATTTAATAATAATATTTATAAGTAAATAAATCTTGGAAAAATTTCTAAACACTCCAACTATATTATAAAGATTTTAGGAAGTGTTGGAACATTGTTTTGAAACATAAAAGTCAATATAAAATTCTAGAAACCCTAAAGCCTTTTAAGCCTTGCTAGGGTTGACTTTTTGAGAATGGTCAAACCAGCCCATGAAACCTATACCAATAAATAGGTTATGGAAAACCATGAAGATCGATAAAAAGAACGTCAAAAACGGATCATCCTAGCCAAAGTTATGATCAAATGAAGTTTAGAGCCAAAATTTGAAAAAAAAACTGACGTGGCACGGTCTGAGTCATCGCACGCCTCGGGATACGCGCCCCAGCACTTAGTCAGTTTTATCTCCTATATTTCCGGTAACAGAAACCAGCCTTTGCCCTATCTTGTGACCTTCATAACTTTCTCATGTTTTGGAATTTTTGAGTGTCGTCTTCTTTGTTGTCTTCTCCTACACTTCCTCTAAACAACCATAACTCACACTAACCCTAATTCGTCCTAAATCAACCGGAAATTCGAGCTAAAGTAGCCACCCTACAAAAACCGAAACTGTAGTTCCAGTTTTTCCTTCGATTAAGGTAACTTTGTCTTGCCATAACTTCTTCGCTTCTCAGCCAAATTCCATGTTCTTTAGCTCGTTTTGAAGAGCTCTAATCCCTCTAAAACTTTCATGTTGATGACCAAAGCCAATTCCCAACCGTTTGGAAGAACGAGGTGTCTAAAGTTTTGTATTCGTCACAACATAAAATCATAGTTTTCTTCCCAGAAAAAGCAAGGTAAACTCGCAACTTCCAGCTTCGATTTCTTTCTGTGTAGTGCAAGTTAGGGTGAGTTCTTGCTATCATTGTGTAGAGTTAAGTTTCCTCTTTAGATTAAGCCCAAGAACTAGTTCTAACTCGGTCTGTACTGTAAATTATAGCGTTGCAAAGTAGGCTACCCAATTGGGTTGTAAAGGGGGGCGTTTTCCAGAACCGATTTCGAATCCTTTCGATTTGAGCAATTCCGGTAAGTTTTCTTCAAATTCCTTCAACCTTGCTAATCTACATTACATTGTCGGACAAAAACATGTCTCAATTGCTTCAATTACGCATTAGATTGAGTGAATTTGGTAGATTTGAATTTCGGAAAGCAAAATAAACCCTAACTTCGAAACCGAATTCGAAAACTGATGAATCCTGCATTATAGCTAGCGAAATTAGTATCATTAGAACCAGAATTGAATTTCGAAACCATAGAAACAAGAATCACTCAATTTGGTTCTGTAGATTGTGAGAAATTGGTGAATGAAATAGTACTCGAATCGGATTTGGAATTCGCTGAAGAACTGGGCGTTCAGGGACCGTCCGATCGCGTTTTAAAAGATTGGACGGTCGAGATTAGATCGTGTTTATTAAAGAATGTTTAAGTTATAATATTTCAGAATTTAGCTCAAACTGTTGAATTTAGTTAATGCCCTTTCCGAATGTATTTTGACTTGAAATTTTAACCATAGATTCCTTATTAAATCTAGTTTATTTTGATGTAAATTAATATGGTTTTGGAGTTTTTAAACGTAAGTTATAATTTTTGCAAGTTACGGGTTTTCTGGAATTATTTGGCTAATTTAAAAAGATATTTTATGAAATAAAAATATTTATATATATGTCTAAAATGTTTATAGTACGTATAATAAATTTGAATTTTTGGACTATGGTAAATGGTTTAAAATTGTGTTTGTGAGTTTTTCATAAGAAAAACGTAATATATAGTATATAGTTTTCTTAACCAAAATAAAGTATGGCTTGTTAGTAAACTTTTTAAGCTGGGGAAAATAAGGGAACTAAATTAACATTTATAACAGTAAGTTATAAGTGTTTGGGTATTAGCTTTTATGAGTAGTGAAATTATTTACATATATGTATATATACATATATGGTAGAATTAAAGTAGAAACTTATGTTAATCAAGGAATTATTTATTCTACATTTTTTATTATTATATTATATGGGAGTTAATATTCTTAATTAAAACTAAGGAATATATTTTTTTTTACACATATACAACAGGGAATAAAGTAGTAACTTAGGGTAAAGCAGGGAGCTATTAAACTAACACTTATATTAACTAGATATTATAAGAGCTAGTGTCCTAAGATATAGTAAAGAAATACTTTATGAAACATACTTGGAATGCAGTTAAAGGTTGTACTAATAAGATAGTTTAAATATAATAAGTTACATAGGGAATGTTTTAATTAAATTCTAATACAGATTTACTTATATATGTTAAATAAATAAAAGAAAACACCTTATTTTATAAACCGTATATCGCTTTGTGGTTATGCCTAGAAGATATTAAACATAATTAAATACAATAAAATATCCTAAAAATGTTATGGATAAATCTTAATACATAAAGATATATAATTTATATATATATATATATATATATATATATATAAATACATTAAAATAGATGAGAGAGATAATATTCCTTGTGATAGTTATAATAAGTAGAATATATATATATGTTAAACCTTAGGTTTTAATCGGTGTGTAATTAAATAGTCATTATTTACTTAAGGGTTTAATTACACAACATAAACGTAACACGGTCTTGGGCTAACCTACTATGCCCAAGTCTATGAACTCCAAAAGCCCACTTAAACAATTCAAAGAGAGTTTGGGCCACTCTCAGGAATAAATTCTAAATCGTTCCAAACTAACGAAATGGGCCTAACAAAGGATTTAGTTAAAGTCAAGCCCAAATCTTTGTGAGAGAATAATGGTATTATGGAACTATTAATCAGTAAGAAAAGAAGGTTGTTTAGTTTATAGGTCCCTTAACTAATCGACACTTGGAACACCTTAATTATAGGTTACTATTGGGGAATCACTTATTCGAGTTATTTATTGTTCTTCAAATACCAGGTACGATTTCTCGTACTCCAATACTTTTGCTGATTGACTTATGAGACGTTTTCGAAAAACGCTAACTGAGTTTAAGAGGAATTTTCTAAAAGGAAATGGTTGTGTGACTAACTCAGCTTGTGTGACTAACTAAGCCTTGAATGTGAAACTCACTTGGGTATTGGTTCCTTCTATTGGTTGTTCCATTAGACATTGACTGCTTAGGGTTTACGCTTCTGCACTCTGTAAGACTGAGCGTTTTGGTATTGCTCTGGGTAGTTAGTGATCTGGTGGGAATTTGGAAAAGGTCAATTTTGGTAAGTTCTTCTTTTGACTCTGGATATCGTTTCATTCATGAGCTGGTTCCTGAGGTTTCGACGTGCGCGCGTCTTCAATGGTAACAGTGAGAGGCTGTATATCTCCTGTCCCAAAAGGGACGTGATAGACAGTGAGGGGCTGTATATCCCCTGTCCCAAAAGGGACTTGTAGACAGTGAGGGGCTGTATATCCCCTGTCCTAAAAGGATGTACTTGGCGGTGGGGGCCATCTCTCCCAGTTGAATTATTCCACTCTTGAGTATTGGTTCTTGGATCTATCTTTTCATTCCTAGTCCTTTGTGACTGTCTGAGTTTTCTACTCCTAACGGGAATTGGGTTTAACTAAGGCAATGGATGTTCACTAACACATGATGTGGTTTTGTTTCACTAACTTTACTTTTCTGTTATTAACCTTTATTCTTATCTGATATCTTGATTTGGTGATTTATGAAATGCCTTGTTCCTCTGTGTGGTTTAAGTGATTGTTTTCCTGCTATTATTTATTAAGAGTTGTATTATAAGTTGTTTTTGGAGGATCGTACCAGTTCCATTCCAGGGAACTGACCCACCCCTTTGGGGTGGGCTGCTTGGTTTTATCTTGCATGTACGAGTTATTTTATAGGTGGCCGCGAAGAGAACGAGTGATTGGGATGGGATTAGGTTTTGAGAGTTTATGTGTTTTATTTGTTAAGTTTCTCGAGGTTCAGGCGTGACAATTGTAATCTTTAAGTTGTAATTGGTGAGGTTTGGTACCGGGTGTTTGGAACCCGATGATCTGTACGCCTTTAGTATTTTATTTCCGCTATAAATATGTTTAATAGGGGCGTTACAAGCTCACTGTTCTTCCATGTCTATCCACCCAGGATCATCGAAAATGTACAAAGATCTGAAGACTCACTTTTGGTGGAGTGGTATGAAGAAGGATGTAACAGAGTTTGTTACCCGCTGCTTGACTTGTCAGAAAGTCAAGTTCGAGCACAGGAGACCAGGAGGTTTGGTGCAGCCTATGCCTATTCCATACTGGAAGTTCGAGGACCTATACATGGATTTTGTTGTCGGCCTTCCACCGACTAAGGGAGGTGCGAACACCATTTGGGTGATCATCAGACACCATGGCGTGCCAAAAAACAATTGTGTCAGATAGAGACCCTCGATTCCTATCACGGTTTTGGGGGCAAGTTCAGGAGGCTTGGGTACCAAGCTGAAGCTAAGTATCGCCTTTCACCGCAAACGGATGGTCAGTGAGAGAGCCTCAAGTTTTGCATGTTTGTATGTGTGTTTGTATGCGGGGCATACGTGTTTTGTTGGTGGTTGGTTTGCGCATTGCGCACATGTGTAAGTTGTGAACATGTATGTAAGTATCCTATGAGATACTCGGATGTATGTATGTGTATGAATGGTATGAGATATATATATATATATATATATGTACTCCTTTATGAATTCAGTCCATACTATATCGCTTAGATACCGTCACATCAAATAGATGTGCACTATGGGTATGGGTAGTTGTTATAAACCACTCGAGAAAGACGACTTCAGGACGAAGTCTCTTTAAGGGGGGTAGACTGAAATACCCTAAATAATTAAACGTTATTTAAACATATAATTAACTACATTAAGGTATAAACAATCAAGCATGTAAAACCTTATGGCGTAAGGTTTAAATTAAGGAGAACGTATTACATTATTATGAGCATGTAATAACTTGCGAACAAACGAACAGTTAATATTAATACAGTCATGCACTTATATACATACGTATATATATGTACATATACACAACGTTACAATATTATAACGTTGTATAGATAACTAATGTCGCGGTCGCATGGGCACATATGACCGAGAACATATAATTAAAACACGACAAATAAAATAGTCGTATCCATATATGGGTATAATCAATAACGTGACATAAAAAAAATAGCCACATATATATATATAGTATATATACCTAATAACGCGACATATTAATACAGTCGCATATATACAATAAATATGGCTGATACAAAAAAAAAAAGAGCAAACGTGCTCTAGCCGGGATTCAAATTCGAGACCTTTCGTACCTTTCCGAAGCCTTAACCGGTTGAGCTGTGCTCGAATTTGGTAATATATATCAACGAATTTAAAACTAGTGGTCTCGCTACTAAGGTCACAAAAGAAAAAAATTAGAGACAGACACGCTCAACACTCGAACATTTCTCCTCATCTGTTTCGATTCCTCAAACCTGTCCTGTTCCAAACTTCCATGCGACAGATCTACTTATTTTTTCATTCGCCCATAAAATTCCCTTGTAACTTGCAACCACCTGCACCATCTTGATCTCGGTAAGAGCTGTGCACCAGGGTTGCCTTTTGGAAATTCCCACGCATGCATACGGGAGTCATCAGCAAGTACCGTGAACCGATAAATCCACCCAGTCCTTGTCCCTTGAGTTAGTGTCGCAGTATAACCAACTCAAAACTGAGCCTACTCCATGCAAGAACTCGCCTGAAGCAATGCGATTAGTTCTGATCACAGGTGAGGTAATTATCAGTTGCTCATCCAACTGTCATTCACCTCTGTCTTCATACCGAGAATCTTCCTTATTTCCTAACTCATTTCCCCCTCAGCCTTTGCATAACTCTGTCTGGAAGTTGAAACCGTGAAGTGTTTCATTCCTTCTCGAGGCCAACACAAGGTAATACTCCAACCAGTTCTTCTCGTTTTTGTTTTTTGTCTCTGCTCAGTTCTGATCGAGACTGCTCAACCCAGTTCCTCAGGTTCCTGTATTTGTCGTGCAAGAACATTGTATGCTAACCAAGGGTAGAATTTTGGAGGTCCTGAGACAATTCCCTCCAAGAACTTCTGGTAGGTAAGCCATGAATCATAACAAAAGAAAGAAAAAAAAAACTGGTTGTTCAGTCTTCTGTATTCTTGAGTTTCTGTTAAACCTTGACTCCCATGACTAAAGCTTCTCTATCTTTCTGGCCTGCAATAACATGACGTCCTCCTCCCAAAGATAATCAGGCAAGAAAATCCCTCTGCAAACACAGCAGCACCTCTGGGTTTGAACTGCAGTGGAAGGTAAATTGTCTACCAGTTTCCACAACCTGTTGCACTCTTTTCTTTTACCGAGCCTAACTCTGAGAAACCCTCCTCAGCTGTGTCGAGTGACCAAGGAGCTGGAGTTCCATATTCTACCAAAGGTGTAGCTAAGGAGAATTTGTCAAGTCACTGGGACTGGTGAGTAATTCCTAAACTGATTCAAGATCAGAAAAAAAAGAAGACTAAACCTGTCAAAACTGATAATCATGCCAAATCTGTAGCATGTAGCCTCAGTATATTAAATGTCCTTGAGTTGCTAATACATTTATAATCTTATGAATACACTTGACTAAGTCTCTAAACGTGAGGGTGTTGAAGAAAAAGAAAAAAAAACAGATCACAACTAAAAAGAAAGAAAAAGACAGGAAACAGATGCAATAGTTTATGCTTTTGTTTCTGGTGTAGTTTTCAACTGCTGTGAAGCCTGTGTTTTGTGTACTTACTTTGCAGAGGTAATGTGAGGGTAGTAAGGGTTAGATAAAAAATTAAAACCCCAGTAAAACACATGACTACGTAGGTTAGCAATGAAGGAAAATTGAAAAGAAAACCCAGGATTAAGAACTCTTAGAAACCGAAAGAAGTTATCAGGTTTTTGATGCTTCAGTTTAGTTCTAAGATTTTTGTGTTTTCTGTATAACTGGCTTGTGTTGTGAGTTAATGAACCTAAAACATTCTAACACACTCAAGTATGGATAGGAACACTTTGGGAGAGTTAAGAACCCAACCTGATGCACTAACCGTGAAACAAGAAAAAAAATAATACAAGTACTAGTTTTGTTTTCTGAAAATTTTGGTTCAAGTATAAGCATTTCAGTAGCAGTAGCAATGTGTCGTGGTGAATCTATAAACTTAAAACACAATTAAACATCTAGGCAGAAGTGGAAACCAGTTAGTACATCAGGACTGAAGATTAGAGAACAGAAAGAAAACAACATGAGGGAACTTATCAGTTCAGATTTCAATTTCTACAATTTTGACCTCTTCTTTATACCAACTTTTCAGAAGCTTAAACAATATGGTGGTGGATCTGTTTGGAGGGTTAAAAACTGTGCTAGGACAATTAATTAAGCAGTTAGACAACCTGGGGGGAAACTAAAAACCCAAAACCATGAACAAACAAAGAGATAGAAGAAGGTGAATCAGTTTGTATTTCAGTTTCAGTTTTGGGATGTATCAGTGAGGTTAACAATGTTGCTGTGAGTTCGTTATGAGGATAGAATCATAAGAGTACACCTAACCAAGAAATCTAAATGATTTGGGTAAAAGAAAACTGAAGGACCAGATTAGTAAGTGACAGAAAAGAAAAAAAACAGCAGTTTTAAGTGTTTCAGTTTTCAAGTTCTGTGTAAAGGATTTTTCAGGAACATAGCCCTTGTGGCCTTGGGTTGTTTTGTGGTCCAAATACATTAAAACACATAACTAGTCAACTAAAACAAGATGGGGTAAATTGATAGTCAGTCTGTAAACAGAAAACATAAATAGAAGTAGATGTGACAGTTTCTTTCCCAGTTTCAAATGGTTGAGTTAGTTTCCAGGTTTCAGTTTTGTTGTGATCTATGTCTTTTGGGTTTGTTCTTAAGCTTAAAATCTCGACAAAGCATTAACTAAGTGGACAAAGAGATAGGAGGAGTGTAGCTCAGTCTAGAAAACAGACAGAGAAAACAATGAGAGCACATGTCAGTTTCTGTTTTAGTTGCAGTTTTAGGAGTGTTGTTTCTGTTTAACTATGTTGCAAAGTGTATAAGGGGATTGCATTGATTGGTGCAAGAGCTTAAAACCTTGCTAATTAACTTAACTAAGTGTGTAAGCACTTTGGAAAAAAAAGAGAGAAAACTGTAAGCCAAACTATCAACAAACAAAAAGAAGAAAAAAAACAGAAAAGAGGGATCAGTTTCTTTTTCTCTCTTAGCACCTTCCTGTCTCAGGATAAGCAGGTGCCTGTGAGATTTAAACTGTATACACACTATGAATTAAGTAGCTAGGTAATGTGGGGGAAAGTGAAGAAGAAACCAAATCGAGGAATGAGAAGCAAAACAGAAGAGGAACAAGATACCAAACTTAATGCATCAGTTTTCCAGTTGTTTCTGAAATGAATGACCTTCTGTAAAACCATGTTACAGAGGGTTATAAGGGGTGGAATTAAGTTAATAATGAACCCAAAATACTTCTAAGAGAGTGAACTAGGCTGGTACATCCATTGGAAGTTTAGGAATCAACTAAATAACCAAACATAAACAAAAAAAGAGATGCACCAACATTATCTCAAGATTTTCGATTGCATGCTCCTTCTGTATAATTGAGTTACAGAGGGGGTTAAGATGTGATACAGTCTTAAGTTTTATAATCTATGATGAATGTGGTGGAATGGTGATTTTGAGAGAGAATGGGATTTGAAAGGAATGGAATCAGATATGTATATATATTACCGGTAACTAAGCAAGTGTTATAAAACTTTGGGTTATATCTTACTACAAGGTTTTGATGTTATAAAATTAGATGCTTACAACATATTATAAGTTATGTGGTTATATTGCGATTAATGAGAATTATATAATTAAGGAGCTCAAGTATATCATATGTGAATATTACTTTCGGTACATACATAAAGTTACCAAAACCGTATGTTATAAAGTCTAATGACATGTAAAAGATCATACTATATAACATCATGAAATAAATGTAACACTAAACAATATTATGCGGTCAAAAAAAATATATAGTTTAAAAACTGTTATGCTAAACGCATACATATATATATAAATACATGTCAAGAATAAAGACATAAACTATAGTATATAATGACGTAAAATACTAAGGTTAGTATATGACCTTGGTATGATAAATAAATCCCAAACGAAGTATCACAAGTGTATAACGTAAGGTTCCATACTCCGATGAAAACCGAATATTAACTCACACGACGAGTATGGAGTTTTTAAGAAAACAATACTTTCACTAGTAACTGTTGAAAAATCCGGGGGTGTAGTACTGGGATTTCAAACGTTATTCGGAAATACCGAATCTTACTGTCATGTGGATTCACGCTTAGTGTTCCTTGTATTTCTAGATCGCCCTTCAGTCGTGCGCGCTCGAAAGCTTTAGCGGTCTACACTGCGCATTCCTAGACACGGTGTACGGTATGTAAAGGAGTTTGATCCGAGTTGTCCTGAGGAATTCCTCAGGCTCGGATTTGTTTGATAACATGTGTGACTATGTGTGTGATGGATATATGTGTTTACTGCATTATTTATTTATGCACGAACGTCCTACGGGACTAATACTACGTCGACTATAGATCGGCTTATATAAAACTACATATACGAGTTGTGTGACTGTGATTTGTTTGCCTGACCTAATACACTAAGTAATACAAGTATGTAGTTATAACCTAAGTAAAACACTTAGGAACGGGACACGACATTGTTGGTCTCTAGAGCTTCGACTCAAACATAAATACTACCTAGAATTATTCTAGGCATGCGTAAGACCCACAGGGCAGCCAACAATTAAGTGATGTTCTCCATATTTAAACTGTAACTGAATTACTAACTAACGAGGTTAACAGTGGAGTGTGAATGAAAGTGATGTGTACCTTAATCCAGACAGTCACCGGCTGCTGGTCGCGCGTAGAGATCTTGGGTTAACCTGCGTCGGGTTTTCCCTAGTTAGTCCTGAACGAACCTAGATAGATCGTCAGACGGAGTGTGCTACCGTTGGCACAAGGCCTTTGGCCACCTAAATGGACGCCTTTACAAAGGCAAAGTGAAATAGTCCGGAGTCTTCGGATGACCAGGGCAGTGAGCACCTTGTGTGTACGTGGGACTACTGTCCAAGTGAATATATTTCGGGTTTCCTAACTGACTCCCGACAGTGCTAACCAAATCAAATGATATGTGAGGGCCTGGGGGGCCGAGCGTTGTGATACGTGATGACATGAAACTATGAACGGTGTGTGATTTACCGATGCTATCATATTGTACGATGTGCTGCTGTCCTGTGTATATCTGTGATGATTGTTGCATGTTTAATTACGTCTTTGCAGTTTCCGCTATACTCTGTAAACCGGTGATGCAAGTAACGAACCTAATAAAAAGACGGTTAATACGACCTAATTGACCATTAGGGTCCAGACTCGGCATACTCAATGTTTATCGTGGAGCCTTTATGGCTTTATGCAGGTTGTTGATCACGGACGAAGCCGGAGTGCGGGGCCGGGTAGTTAGGGCGTTTTGGATTTTAAAATTACCGTACGTACCTTGTTCTGTATTAAGGCTGTTTACTGATGTCGGCTGTAAGTATTTTGGAGTATGACTAAACGCTCATTGTAGACGTTGCTTTTGGGACTTAGATGGATGTGTTAGCGGTATCCCGTTGTCACCGCGGATTGTATCCTTATGTTTTCATTTTGTTACATTGTTGTATTGCTACATCACTCGTATGGGCGAGGGATGACAAGTATCACCCATGCGAGTTTTATTACCGTTAATTCTTCCGTTGTGAGACGCATTTATTTCTGTCCACGTGAGTGATTACCATTTCGTTAATGAGAGGGGTGTTACAGGAGGTGGTGGAGACCGTTCCTACAAGCAGCCAGACTCTTAGTACCAAGGCTGGGACCAGGGCCAGAACCAGTGCGGGGACACTCCCTAGCGTGGCAATGGCGGGGGTGGAAATGGAGGCAACCAAAGCCAAGGGGAGAACCGAGACCAACCACAGAAGCCTGGGAATATAATGTCATGAGCCGGGCCGAGGCTGAGGCTGAAGCCGACGTGTTAGCAATACCTTTTCTGTTTGTGGTACCCCTGCTCGTGTCTTATTTGATACCGGAGCTTCCTACTCCTTTATTTCTTCTGGAAATTTTGTTGAGAAACTAGGTCTAGTTGCTAGTACGACCTCGTCTATAGCTGTATCTATACCCTCGGGGCAGGTATCTCTTGTAATAATGTATTGAAAGATGAGGGGTAGATAAAAGGGAAACATTTTGTTCTCTCCTTCAGTTTGTCCTTCCCCACTTCGATATCATATTGAGGATGGACTGGCTGAGCAAACATAAGGGAAAGATAGACTGTGGGGAACAGAAGATCATCCTAAGGGGTCCACGGGGCAGAGGATCACCTATAGGTGCATGGAAAAGAAGCCCGGGGTAAAGATTGTCTCAGCAATGACAATCCTCTCCCAAGTAAAGAAGGGACAACAGGCGTATCTTTGCTACATATAGGATCTGAGCAGAGAGTCCAGTTAGCTAGAGAAGATTCGGTGGTGAATAAATTTCCAAACTTCTTTCCTGAGGAGATTCCAGGCATGCTGCCAGATCGGGAGGTGGAGTTCAGTGTCGATTTAGTGCCAGGAGCAACGCCTATCTCCAAATCCCAATACCGTATGGCGCCGTCAGAACTGAAGAATTGAAGGTTCAGTTAGAGGATCTCTTAGAGAAGGGGTACATTCGACCGAGTGTATTGTCGTGGGGAGTCCCTGTCCTGTTTGTAAAGAAGAGGATGGGAGTATGAGGCTGTGCATAGATTACCGGGAGTTGAACCAGATCACTTGAAGAACTGTTATCCGTTGCCAAGGATTGATGACCTCTTTGACCAACTCTAGGGTGCAGGAGTCTTCTCCAAGATAGATTTGAGATCGGGATACCATCAGCTCCATGTTGCAGAGAAGGACATCCCGAAGACTGCTTTTAGGATCAGATATGGGCACTTCGAGTTCCTAGTGATGCCCTTCGGACTGACGAATGCACCAGCCGTCTTCATGGATCTCATGAACCGGATCTTTAACCCATATCTAGACCGGTTTGTATGGTATTCATAGAAGATATCCTCATTTACTCCAAGGATGAAGAAGAGCATGAGGAGCACCTAAGATTAGTCCTGCAGATTCTGAGAGAGCAGCATTTGTATACAAAGTTATCTAAGTTTGACTTTTGGTTGGACCGGGTGGCGTTCCTAGGCCACATTGTCACCAAGGAAGGGATATCAGTGGATCCGGCCAAGATCCAAGCAATGAAGGAGTGGCCGAGACCGAGTAACCTGGCGGAGGTTTATAGTTTCCTGGGTTTAGCAGAATACTATTGGAGATTCGTGAAGGACTTCTCGAAGATTGCCAGACGTCTCACAAATCTTATGAAGAAAGTGGTCAAATTTCAGTTGAACGATGAATATGAGACGACGTTCCAGACACTGAAGGAAAGGTTAACCACAACCCTAGTGTTAACCCTACCTTCCGGGACTGAGGGATTCGAGGTATTCAGTGAAGCCTCCAAGTACGGTCTGGATGTGTTCAAATGCAGAAGGGAAGGTGATTGCTTATGCATCGAGGCAACTAAAAGAGTACGAGACCCGTTATCCGACACATGATCTGGAGCTAGCAGCCGTGGTGTTTGCCCTCAAGATTTGGAGGCACTACCTATATGGTGTTTCTTGCAAGAGCTACACCGACCACTAGAGCCTCAAATATTCTTCATGCAGAAGGAACTCAATATGAGGCAGAGGAGGTGGCTAGAATTGATTAAGGATTATGATTTGGAAATCTTGTATCATGAGGGGAAGTCGAATCTGGTAGCTGATGCTCTGTGAGCAGGAAAAGGAGCCACTCAGTGAACTAAATGTGGGTTCTCCCTGATGAGCTAGTTCGTGAGTTTCAGAAGTTGAATTTGGAGGTGATGGAATCTGAAGGGGTGGAGCAAGAGGTAAGGTTGTTCCAGATGAGTGTCTGTTCCGACATCTATGAAGAGATACTCAAAGGACAGCCTGATGATGTGAAGTTGGAGCGTGTCAAGGAGAAGATGCGAGAAGGCAAGGCAGAGGGCTTCGAGATCTAAAGTGATGATAGCCTGAGATTCAAAAGCCGATGGTGTGTGCCTTAGGAGTGTGCGGAGGTGAAGGAGAAACTGATGAGGGAGGCTCATAATTCTCCGTATTCAGTTCATCCTGGTGGTGACAAACTGTATAAGGATTCGAAGAAGCTGTTTTGGTGGCCAAAGATGAAGAGGGAAGTGGCAGAGTTTGTGTCGAAGTGTCTTTTCTACCAAAAGGTCAAATTCGAACATAAGAGGATGGGAGGTTTGCTGCAGCCTCTAGATGTCCCGAAGTGGAAGTGGGACTTCATTTCTATGGATTTCGTGATGGGTTTACCACCGGTGAAAGGAGGAGTTAATCAGACTTGGGTGATTGTGACCGACTTACCAAGTCTGCATGGTTCATACCCATGAAGAATACTTGGTCCATGAGTCCTTTGGTGGATGCCTACATTAAGCACATGGTGAGATATCATGGAGTACCTAAGACCATCATTTCAGATCGAGACTCAAGATTTCTAGCTCATTTCTGGCAGCAGTTTCAGAAGGCGATGGGCACCAAGCTGAGTTTGAGTACCGTATTTCACCCTGCTACTGATGGTCAGACAGAAAGAACTATCCAGACTCTAGAGGATATGCTTTGTGCCTGCATTATGGACTTCCAAGGTTTGTGGGCAGATTAGCTACACTTGGTGGAGTTTTCATATAACAACGACTACCATGCCAGCATCAAAATGGCTCCTTATAAGGCACTATATGGGAGGAAGTGTAGGACTCCACTATGTTGGAGCGACATTAGTGAGATGGTGGTGTTAGGGCTGCAACTGATAGAGGAGACTATGAAGCAGGTCCGGGTGATTCAGAGTCGGACGAAAGCAGCCCAAGACAGGCAGAAGTCCTATACTGATCTCAAGCGCAGACCGATAGAGTTCGAGGTGGGGGATAGAGTCTTCCGGAAGGTGTCTCCTTTGAGATGGGTAACCAGATTCGGGAAGAAGGGAAAGCTTATTCCCAAGTTCGTGGGACCCTATGAGATCCTAGAGAGGATCGAGAAGGTAGCCTACCATCTGGCACTCCCTTGTGAACTGGAGAAAGTTCACAACGTGTTCCACGTGTCCCAGCTGAAGAGATATATCCCCGACCCATCACATGTGTTGCAGCCTGAGGTTTTAGAGTTAGAGCAGAACCTATCCTACGAGGAGTATCCTATCAGAGTTCTAGACACCAAGACCAGAGAGACCCGATCGAAGTCTACTCGAATGGTCAAGGTTCTATGGTCCAATCATGGAACAGAATAGGCTACGTGGAAAGTAGAGGAGGAGATGAGGAAGAAGTACCCACAGCTCTTCGATCTGGTAAAAATTTAAGTCAGTATCGGTTAGTTAGCCATTTTATGTGGGAACTTTAGCTTCGAGGGTGAAGCTATCTTTTTAGGAGGTTGTGATGAAATACCCACAAATTCTGAGGTAGAATACGTATAATATAAGGTGGGTATAAGAGGGACGAATATTAAAGTAAGTTAAATATAATAAGGTTACATAGCCCGACTTTAGGAGTTAATAGCTGGCCCGGGAAGTTAATCCATTATTGATTTAATCCATTATCTATTTTATTTTAGTATTATTTAATAAATCCCCCTTTATCTTTCTTCCAACGATATTAGTATCTAGTATGTATTTGCCCCTACAGATTTATTACATTAAATAGATCTCAAGAGTTCAAATTCAACTTTACTTCCTTTTAATTAATTACACTTAATTCTGAGAGTTCAGATCTGATTTTTCTTCTTTAAAATTAAATTAATTAACAACCCCTATTTTTCTCCCAACATTTTATTTATTGACCTTCTAGATTCTTCTACTAACGCTAATACATTTCCTAGCTAGAATTTCCCAACTTTGTTGTCCTAGATCTCTTACTATTTTATCCCCTTCCTATGTCAACTAAATATTTATTAATTCTTCCTTTAATTACTTACTCTCTCTCCTATCTTGTTACAATGAATCACTTCTTCTACTGATTCAAATTAGAGAATTATTCTTAATTTCTAAAAAGGATAATGTTAGAGGTTTAACTTTTCCCCCCCGATGATTCTCAACGTCGCTATGCTGCATATTTTCTAAAAGTATTTGCCATTCTAATTATTTGAATTATCCTTCTAAAATTATTTACATCATATAATTAATCCTTTTATCCTTTTAGAATTATCTTTCTTAATCTACTTAAATTTATATTAATATTCCTCCTTCCCTAATTTATTTTATTAAAACCACAATCTTTCTGATCGTTCGCTCATCCTCTACACGCCGCCATCACGTTCTTCTATCTCAACCTCCTAAACTCACGCTCATTCTTTTGCCTTGGTCAGAATCCTTCCTTGGTGCCAACTAGAGTTATATCAGGTAAAGTTATTGTGTAGATAGTACGTAAAATTATTTGAGTTTGTTGATTCCTGATTATGGGTTATTGTGATCTAGACAATGGTGTCATCGACGAACGTTATTGGTGATTCCATTGAATTGTCTTCCTGAGCCAAGGAAACGACCAGGTAAATTCTGTGCTCATTGTTGGTTTACTGTTGTGGATTATTTTCCTATCACAAAAGGTATTTTGAGGATCTCTACTAACGTTTGGTAAGTTGGGTTGTGACTTCTTCACGTGATGTGAAATTGTGGTGTTCTGTAAATTGGAATTGAATTTTTTTGGGGAGCTCTTCACTGGATTTAATTGCTTTGGGGTTCTTGGTGCTCCCTGATCCACCATGTTGGTTCTCTGCACTATGAGCATGAATTGATTACACTGAATTGTATATATTTTGCGCTGCATACAATGATTGTAGATAAGCTCTATGATCTACTCTATAGACAGATGATTCATAGGGGTGTGCACACTTAAGGACTTAGGGTGAGGGTATTTGGTATTTCAGTCCGTTGTGATTGTCTGGTTATTTTTGTGGTTAAACCTGTTGAAGGCTCCCCAATTATTTTACTGGATATCGATTGCTGGAAGTGGATTTGGAGTGTTGGTTTGTTAATCCTGAATGTTTTGTTTAACTATTTGCAAAACAGATTTCCAAAATGCATTTTACGTAATGAGATGGAGTTTACTCAGTTTCACTGATTTGTGCGATTCCTTCATGCTTTTGTTGTTGTTTTCTGATCGTAGGTACTGATTGCTGATATGGGGATGGGAACACGTATCATTTAGTTAGGAAGACTGATAATTAATTGAGGCAATGTTTTGGGATACTTTGATTTCATTTTGAATGTTTGGCATTATGGTTTGAGATTCAGAGTTTTTGGCTAGTTGAATTATTTATGTGACATTGACAAAGCTTGGTTTGAATTAAGCTTCCACGTATTATAATTTAATCTAAGCAGTGGTTTGATGTTAATGGTAATTTAGCCTGAGCATCCAAGGATTTGGGTGTGGTGGTAGCACCTTGGATTTCAAGGAGTTTTTCCGCTGTATTTCAGGGTAAATGTGCTATTGCAGTTTATGTATTAGTTGTGTTGTCTTTAACATGGATTTGTATAAGTTTTGTTTGTTTGTTTGTTCTTTGTCTCTGTTTTCGTTTTAAAATCGCATACAGGGACCTATCCGAACATCCGTCCGGACATCAACGTTCGGACAGGCCCCAAGAGTTTAAAGTGTTTTCGCAGTTCTGGGTGTGTCCAAATATCTGTTCGAGCATTGAAGTTCGGACAGCATGCGAGGACTAATCAAAATTGCAAGTCTCGACTGATATCCGAACTTGCAAGTTTGGACTAATGTTCGGACCACGTAAGGAAATTTTTTGGACTTTTAAACTTGACTTGTGTCCGAACTTCAAAGTCCGAACACAAGTTCGGACACCGTCGTATTCTGATTTTTCCAACTCTCGACTTATGTCCAAACATCAATGTCTGGACACATGTTCGGACAAGAGGTTGTCCGCAATTTATTTTCCTCGGCTTGTGTCCGAACGTCAAAAGTCCGGACACAAAGTCGGACAGATCTTGATTTTCACTGTTAGGACTCGTTTGGAGTCCGTTTTCAAATCTGTTTGCACCGTTAGACTCGTGTTTTCATATTATCTTTTGAGGTAAAATCCAGGGTATTACATAGAGGCTCATCTCGTTGGAATCCTCTTCCTCTGCCTCCTTGTCGATTGCTTTTGGTGAATCCATCTAGTGCTCTTTTTCCCTTCAATTGCTTCCTTCAGAATCCCTTCTTTTCAAGAGTTCGATTGCTTCGGCCATCTCTTTCTACTTTTTCTGGTAATCCGCATCTTGCTGCATGAGTTCTTGTTGCACTAGTTCGTTTCCCTCGACAATCCTCTCAGCAATTGCTCTTGTTAGTTCTTTCAACATTTCCTCTAAATCCTGCTTGAAGATCGATTCTTGGGAGGTTTCATTGCTAGCTTCGGGCATTCTCCTTGTTTTTAGGCATCTTTTAACAATCTTGCAAAAAAAAAAACGTTTTCATTCTTAAATCGGAGTTTCCAATGGCAACAAGTTTTACTTCAATCATCGATGGAATTATGGTTGCTTGATTTGAGTTGTTTGTTCCCATAGATGGTGCCAAATGAAAGACTGATTATCTTCCCTTTACTACCTATCTTGATTTGGTACTCATCTATTCTATCCTTACTTCCAGTTGTATCTTTAAAGCTTCTCCTATATTACCTGGTTCCTCGGGCAACAATTGAGGGGAGTTTTGAAAGGGAAAGAGAGTTAGGAAGAGAGAGAATTTGAGTTCTAAAGTAATCAAGTCTCGATTGTGTTAATTGCTTTGGGATGAATCCCTATTTATAGTTTTTCCTTACAACCTCTTCGTATTGCCAGCCTGTGAGTTTGTTATTGTTAGGCTATCAATACGTTATTGCCAGGCTGTCTAACTTAAGCCAACACCTGACCTAATCCTGTCCTACGCCCGGGCACACTCGCCCGGTCGTTACTATGGGTACGCCCAGGTATGCATGCCAAGTGCTTTTATGGATGCGCCCGGGCACAGGAGCCTTCGCTATACATACTCTTTTATCAGCCGGTCGAGCATAACCGCCCGATTGTTATACATACATTACCTTATACATTCTGAGTTTAAATAGAAATTCCCTAGTCTTCTTATAATTACTTGGCCTTCCCTAGATCTCTGGTCTCTTTGATCTTTTTGTTGATCTCGTTTTTCCCCTCATCAGATGACACCCCCGCGTCAAGGAGTTAAAACACTTCACCTTTCACCAGCTCATTTAAATTAGGATTCAATCTCCTCTATGGCTGCCTCACTAGTATGAAATGATCTTCCATGCATATCCTGTGAGTGCAGAACCCTGGTGTGAGCCCCGAGTTTTTTGTACCTTATCCTATGTTGATGGGGTTGATTAGGATTTGATTAGGTTCTAAGTCCACTTATAATCTAAGCTTAATATCTATGTTATAAAACTATAATCATTAAAACCAGGGTTAGCTCACTACAACCTATTATGTCGTCACCTAATTTTAACCTACGGTAAATTAGGAAAGGTTAAAGTTCGGGATTGGGAGCTTGGTATATAACTTTTCCGAGTTCAAATTACTTATTTCACTACCCTTCTAGTTATTTAACCTCTACTTATGTCATTTACAGCTTATTATTGAGAAGGGGAAAATATGATGATACAAGAGAGCCAAGCCGATCCGGGTCATTCTAGGACCCATCTCATGTTCAGGCCCTTGCCCAGACCCTAGTCCGAGCCTTGTGCCTAGGCCCAGTGTAACGTACGGAAAAAAAATAAGAGGAACGATTGCCTTTATATTATATTTGTTATATATATAATGGGCCGACTTAATTTCCAAGCCTATATATATGAAGAGGGAAACCTAACCCTACAGAAGTTTTATTGTCAGCGCCGTCCACGTCCAGTAGTGTGGCCTCACTCTTACCCATTGCAGCAGTGTAATCCTTGTCGCATAGCAGATTGTCTTCATCAAAGGTAATCATTACCTTCTCAAACTCAGCGGCACACACATTTAGGCGTACAATTTCTTTAGGGGCCGTTCGTTCCTCACGTTTCGTGGGCTTTTGATGAATTGTACAGATAAAGGTTCGACTTTTATAGATACAGTACGCCTCAAAAGTTGAGGATTAAGCTAAAATGAGACATTTATCATAACGCAGATAAACCTGCGTTCAGAATTCGGACACATTTATTAAAGCTATCAGTATAGGCAATTTACTCATTTACCCCTATTCTCTTGACACTGTTTATCTTCCTAATATTCTCTGTACGACAGCCCTCTAGCTCATCTCTTCTTCATCCCCATTTCATCTCTTCTTCCTCCCTTCTCCATCCTACGTCATTCATTTTCGTCCCCACTCCATCCTGTCAAATTATTTATGCTAGATTTCATTGCAAAAACAAAAACACAAATCTCGTTGATTTTGTGATTATTCGGAAGGGTTTGCTTGCAACCATGGAAAACCCAGATTTGAATATGAACGGTTGCAGTGTTGAAAATCAAGGAATTGAAGAAGAGGGTATGTATGTCTTTTTCTTGAAATGATTGGTACTATAATTAAGCTTCTCACCGAACACTTCATTATAAAGCTCCGCGATTTGTTCATGGTCTTCAAGTTGATTAAGCTTCACAAATCGTGACCCAATTTCACCGCTCAGGAACGAACGGGACCTTATTCAACTTCAACCGGTGTGTAGAATCGTCAATTACAACTGTTTGTTGCCGGTATCTACAGTTGTCAGGTTTTTGGGCAGCAACAAGTATAAGCGTGGGCTCCTTGTTATCGGTTCAGCAATCGAGGTTTATCGGTATGAATTTATTTAGTTAATCAGTGCCGTCAAGGTTTAGATTCAGATGAATAGTTTGTCGGTTTTGACATCAGTTATGTTTACAGAATCATTCTCAGTCTCAAATATCCAGTTAATTCAGAAAGGGGCATAACATCAATTTAGGAGGATTTGACAGTGATCTCGGATTGTCAGGTAGGTGATAAGCGGATTCAATTCAGGTGCGCATTGACCTTATAAAAATTATTTTCGTATTACCGATTAGTTTTTTTCAGTCAAAATATATATATTTGCTTTGTTGAAATCTAGTTACGGCTAATTACTTATTAGATTTGGATTAAGCTAACGCATAGCTATATTTGAATTCGCTGGTCGATCGACTGCAAGCTTGATTTACTATACATTAAAGTATTTGGATTTTGAAACGAACGGGAACTTTCGTATTGATAGTTTTTTTTTTTACAAACGCAGTCGGGCTCATTATATATTTTGATACAAATTACTTTGAACTATACGCATGTGTGATTTATGCTACAAAGTCTTTCATTGCATATGTGGGTCATTTGCGAATATTTTACTTATCGTACTTAAGATTTTATTTATATTATTCCCGTAGTCGTTAACTGATGATTTCAATATATATACATACACGTATACCTCCGAGCGACATGTATATCCTCGGTTAAGAGTATTTTGATTTCTGTTCCTATAACTTTACTGATTAAAGTAATTTCTCTTTCAATGATTATTATTAATATTTGTTTCAATAGTATTCTGATTAGCGTGACAAGGGTTTTCTATCTTCCATATTGATATACAAACTCTTTTATTAACTGTGTGTATGCACGTCGACATATATGTTCGATTTGGGGTTTGGCTTTCGATTATAAATTAAGCGATTATGGTTTTGAGTTATGATATGAATTTGAGGACCTAGTTTATTGCTTTCTGAGTCGTGGATGACTGGGTCGAGTTATCGCGTAGTGCACTGCGTAGGACGTCCTTTTGTATCTGTATCACGGGCTCATTCTGTTATCTGGAGCCGACGGGCTCATTCTGTTATCTGGGGTCTTCTGACCCATTCTGTTATCTGAGGTCTTCGGACCTATTCTGTATGCTCTGAACTGGGGTCCCTTTAAAACTCCGTTTCTAAAATGTTCTGATTTGTATAAGATTCTGCTCTGTTTCAGTGAGATTTGAATTCCGGTTTCAATACTTGTGTTATCATGATTTTGATACTATATATGAATAATTATGTTTAGTAAAAATGTTTTGCGTGTTGCTCATTTTGTTGACGTTTGTTGCTTACTGAGCGTGTGGTTGCTCTCCCTTTCCACTACAACATTTTGCAGATTAATAACTAACCAGCTGGAGGTCCTTTGCTCTTACTTGCCTTTTCAGTTCAGCTTTCGTCTTCTGCTATTTTGAGTTGGTCTTATGACCCTATTTCTTACGACTTTATTTATTAGACCCTATGTTTAGGTATTTGATTTATTCGGCCTATGTGTATTAGGCATTATTAGTGTTCAATTTTGATTATTCATTCATATTTATTGAACAATATCTGTAATCTGAATTTTGGAAGCCTTGCGTGCTCCTAGTCGTTTAATAGCACGCAGCGTGTCTATACCTTAGAACTAGGCCGGTTTTTGGTGTTGTGACACCCAGCACCCGAGCCCCGCGTCCCGCATCCCAGGCCCTGCGCCCGGGTCCCATGCCCTAAAGGCCAGGAAGCTTTATAAGGAGGAACATATCAAAAGTAGAAAGGTTGTTCCAATAAAATAATGCCACATGTATAGAAGCTTAAAGATAGACTTTGGCCCAAAAAGTATAAATAAAGGTAAATGGCTCATTTATGGGGGGACACAACATTAGAGGAGGGAGAAATACATAGGAATGCTCTCTAAGATTGTAATACTAAACACAAAGAGATGAATACAGATATTGTGAGAAAGTGGATATAGGCCGATCTTTGACCGAACCACTATATTTCTTGATTTTCAGTTTATGGTCCCGTTTGGACTTTTTGGAAAAACCTGGGTTTACAAACTTTATAATAAAACTTGCTATAGTTAACAAGTATTAACTTGACAAGTGTACCATAGTTAACTGTGCAGTAAATAATATATTGACATCTGTCCATCACTTCAACTCAAAAGTGCATTAATCCTCCACCCACACCAAACGAACAGGACCTATAAAACCAACTTTTCATTTTCGCCCTCGGTGGAAAACGAACAGTTTACCAGAGTAACCACGATACCACCGGTTATGGAACAGATCTTAGGGGGCGTTCGTTGGCTAGCTGCAAACGCAGAAAAACCTGCGAAAAGTTTAATGTTACTGTGGTTAACAAAAGAGAGAGTGCCATGTGTGGAGTGATTAAATTTCATCCAATAAAATATTACACATGTACATGAGTTACTTTTAAAAAGTGACATTAATCTCCCTCTAGCACAAATCACTGCAAAAGAACACCCCTTATACGGGAATAGATAGATGGCCGCGAGATAGTTGAGATCTACAATTCCATCAAGTATTGTTCCAATAGAAAGATCGAGAGAAGAAATCTTGAATGCTTTGCTCAATCGGTTAGCAAGTCTCATTCAAAGAAAGAAACTAGAATGGGGAATTTAATCCCGGATTTGATAAGAGCACTCATATCTCTATCAAGAAACAAAGGACGACCGCAAGTGGATAAGCCCGAGGAAACTCGAAGGAATTCAGATCAGTTTTCATCATCATCGTTCAAGGGAGATCGATTATCTCATGATCGTCAACAAAAAATCTTTGAGTCCGGATCAGTTTGCTGGGATAGACTCTTAGATATGCGGTTGAGTCATCAAAAGTCTCATGATTTTTGACCTAAGAACAATGAACCAAATCGACTCAAGAAATGACGGTCCCAAATCCGACCATAATCAAAAGAATTTCATTCATGGATTTGCAGCGATTTGGCCAAAGTTCGAGAAATAAGGTGTAAGATGGTTCATTGCGAAGAAATTGTTCCTCAGATTCTAAAAGAAGATGATGAACAATAATCTTAGTGATAAAAGGAATAGTGATCTCCCAAAATGAAATAAAGAGGTCCGGGCGATGCTTTCAATTTGAACCCAGGTGGACCAGACAAAGCCCTAGGCGCAAGATACTCGCCTAGCCCCAGGCGATGTCTAAAAGTTTTAGGCCCGGGCGCGAGGAAATGGTAGCCCGGGCGGAGAAGGAAGCAGTTCATGTCTATTTTCTTCCTTTCAATTCTCCAGAGGTTGAGCATCGTTTCCAAACGAACTTGTCGATTCAGGCCTGTCAAACGGGTTATCCGTTCGGGTTTTGGATCATATTTTTTTGGGTCAATATCCGTTCGGGTCATTAAACTTTCGGGTCATTTCGGGTTCGGGTCTTTCGGGTTCGGGTCATTTCGGGTTCGGGTTGTAATAGTATCAGATAGAATCGGGTTTCGGTTATTTCAGGTCATAGTTAATATTTTTTAAAAAATTATAATATAAATATATACCTAATTTCTCTAAGAATATACAACATAGATTGTAGAACTTTCAATACAATGTTTATTCTGAATTTCATTCAGATATACTAAGTTTAAATCAATTTTTTTGTCATATTTATTTGGGTCATTCAGGTATGGGACAATTTATAGTCACTATTATTTCATATTATTCGAGTTTAGCTAATTTTTAATTACTATTATTTCGGGTCATTTCGGGTTCGGGTCGGTTTCGGGTTATAAATTTTTCGGGTCATTTCGGGTTCGGTCATTTCGGGTTTTACCCAATCGGGTTTCGGGTTTATTATATTTAAATATTTTCGGGTTCAGTCGGGTTTCAGGTTCGGATAAAAACGGACGGGTTTTCGGGTGGGTCAAATTTTGACAGCTCGCTTGATGCAGTCCTGAACCCGAAATTTAGAATCGAAAAGGAAAAGATAAGCGGATCAGTGGGATCACACAACAAAGAGCTAAAGAATCGCGACCGACATATTCAAAATTGTAAAAGAGACGCAGATCTAGCAAATTCTACAGTTCCTTGCTCTGTCATGGAGCGTATGTAACTATCATACATTAAATACTTTGACGGTTTGCAGTGTTTAAGTTTTGTTGGATTTAAAATGTCTAAGACTCATTTTATTGCTACTTCTCTTTGCTATTGCCATTGTATTAAGTTTCAGAAGAATATCACTTTTGGGTTATGAGGTTATTTGAACTTGTTTTTGTTATGACTAGCTTTTATTCAACAATGCGTGGGATTTTCTTGCTTAAGCTAAACGATCAAAAACACCTCCTAAATGGTCTACCTTTTAACTACACCATTTTGCCTCTGTTTTATACCCACGCTAAAACTATACTTTGACATTCAAAGCGTTTTGACAGTACTCCACTTTACTTCAAAATCTTACCTCTTCGCTACTATATGTGGAAACAACATTACGGTAATTTAAATTCTGATTAATCTCTTTTTCAGCCTTGTTTATATATTGATCATAAGCTGGATTATTTTTACCTAATTCTTACTGCTATAGATAGGGTGTGTGGATCCTAAAATATGTTCATGATTTGCTTTTGCGGCTGCAAAGTTCATATGACCAATAGGCCTAAGCATGACAAACTTGTAAAAATATCAAATCCCTTGCTCTCTCCGTTTTATTTTTTATATCTCATATTGCTGCTATTATTGTCTTTATATGCCACTAATAGTTTCAAAGTACTCAAATTTTGGTAGAATCAGCTGCTGTTTATTTTCTAAAAACTTGGAAAGATTGTCACCTATACCATGTTTAAATCTGATTTTATTAGCAGCTAAAACTTAATTAGAAGCTATATTTGCAAAGCAAGTTGCAAGTTTTAAAATTCAGCAGCTAGTATGAATAAACAGCTAGGTTCTGATTTTTTCCGTTGCTTATTTTGCGTTGCATTCCGCCATGATAGAATAAGGTACGTGTTAGGTACAAAATTCAACTTAAAAACCAACCAGGAACTATGCTCAGTCAGTTTTGAATCATTAACAGCCATATAAATATGCTACCGCTATGAACGAGAGAGAGGGAAGCACATGCTCCTTGTCATTTGCCGTTGTTTGCTTTTCTATCTGCAATGTTGAACACTCTTTTGTTAATGTAATAAAAGAAAGGGAGACAAGAGAACTATCCAGGTTGGTATTGTGCCAATTTTCCTGATCCAAAATTAGATGTATGTAAAAAATTGAAATAGAGATTGAGAGCATTTTTCCGGATTAAACCTAAGATTTCTGGTCAGATTGCTACTTATGATACAGTTATGTTTCTGATATAATAAAAAAATCAAGTCACCATTGTCATGTACTGTCATATTTTCTAGTGGATTTTCTCTACAGTTAAAGTAGTTTGATGGTAATGTCAGTCCATAAGAAAATGACCATTCTTAGAAAAAAAAGATCTATTACAATAGTTCTCTTGCTATGCCTATTGCTTAATAATTTGCTTCAGTTTTGCCCTGGATGAATTCCTCTTGGTCCTCGAACTGCACACATATCCCATCCACGTCAGCTGCTGTTTCTCGTCTCTTGTAATACTAAATCCATCTATTTTGTTGATGTTCAAACACCTCACGATAAAGTGCTATACTTTTTGCACTTATGAGTAGATATAGAATAAATTAGAGCTTTCTTCTATGAGTAAAGCAGCATGCTAAAACTCACACATCTGCTAATAGGGATCTGTACATGAAACGAAACACCAAAACATTTCACCGATTTGTTGTACTCTGATTTCCGAGTTAATGTTAAAACCACAATTTTAAAATGCTAAAAAAACCACAGGAATTGCATGTGAATAGTTCTGCTTAATCTTTTTCTAAAGATAATTTCAAAATACGCCTCTATTTTTGCTGCTACATGGTCTAACATTAAAACAGGTTTCACTCAGTTTTCTCAAGTGTCATTTAAGTTGTAAGTCGCTGTTATACCTAAAACTTTGACCCCCTAGAGTAGAGTCTCTAAGGCATAAGTGTTGTAAAGGGTATTCTGGTCAAATGATGAGGAATCCCGGTTCGATCTGTGTGTTCCAGGGTGTTAGTGATAGCTCAGTCATAGAGGGGCGTTTTCGTAAATTTTAGGGCTCCTAAGCCACCCTTAAGCTTTCTCTCTCCTCCCAAAATGACTCAAATCAACTCGAGATGCTTTGAAATTTTAATACATGATAGAGGTTGACATTTAGAGCATAATGCCTTGGAATTTTGATTTTTTTTATTTTTCAATAATTTTCTACTAATTTTTGATTGAATCTGACAAGAAATTGAATTTAAAAATATTCCATAATCCGAAAATTCTAATTTCTTCCTAGAAAAATCATAAATATCTTCTTCTACACATGGTTAAAATTTCATAGCCAAACTCGCCCAAATCTCAATAACCTTTGGTTTTTACCAAGTTTACTCTATCTTTAGAGATGTCTATATAAGAGACCTTAACCCTTGAGCAAAACATAGCAACAAGAACCCTAGACAATCAGAACTCACAGCCGTCCCAACTCTCTCACGTTTTTCCACACCTGAGCACCAAAATCACATAAAAAACCTTCCAAAACCATCATCAAAACACTTTTTCCAACTATCATAATATCAACAATCATTAAACCTCCACAAAAATACAACAAAAACGTGAATAACATTAACAACAACAAGGGGTCCGAAGCCGAGTCAAAATCCTTTCGGGTTCACCACCACCAAGGCTCCCGAAGAATCCCGACGTGAAGGATCACCTCAATTCCGAAGGCAAATAAGGTTAGAAAACAGTTCTAACTCCCTTTGACTTTAATTACTCTCTGTTAAAATTTGGAATCAAACTAAACTTTTTCGGCTCTCGAATTAACGTTTATCTTTGTTTATACCGTATTACTTGTTCATTAAGTTCGGCATTAATTCATAGTCAAATTGAATTTTTTCTAATACTAACTTGTTTAAAATCTCATAGGCTACGCGTCCATAAAATTCGAGCTGAAAACACAATCGGGAACTGCCTAAAAGCTGCTGTCCGCACCCACGGACGTCATGTCAGGGGTCCCAAACGCCCTGTTCGTAAGCTCAGACGCTCTCTGACGGTGCCGGGATTTTTTTATTTTTCAAATTTAAGGTTTTTGCAAAACATGTCTGGGCCCACAAATGCTCTATCCGTGGCCCCAGACTTTTCAAAATTTCATTTTCCCATAAATTTGACTTTTTTGTATAACTAGGTTAACTAGGGTCCATGGTTCGGACACTAGGTCCATGGCCACGGACGAAACTATAATTTGACCTAATTCGACTTCTGATACCCTAGTTTAGGTAATTTTACTTTTCACTTTAATTTTCTGTCAAAAATATAAATAAATAAAAAACTTGCACATTTAGGTTAAACCAACCTCGTAATAAACCGTAAACAACTAAGTAGAGGAAACTGACTTAGAAGGGTAGTGAAAGTAAATTGAACCCAGAAAAGTCAAATACCAACCCCCCGAACCCGAACTCATCCTTTCCTAATTTACCCTAGGTAAAAATTAGGTGGTGACTCATAATAGGTTCCAGTGAGCTAACTTAGGGTTTACTAATTAATGTTTATGACATAGTTATTAAGCTTAGGTTATAAATGGACCTAGAACCCGATCAAATCCTAATCAACCTGAATCAACGTACGATAGTGGTTCAAAAACTGATGCTCGCAGAATGGCGACTTCGTAGGGATTTTAATCTTAATTTTAACTTGTTTAATTTTAAGAAAGAGGGCTTAACTCGAAATTGTTTATGTACGGCTTTTATTATGTTGAGTGTTTACTTTTGTGCGCAAATAAAATTTTTGTACTTATGCATAATATGAGAGCGAGGGTTCACGTAAACCGATTTCACCCCAGGACCCGCATTAGGTCACCCCTGCCTGAGACTCACACCTTCTTAGGTGATGTGAATAAGTGGGGGAAAAGAGAAGGATATCGTCTAACCACATCCCCTTAATACTACCTGGGCCCAAGCCCCAAGCACCTCTTCGGATCGATCCATACCCGAGTTGGTTAAAAGCGTCAAATGAGGACATGTTGAGCTAGTGTGAGCCTTGTTTGCTCATATGACCGACCACCACCACTAGCCCTAGAAATTGATAGGAACTTTTCCTACATCAAATTCAGCCCAACCTGAAATTTGCGAGTTAATTGTTTGCGATCCAAAGGCCCTGATTGGTTTAAATAAGTGAGTCATTTGTTTGGGATTTGACCAAAAATCCTAGATTTAGGTGATATCCCTTTCGGCCCAATTTGAATTATCCATTTAGGATTAGACCCACAGAAAAGAAACCCACCTGAACTTGAAATAATTCACGAGACTCAAAAATCAATTTAGGGATCATTCGAGATAAGACATTTTCCTTGAAATCTTCTTTATCCCAACATTATGTTCATACAATCTCTCTTGGCACATGTGCCTCGCTTCTAGCTCAAATACATTTTGATCCAAGTGCCACATCTTCAAAACTTTCTGGCCCAAGTGCCACACTCATGACTCAACTCATTCCAGCCTACAGGCCAATTCATAGCTTTGGCCCACGTGCCCCACTTTTAATCCAAAATATTTAGGCCCAAGTGCCTATTCACAAAATGATCCATGTACCACACTTCCACAATATCCAGGCCCAAGCACCTACCCTTAGTCCTTTAAGTACTCCAACCCATGTGCTTCACATATCCCGGTCCAAGTGGCCTCGTTCTCATGATACTTTGGCCCATGTACCTTGTCTTTAGCTCAAAATACATCCTAGTCCAAACATCTACATTTCGGATCAAGTGTTCATTCTCCAATCTGGAACTTTGGTTCAACCCCTTTTCTTGACTCTAGATCTTATTGTGGGTTGACACCTCAAAAACAGGTAAACATGGATGCCAAGTTAGCTGCCGCAGAGCAGAAGTGCAAGGGTTAGAGTCTATCATTGAGGAATTAAAGAATATGGTTAATCTTCAAGAAGAAAATCAACGAACTCTAGAGAAACATACGGATGAAAATGTTAACCATGGTTGCATAAAAATTGACTCTGTCAGAGCCTAGAGTTCTCAAGCACATGTACGGGAGGCAACGCTAGACAACCAACTAGCCGTAGAGTTTAAAAGGGCTTTGAAGAGGATCAAGCGCATGGAAAAAGCCAACAAATCTGCTGGCTTCGATTACTTTTCCATGGCGTAATATCCCGAAGTCGACCTCCCCTCAAAGTTGAAGCTTCCCTCACTTGCCTTATAATACAAAGGTTCCTCGGATCCGTAAATTCATTTGGCTATGTTTAATCGGGAAATGTCCATCCTCAGGCTCACCGACATGCAAAAGCCAAAGTTTTTTCCCACTATCTAGACGAGATTCCTCAACGTTGGTATCTCACTCAGAGGATGAATACCAAGACCTACAAGGAGGTTTACGAAGCTTTCCTACATCATTTCGACTATGCTAAGAACCTCGAAGTCACCAGAGCTAATCTCGCAGGCACTCGACAGAAAGACAGTGAGTCCATGTCCGAATTCATCAAGCATTGAAGGAGGAAGGCTGCCGCTATGCCTACCAAAATGGACGAGCAGGAGCAAATCCGCATGGTAGTGGAAAACATACAAAAACAGTACAATGATGAGTTGAAGTGTGTGTACTTCCCAAATTTTGAGATGCTAATAGGACAACTTGGAATCCTAGAAGAGAGGATCCACAAGGGAGAATTTGGATTCAAACAGCACCTTACACCCGGGGTAGCTCTAGGAAGCACGAAGTAAACATTTTTTAGAAACAAAGGAGAAGGGTCAGAACCACAGAACAACACTGCCACCTCGTCAGTGTTTCCGGCACAATGAATTTACAGATATCGGCCGACCCTTGAGCCAAGAACTTAGAGATCTTTAGGAACAAGTCATGCTATAACCTTTCCCCCTCGACATGGAGACCCTCAGAAGGGAAGGAATCTGAACCAGTTTTGACCATATCACCAGCTTCCCTGTCATGACACCGACAATTGCAAGATTCTGAAGCAACTCATTCAAGACCTTATCAATTTTGGGTTTTGATTCCCCGAGTAGGAATCTCATGCCTGAGAATCATTAGAAATTGTTTTTTTAAGTGTTTTCTTCATTAAGTATATTTCTTTTGTTGATTAGTCATTTTTCAACTTTTATAGTAGTTAGTTTCCAATATCATTTTAGGTAATTTTCCTGAGATGGTAATTTTCAATGTTATCTATTCATTCATTGAATAAGACATTGGTCCATTTTTATAATTTCTGTGCAAATCATTATTCATTAATTAAAAAAATGATGAGCACTCATGTCTTTCTAGAAAAAGGATTGCGAAATAAATCATTTTTTCGATGGAACAGAACAACTTATCTCTTGTTTCTAAAAGGTTGAGCATGCATTGCTAAACACCACAGTTTATTCCAAAACATCCAAACAACGTACGAAGCAATTCAAAGTCCACATTTGCTAAATTATTGTCATAAACCCTAAGTCAATACTGGGGGCAATATAAGTTTAGGTTCATCATCTTTAAGCTTTCGTTTAAGCGTGTGAACAAGTCTCCGAGTGGAAATTCGTGAGAGTGTCTTGAGCAGAAAAACCATGAGAGAATGAGTGTGTCATTTTTACACGACTCCGGTGAGGCCACACTCATAGGAAAGATAAACGGTATATCTCCGACTGAAGGAGTCATTTGTAAATTTACTCTTAGATCTGCGAAAAGTAACTAAGAACGGATACCCAACTACCAGGGATGACGAAGCACCTAGGTACAGCACCACATAGCCAAAAGCTTGCGAACCCTCACATTAAACCCTAGGCGCCCCCACCGAGCTTTTCATATATATATATATATATATATATATATCTTTTCAATATTATAAGCTCCACAAAATAAGCTAGCCCATGATGAATAACCAACCCAGTGACCCAAGGAAGCAAGGAGCCCCATTTTCGGATAGCAACTTCACCAGTCCAAAGAAGCAAAACCGCTACCAGCATGACAAGACGATCTATAAATGGCCCCAAAGTGACATAGGATCCAAAGAGCTCACATCAAAAACATCTTTCAATGTTCAAAGACGGGAAACACAAGAACCCCGAAGAAAAAGGATTCAAAGAAAAGAAGATCTAAAAAGCCTCAAAGAAATTCAAAAATCAGAAGTGAGAATGATGCAAAGGGCAACTCCAAAGTTCTAAGTTCCAAGCTCACCAGCAAAGTCATCACGAAGTAGCCAAACAACTTCGAGACGAGAAGAGGCGAATCTGAAGGAAAGAGCAAGTTGCAGCTTTGTTTACCCTTATAGCTCCACATATTCCACAAATCCTTCCATGGTCCCATTGTCTTTCATCATACCCCGTGGCCACGTTATAAGCTTTAAAGACTTCCAACTTGGTAGTTGTGTATCTAATCACCTGAAAGTAACAGATTGGATGCGTAAATCCATCAAATATCAAATTCAATGGTCTAGAGGTTTTGACCGTAAGTAAGAAGCGAGTGCAGACACGAAACATGTTGAGTATAGGTTAGAAAGCACCACATTAAACACAAGCCTTAACCCCGTGAGAACAAGACTTGTTTCACACATTTAATCAAGAAAATACTAGGGGCAATCGATTGCCATAAACTTTAGCTCAAATTGCCTCAAGGAAAATACCGGGGGCAATTGTTGGTTCTAGCAATTACAATAACAACACCGATTGAAAAGCAAAAACTTGAAGTCATTCACAAGCTTCAAGCACCACCATATCCACACCACCACCACACAGGTCCACATAAGCCCCTACATCCACATCATACACCCACACGCTAGTTAAAATTCCTAACCTCCACTCAAAAGACTTAAACCCCACAACAAACAACACCACATACTCCCATCGACGGCACGTTCATCTTCTAAGAAACAAATCGTAAATCTGAATTCTTTAGTCAGGAAATGATAATCCCACTTTTCTTCTTCAATAGACATAATTTTCCTCAAACATTGCCACGTTTGGACACATTTTTTAACATTTTCTTATTTAATAAGTGTCGGTTCATACAAACACTTTGATGGTATATTACATCTTCCGCATTTACACCTCATCATTGCCACGTTTGACACTTTCACAATCAGTTTTCATCACGATCATTTGCATAAGACCATTTATCTTTGCACTCTTGCATCATCAAACATATCATCAAACATATTGCATTAATTAAACACATTGCATACTCAAACACACACATGTCACACCTTTTGTTAGTTGCTTTTAGGTTCTCGACACCTTCATGCTTGGCATGGTTTATTTAGTTCCCACACCTTAGATGCTCGGAGGAGTTGGCGAGGCAGTGGAAGTAAGTCCCCTATCTTTGTGTCAACTCATTAGGGAGTAACAACTAGTGGGAAATTGTAATAAGCCCCCTTGGTAGTCTAGAAGTTATCCCTGCCACCCAGTTGATGGGCAGAGGCAATAAGTCCCATTAGCATACCAACTAGAGCATTAGGTTCCCATACTTATAATGCCCGGCGTATTTCATTCACTTTTAGGTTCCTGACACCTTAGAATGCTCGGCGTATTTTATTCACTTTTAGGTTCCCGACACCTATAATGCTTGACGTATTTCATTCACTTTTGAGTTCCTGACACCTTAGAATGCTCGGCGTATTTCATTCATTTAGGTTCCCGCACCTTAGAATGCTCGTTGTAGTTAATTCATCCCTAGGTTTTGGCACCTTAGAATATCCCAACAAACTTAAACTTCTCTTTTTGGTAGTCAACACCTTAGAATAGCTTGACATCATTTCATCATTTTAGGTAGTCAATACCTAAGAATAGTTTGACATCATTTCATCATTTTAGGTAGTCAACGCCTTAGAATAGCTTGACATCATTTCATCATTTTAGGCAGTCAACACCTTGAAATAGTTTGATAACATCTCATCATTTTAGGCAGTCACCGCATTAGAATAGCTTGACATTATTCGTCATTTTAGGTAGTCAGCACCTTAGAATAGCTCGGCACACATTTCATTCATTTTAGGTAGTCAGTGCCTTAGAACAGCTCGATAACATTCAATTGTCATCATTTAGGTAGTCAGCGCTCGAGAATAGCTTGACAATGCATTTCATTCATTTTAGGTAGTCCAGTCTTAGAATAGCTTGATAACAATTCATTTTTTTCACATCGTTTAGGTAGTCAGCGCCTTAGAATAGCTCACACAATCTATCGGTTTTTATAACACACAGGGTTTCTTAGGATCCAGAAATGTTGGGGTATCACCAAGCATCAACTAGACTCTTCATGTTCATTCCAAAGTCTAGTTGACGGGGGACAATCTGATATACCCAAAATTTTGACCCCCCAGAGTACAGTCCCTAGGCATAAGTGTTGTAAAGGATATTATTGTCAAATGATGAGGAATCCCGGTTCAATCGGTGCGTTACGAAGTGTTAGTGATAGGTTAGTTATCCAAGGGGCATTTTCCTAATTTTTAGGGTTCCTAAGCCACCCCGTAAGCTTCTCTCTCCTCTGAAATGGCTCAAATCAACTTGGATTACATTTGAAATTTTAATACATGATAGAGGTTGACAATAAGCATAATGTCCTTCGAATTTTTATGTTTTCAAATTTCCAATAATTTTCTAGTAATTTTTTATTGAATCTGATGAGAAATTGAATTTAAAATATTCCATTATCCAAAAATTCTAATTTCTCCCTAGAAAAATCAGAAATATCTTCTTCTACACATGGTTAAAATTTCATAGCCAAACTCACCCCAAAAATCACTTGTCCCAAATCTCGGTAAACTTCAGTTTTTACCAATTTACTCTATCTTTAGAGATGCCTATATAAGAGAGCTTAACCCTTGAGCAAAACACAGCAACAAGAACCCTAGGCAATCATAACTCATAGCGGTCACAACTCTCTCACGTTTTTCCACACCCAAAACATCAAAATCACATCAAAACCCTTCCAAAACCATCAAAACACTTTTTTCAACTCCCATAATATCAAAAATCATCAAACCTCCATAAAAGTACAACTAAAACGTGAAGAACATCATCAACAACATGGGGTAGAAGCCCGGGTCGAAATCCTTTTGGGTTCACCACCGCCGAGGCTCCCGAAGAATCCCGACATGAAGGATCACCTCAATTCCGAAGGCAAATAAGGTTAGAAAACAGGTTTTCTAACTCCCTTTGACTTTAATTACTCTCTGTTAAAATTTGAAATCAAACCAAACTTTTTTGGCTCTCGAATTGACGTTTATCTTCGTTTCTACCGTATTACTTGTTCATTAAGTTTGGCATTAATTTGTGGTCAACTTGAATTCTTTCAAATACTAACTTGTTTAAAGTCTTATAGGCTACGCGTCCATAAAATTTGAGCTGAAAACACACCCGGGAACTGCCTAAAAGCCGCCGTCCGAGGGCGGTCCGCACCCACAGACATCATGTCAGGGGTCCTAGACGCCCTGTCCGTAAGCTCGGACGCTCTCAGACGGAGGCAGGATTTTTTTTATTTTCAAATTTAAGGTTTTTTCAAAACATGTCTGGGCCCACAAACGCTTTGTCTGTGGCCCAGGACTTTTCAAAATTTCGTTTTCCCATAAATTCGACTTTTCTGTATAACCAAGTTAACTAGGATCCGTGGTTCGGACACTAGGTCCGTGGCCACGGATGGAACTATAATTTGACCTAATTCGACTTCCAATTCCCTAGTTTAGGTAATTTTAATTGTCACTTTAATTTTATGTCAAAAAATATCAAAAATACAAAAAAAAAACAGAAACTTGCGCATTTAGGTTAAACCGACCTCGTAATAAACCGTAAACAACTAAGTAGAGGAAATGACTTAGAAGGGTAGTGAAAGTGAAGTGAATATGAAAAAGTCGAATACCAAGCCTCGAACCCAAACTCTATCTTTCCTAATTTACCCTAGGTATAAATTAGGTAGTGACTCATAATAGGTTTCAGTGAGCTAACTTATAGTTTAATCATTAATGTTTATGACATAGTTATTAAGCTTAGGTTATAAATGGACCTAGAATCTGATCAGATCCTAATCAACCTGAATCAATGTAGGATAGTGGTTCAAAAACCGAGGCTCATAGTCGCCTCTGGTAAACTGTATCAATGAAACCAGTTTCAACAATTCATGATCTTTGAAAACTAAGCAGTCTCCCAGCACGGCTGCTTCAGTCGTTATGTTGCTATCACAATTTGTCGGACAAACTCATGTTTTACCTAGGCTTTGTTATTATTCTATTTTTTGATGTCTTATACTGCTGTTGTACATGCTTTCTTTATACTGTTTTTTTCCAGAGTACCGATATATATATATATCAACTACTACAGTTCATGAACGAATACTTATATTTGCTTCGTTTCTTAATCTTTTCATATCACTGTACATATTTATGCCTGCATTTTAAAGTCCTAATTATAAGATGCCATTGAGCTAAAGATATGATAATAAAACAAAACTTTATACGCTTTTGCCATGCTGAATAATGCAAGATCTCAATAGTTTAGTTTTTAGAGAATACTTGTTGCTTCATCCGTATTATTGCACTGATAAACATGCAGTGTGTGAGTGCTTAAAAAGAAGAACTAATTTTTGCCCTGTTTTCACTTGACTGTTAGAATTAAGAATTACACGATCATCTTGCTGCCAGTCTTGCCTCCTTCATATTGCTAGTTCAAAAGTCCATCTCTATTGGAAAGAAAGAATTTGTATGTAGATTGTAACAGAAGCCTCTGTATGCTTGTGTGTTTGAAGAGAATAAGAGTATGTGAAACGGTATCTCTGTTATTGTGTATAGAAAACTTGTATACAACCCTCTGCGTATCTATGTATATATACAAGAGTATTCTATCTATATCTATACAAGATAAAACTGAAATCCCGTAAAATCTAAGATTACAGAATTTGTTAAGGTAAAAATATACAGAGAATAATAACAAGCTAGTCTAAGAATATTAACAACTTAACTCATAACAATGGGCTGGGCTTCTGTAAAACATACAGCCCCAATACCCCCCCCCTCAAGCCACAGGTAAAATCGATTTTACCAAGGCTTGATTAGTGGCCGTGTGATGCATGCCCATGCGAGACAACTGTTCTTTATAGCGCGATCCGGGGAGAACCTTCGTCATCATGTCTGCAAGCTGCGACGAAGTATGCGTGTAGACCACATCTACCAAGCCTTGCTGAATCTTATCACGCACAAAATGACAATCAAGTTCTATATGTTTAGTGCGTTCATGGAAAACCGGATTGCGGGCGATGTAGATAGCAGACTGATTGTCACATTTGACATGGATGGGAGTCACGTTGTCTACACCAAGTTCTGATGCAACCGCGTAAGCCATGTGAGCTCTGCAGTAACCTTGCGAAGAGATCTATATTCTGCTTCAGCACTAGACAACGAAACAGACCCCTGCTTTTTTGTTTTCCAAGAAATCGGGCTATCTCCAATGAAATATAATAACCACACACAGACTTTCTGGTGTTCGGGCAAGCCGCCCAATCAGAATCACAATAAGCTATGAGGTCAAGAGTCTGACTACACGTGAGGCGAATTCCATAAGAAATCGTACCTTTGATGTAATATAAAGCATGCATCAGCCTCCATGTGAACATCAGTAGGACTCTGCATAAACTGGCTAAGGACTTGGACCGTGAAACAGATATCAGGTCGGGTGTTTGATAAATAATTGAGTTTCCCCACTAACCGCCTGTATGGTGTAGGATCACGAAGAATAACACCATCTGTTGCAAGTAGCTGTTTACCCACAACCATCGGTCCTTTCGTTGGCTACCGTTCCTCAGTATCAAACTTTAAACAATTCCATGCAAAACTGCGTTGGGATAGAACATACCTTGGTGAGTGTGAATAAACTCTATCCCTAGGAAATAATGTAAAGTACCCCAATCCTTAATCTTGAAATTCTCATCCAACGATCGCTTGATGTCATCTTTCTCCTGTTGATTAGCGCCAACAACTAACATATCATCGACATAACAGCAATAAACATTTTACCTCCTTGACCATCCTTATGGAAAAGAGAATAATCATTCTTGGACTGAGCAAACCTAAGTGTGCGGAGAAACCTGCCAATTTCGAAAACCCACTGCCTGGAAGCCTGTTTTAAACCATATAACGACTTCTTCAATCGACACGCTTTGTTGACCCCCACAACCTCAAGCCCTTGTGCAGCCTCATATAAACTTCTTCATCAAGGTCACCGTGCAAGAAAGCATATTCACGTCAAGCTGATTGATTATCCATCCTTTGCTAAGCGCAACAACACAATAAGCGAACAAATGGTTGTTAATTTGACCACTGGTGAAAAGGTCTCATGATAATCTAACTGTAACACCCCTACTACGCACATAATATTACTTGAAATCGCAGCGGAATTTAAACAACTAAACAGTAACTAAACGATCGGTGCTACAACGCCGTCAACCACCCACGTGTTAACAAGGCTGAATAAATACAAGTGTATCGGTCTGATGATCAGACTCCCGAGCATAGAACTAATAACCACATATACATTAACATGAAACCGAGTGTTTACTTACATCCTTCACTGTATACTATCACTGTAAACTGTTCGCAACCAAAATATATAACGCCACGGGAGCACAGGCGCATCCCGGGCCAACATCCAAAAGTAACCAAAAGTAAACCTGCATCCTAGAATCTAAAGCCATTCCGCTTCTTCGATCCTCATCCTGCAGTAAAAGAAATATGGAGTCCCCGAGGGGGTCAGCAACCCTTGGCTGGTATGGTTAACGCGCAACCCATCGGCTACCGGGATGCGCGCAACTAATTGTCATGACGACATGGCATTCATTTTAAAACACACAACTTATACATATATCATAACATGGGTATTGTACACAACATCACACGCATCACACAAGAACAATTCCTTTTAGGAAGAGAACCAACACAGTTAGTCCCCATAGAGAGCCTAGAGAATGTTGCCATGCTCATGCTAAGCTCGTTACATAACTCGTTACCGTCCTGTTAGATTGAACGGATAACTTAACACAAGGTGCCTCGGATATAGTGATCCAAGCACACCGAATAACACATAGTATGCCCCTGTGGCCCGACGCGAGTCAGTAAAATAGCCTTGGTTAAGCTAAATGGAAGGTTGGAAACCAAATTGGAAAACAACCATAACATACAAAGAGAATCGAACCAGTTATGACATCGACTCCCATACTCACACGCGTGGCCGGAACAGACCGGACTCCTCACTTCCCCCGTTAGCACTTGTTACCAGTTCATTATTGAACGCAATACACAATTCACAATAATAGGTCGAGACTTGTTAGTCACACACCAAGGGAAGAGAGAGTCATACTTAACAACATAATAATATTTAACAACTGTAAACTCTTTACATGGTTTAATCTTACAAAGTCATAAACACATAGAAAAAAAACAAACACACAACCCGGTGTAAACCGGTAGGCAACAGACTGCAAGAAAACCATACCTTGGTCCTTGCTTCGATTTGTTTCCACCGTAGGTCACTCCTATACATGATTAATAACGTCGGTTAATTAATTTATTTAACCTCAAATTTACTAAATGTTTAACATGATTATATGACATGTTTTAATGTCTTAACTTATACTTGATCACCTGTATTATACCCCCTAGGGTTTATTACTTAAGCCATTCTTGTTTTTTTTTACAAGTTTAGGTCCGACCGACCTTACCGACCGACCTTACACAAGGTCGGTCCATTCCAGAACACATTACCGTCAAAATTTTCTACTCCGACCGACCTTGTAAGTTCGGTCGCTTGTTCGGTCCATTCCCGAGAGTTTCTTCCCTTTGAAAATTCAGGCCCGACCGAACTTGCCAAGTCCGGTCCCATGTTCGGTCGATTCCAGAAACTTAATTCGTACACAAAATACAAGCCTGACCGACCTTGCAAGTCCGGTCCCCAAGGTCGGTCCATTCCAGAAACCAATTCTCGTAGGGTAAACTGGGCTCGACCGACCTTGGCAAGTTCGGTCGCAAGGTCGGTCTGCTCCAGACCCTTATTTTCCATTGCCCATTCAACTCCAAACTTCTCCTAAGGCCTCCTAATATTTTCTAACATCATTTGGTACACTTATATCCACATACAACATCCATGAAACTCATTATCTATCACCTTAAACACTTACTCATTTCATACCGAAATTCTTAACACTTATGTTATTTCCTTCTTAGTTTTCCAAGTGGTGTTTCATACCTATGATAACTATTATCCCAAAATGCTTTCTCCTCATTTAAACATCATCTCCCAAGCATCATTTCTTACCACTTAGATCCTAGTTGATGTCTAAGTCCCTTTGTTTACCTAGAACACCTTAAGACATTATTTCTCCTCTTGTAAAATACTTAAGCATTTCCAACATTTCTAGTTCACCAAACCTTATGTAAACACTTAGAACCTCTTGCTTCTTACCTAAATTTTGACATGGATTCTCCTAGAACATTACTAAGCCAAAACTCTTTGTTTTCTCCATTAAGCACACAAGGACACCTAAATTCACCAAGAACACTCTCACACACAAAGTTTCACCAAATTTACACTACATCACAATATAGTGCATAATTTAAATTGCATGGCGCTTAGGCCCTTAAAATGCATGGCTCTTAGGCCCTTAAAGTGCATAACTCTTAAACACTGAATTTCCACAATATATATGCCTTTAACCTGCAATTACATACAACAACACATATGTCCTTTTACTAGTCTCCTTGAGAACATCTCACTAAGTCATTTACCATTTGCTCTTTAGGTAGTTTTGACAAGCATCATAAGCCCATTTGTCCTAAGGCACTAAACTACATTAGGTTAGCATATTTACCTCTTTTTCATAGAAACTTCTTTCTTGTTTCCTTGTTTAAAATCGGCTAGGTATTTGATTCCTTGTCAACTACTAAACAATATACAAGCAATGAAATGAGTATACAAGCTCCAAGCTTAAACTCATTGTAAACCCTAGGTTTTACATTGTTTCAAAAAATTAAGATAGTTGTTTTACCTTGGTATTTGAAGAGAGTTTGAGTATCTATCAAGAGAGGACTCCAGCTAGTCCTTGAAAGGTTGGAATGAAGCTAAAACAAAGCCATATAAAGAGCACCTTCATTGGGCATTTTCGTTCAACAACAAAACATGGAGGAAATGAAGTTTTTATTTGAGATTCCTTACCTAGAAGCAAAGGAGAACAATTATATGTAGAATATAAGCTCAAGCTCCTTCAATGGTGGAACTCCATGGCACCGAAATGGTGGTCTTGAAGTTTTGAGAAGATAGGAATGAAGAGCTTGATGAGAGGAAGAGAATGGTGGTGTTTGTTTTTGATTTGGTTAAGTGAGCTAGGAGTTACAAGAGATCAAAGATGGAGTTTTGATGGAGGTGGTGTATTACCGTGAGAGAGAGCAAGGAAATGGAGAAGGTGAAGTGTTGGAGACGGTGGGAATGCAAGAAAGAATGAAGCAAATGAGATAAGTCTTGCTTTAGAAGATATTTGTACTTAATAAAGTAAATAGTAACTAAGTAATAGTCATCCTTTATTTACTTAACATATTAACAAGGTGGTGGTTCACCACACCTTAAAACCGGCCCCATAGTAACTTAGGGGTACTTAGTCTTTATTTTTGTCATTTAATTACTTATAATCACATTTTACAAACTAGCTTATAAAAGTTACTATTCATAAAAACAGGCACATAGAAGTGAAATTTTTGATTTCCCATTGATATTAGACTTCCAACTGTGATACTATATAGTACACATTTTAATTAAAGAGTAATGATGGACATTTAGCCATTCAAAACTCATTTACAAGACAATTTTTCAAAATGTGCTTTAAGACTCCTTAAGCACATTTTGTGTTTTAACTTGTTTTCAAGCTTGGTTTCTTTGCTATTTGGTTTAATATGTTCATTAGTATATAATAAGGTCTTGTAAGTTCATTAGGTCTTAACCAAGCTTATCCCAGCTTAGAGCACATTTTGGCTCTTATTGACCTTAAAGCACATTTTGTGTTTTCTATCGTTTAGATTTGTTTTACTAATGCTTCTAAGACTCTTTTTAGTCTTAATATACCATATTTAAAATGTTTAAACACATAACTAGGTTTGGGGTATTTCAATCTACCCCCCTTAAAAGACTTTGTCCCCAAAGTTCATACTTCCACATATCCTAAATATTAGAACACGGGACACATATCAACACACTTCCATAACAACTTAACAACATCTTTACATTACATCGGACCACAAGTCCCAAACATCACATCACAACATCATTCAGACTCAGCGGTCTGTAACATAACAGGGTAACAACATACACCACACAACACACATGTATCCAAATACAGTCATAATACGCATAACCGAAACGGCTCTACCCCCCTTAAATAGGGTACGCCCCGTACCCTATACATACAAACACTAGAAGTAAACAATGACGAGTACTTCGCCTTCATCTTATCTTCCAGCTCCCAAGTGGCCTCCTCAACGTCCTGGTTAGACCAGAGAACCTTCACGTCTCACAGACTTATGGCGAGTGTCTCGAGTCTTAGTGTCCAGAATCCGTACCGGAGTCTCCCCTGATCGCATGGTCGGCTCTAAAGTTAGCCTCTCAGGCTGAAGTACATGAGACGGATGAGACATATATTTCTTCAACTGGGACACATAAATACATCATGTACCTTGCCCAGCTCGGCGGGTAAATCAAGTCTGTAAGCTACCGGCCGATCCGCTCCGTCACAACATAGGCCCCACATATTTTCGGGCTCAACTTGCCTTTCTGGCCAAAACGAAACACTCCCTTCATGGGGATACTCTCAAAAATACCTGATCGCCCACGGCGAACTCCAGGTCACGTCTGCGCACATCTGCGTACGACTTCTGTCTATCCTGAGCTGCCTTCATGTTAGCCCGGATCTGGCGAACTTCTGCCTGAACTTGTTCTAGATACTCTGGTCCTATAATGACCGTCTCACTCGACTCATCCCAGCATAATGGCGTGCGGCATGGTCTACCGTATAATGCCTGGAAGGGAGACATCTTGATCGAAGCATGGTAACTGTTGTTGTAGCTAAACTCGATCAGATGTACTTATCAATCCAGCTGGTCTGAAAGTCAAGTGCACATGCACGTAACATATCCTCAAGTGTCTGGATGGTGCGCTCACTCTGACCATCTGTCTGTGTGGTGAAACGCCGTACTCAATTTCAGTTCGGTACCCAGTGCTTCTCGCGTAGACTTCCAATCTCGATAAGAATCTGGTATCTCTGTCAGATACAATCGTTTTCGTACCCCATGGTGCCGAACAATCTCTCTATCAAAGAGCTCTGCTAGTTTTGCCACTTTCCAGGTGTCCTTCATCGGTATGAATCGAGCCACCTTGGTCAGTCGGTCAACAACACCCAAATCATATTCAGACCTCCCCTTGCAGGCGGAAGCCCTACTACGAAGTCCATAGAAATGTCATGGAACTTCCACTCAGGCACTGGCATTGGCTGTACCATACCACCAGGCCGTCGGTGCTCAAACTTGACCTTCTGACAAGTGAGACACCTCAACACATAGTCATTCACATCCTTTTTCATTCCAGTCCACCAAAATATATTTTCATACCCTTATACATCTTTGAAGCTCCGGGTGACGAAGTAGTAGAACAATGGGATTCACTCAATATGCGCTCCTTCAACTCAGCGCTACTCCTCGGTATATACACAGTCGGCCATTAAGCCTAATCAGTCATCATCGTGGAGTCTGAAGTCGTACTTCTGACCCTCGAATGTGCCATCAATAAGCTTCTGTCTAATCTCCATCATGTACTGATCCGTCATCTGAGCACTCCGCACCTCTTCAACCAAGCTAGATGAGAGACTAGCGAATGGAGAGAGTGTGCTCGGCGACTCAGTGCGTCAGCTACCACATTTGCCTTACCCTCCTTATATTGCAGATTATGTCGTAGTCGTTTAGAAATTCAACCCACCTTCTTTGTCTCATTTCAACTCCTTCTGAGTGAACAAGTACTTTAAACTCTTGTGGTCAGAATAATCGTCACACTTACCCCATACAAATGATGTCGCCATATCTTCAATGCGAAGACAATGGCACCCCAATCTAGGTCGTGGGTAGGGTAGTTCTCTTCATGCTTCTTCAGCTGTCGGGAGGCGTATGCTACAACCTTCCCGTGTTGCATCAACACACAACCCATACCTCTGCCTGATGCGTCGCAATAGACCTCAAAACCATCTGGACCGTCTGGTAAAGTCAGGACCGGTGCAGATGTCAGAGCATCCTTGAGACTCTGAAAAGAACTCTCACAGTCGACTGTCCACTCGAATGGTGCATCCTTCTTCATTAAGGAAGTCATCGGCTTCGAGACACTGGAGAAGTCCTTTACAACCTTCTATAATAACCTGCCAGACCGAGGAAGCTCCTGATATCGGTAACTGTCTTCGGCCTAGGCCAGGTGCGCACTGCATCTATCTTTGCCGGATCAACAGTGATCCCGGCCTCAGAAATCACATGACCAAGAAAGGATACTTGGTTCAACCAAATTCACACTTTGAAAATTTCGCATACAACTGATTCTTTCTCAATGTTTGCAACACATTTCTCAGGTGGCTTTCGTGCTCACCTCTCGATTTCGAGTACACAAGAATATCGTCGATGAAGACTACCACTGACTTGTCCAACTGATCTGGAACAAGCGGTTCTTAAGTCCATGAACTTAGCTGGTGCATTGGATAACCCAAACGGCATAACTGTAACTCATAATGTCCATACCTAGTTCTGAATGCTGTCTTCTCGATATCACTGTCACGGATGGCAATCTGATGGTATCCGGATCGTAGATCTATCTTGGAGAATACTGATGCTCCCCTCAACTGATCAAATAGATCGTCGATGCGTGGTAAAGGGTAACGGTTCTTCACCGTAACTGCATTCAGCTCTCGATAGTCAATACACAAGCGGAGGCTACCATCCTTCTTCTTCACGAAGAGGACCGGCGCTCCCCATGGTGAAACGCTAGGGCGGATAAACCCCTTGTCGAGTAGGTCTCTCAGCTGCTCCTTGAGCTCATTCATCTCTGCTGGAGCCATACGATAGGGCGCCTTCGCAATGGTCCGGTGCCCGGAACCAAATCAATCTCAAACTCCACTTCCCGTGCTGGCGGCATGCCCGGCAGTTCCTTAGGAAATACATCAGGAAACTCCGACACTACCGGCACATCAGGACTAAACTCTGGGTCTCTCTCTATGTCCTGGACATAGCAGAGGTATACATCTCTCCCTCGTCGTAATTCATACATAGCCATGGCGGTGATGATCTGAGTCGAAGGCTCCCTGGGCCTCTGGCGTAAGATATGGTAACCCCAGACGGACTCCGAAGAAGCAGTCGATGCTCGGCACACAGGATTCTGCCCTTTGGTACCGCTCCAACCAGTTCATCCCGACAATCACATCAAAACCAAGTCCGTCGAACTCTATCAAGTCGATCGGAAACTCTTCACCTCTGACTCTCTCACAACAACATCTCGGTGGTAAGCGGTACACCTGATCCGCTCTTTCGACGGGAGAGTGACTAGGAATTCTGGCATCTCATCACCGTCTAACCCCAGCCTCTTCGCAAAGGATAGCGAAATAAAAGTATGTGAGGCTCCGGAGTCGAACAAGATCGAAGCGTCCACGCCATTGACTGGAAAGGTACCGGTGAGGATTGTGCCGCTCCTGCCGGCTTCTGCCTCATTGCAGACACTCAGTATACCTCCCGTTCCGAGTGCAAAGCCTAATTCATTGGCAAACTAATAAGTATTGGGTCACAATACGGTTATATGCTTCAAACAACTCCACTTTATTCATTAACACACTCTTTTTACAACATTCGTTGGCTTATACTGTCGCCATGATTAACACTTACAACATCCTTAACATACACTGGTTCAACACATCACATAATTATACAAGGCTTAAAACTGTCTGAAGGTCAAATTCAAACGTCCGGGTTTCATGTGTGTGGCATTGATCACTGCCGACGGTGCGGTATTCAGTTTGATCTTCCTGATGCCATGATATAGCATCCTTGACTGCCCACCCATGATTACACATCTCTCCCGATTTCAACACTAGCTTCTTTGCGAGATCAGCACGCTTCTGCTCGCCATACACAAACACTGCGGTATCACCAATGGACCAAGACACCACGGTACTCCCTTACTTAGAGACTCGGGTGACTCGTCCTTATCTTGGTGTAAACCTAACCGTCCACCTTTCTGGTAGAAGTTCACAATGCATAGATCTGCTTTCACATTTGGAATTGAATCCGTTTCAACTTGTTGAGTAATCCCCACGGCGTGGTTAACGACCGCAAGGAACTCCTCAGGTATACTTGGTATTGTTGCTCCATCTTCAGCTCGCACTTCTTGATATGTCTTGGTGTAAGGGTTCCAGTCCTTACCCATGCACATCATCTTCAATTACATTCTTGATCCGTTCGGGTATTCGGGTGTGTAGAAACCTCCTGGTTTCGCTCCAAGTTCGTCGCATCTTCTGATGATATGGACTTGTACTTCTGGCGTCAGGTATCCATTTAAGAGTACCATACCTGGTTGGATGACCTGACATTGCTCCATTAGAAAGTCGGTGTTGCCGATGGTGGTCTCTTCAGGGTTTGGTGTGGGTGGGATTGGATAACTATATTGAAGGTTCCTTTACGTTTAGAATTACCTAATTAGGTGACTTTCACACTATACTTTAATTGTTTACTCACATGGTTGTTTACTTAACTCACTAACACACATGCATGAAATGCGGTATGCAAACACTTATTTCACTCAATAGTTTAGGCGGTACCTGGTCTAGAAGAGGGCTCTGGCGCCTCAGACCGGTCCACACATTCAGGGCGGCCTTGCCGGACCCCGACCCCTTCCCCTTCTGGGAATCTGTGTACCTCTGATCTGGGGTGGCTGATTCACCGTCTTCGGGCCATCGGTGGTCGCAGTGGCCTTACCCTTCCATTGCCCCTTGGGCCTGTAGTTTCTACTGTTCTGTTCGGGTTCTGCCAGCACTCATAGTCGCGGTGACCCATCTTTTTGCAGTATCGGCACTGCACATCATTACCCTTGCAGTCCTTGCCGGGGTGGTCTCCGTTACACCACTTGCAGTAATAGTGGCGCTCCGGTCCAGAGCCCGTGCTAGCTGCTAGCACATCACACACTCAGTACATACTTCACAAGTTAATAACACACACTAGATTTCGGTATTGAAATTTGTTAATTACCCTTGGGTGGGTAGGAACGTAGGGGCTTGGCCGCATACGCATAGGTGAGCTGCAGAGGCTCCTCAGCAGTGGTGGTCTGGGTCTGGACCTTGCCACCCTGTTGCTGTCCTTTCTGGGACTGGGGGTATGACTTCTTCTTCTTTTCTTCTTCTTCTCCTCCCCATTGTTCGTCCTCTTGCCCTTGCGTGCCTTTGGCCGTCGTTCATGCCTTGCGCTGAGCGCACTCTCCTCGTCCCTCAGACGGACGGTGATCTCCACAATTGCATCAGCGGCATTGGTAGCACTCCTATATTTAGGGTGTCAGTTATGCCCCGCCAAACAAATTCACATCACATTAACACATTGTACATACTTATTCACATCACACCGTAGTCTCATTACCTGCAAAGTAGTATATCCAGTTGGCCCCATGCCATAGCGTAGGCGGTAGCTCAGTCCGTTGTAGAAACGGTTCACAAGAATCCGGTCTGAGTAACCCAGATCCGGTAGCAGGTGGATAAGTCCGATGAAGGCTGAGCAGTACTCATCTACCGTCATCTTATCCCCTTGCCTCAGATTGTCCAACTCCAGGCGCTTGGCCTCTTGCACGTGTATCGGGTAGTACTTGGCTCGCAGCAGAGCCGTGTACTCCCTCCACTGAAAGGTCGGGCCAGCCACTCTGCCCTCCCGTACTAGCTTCCACCAGCTCTGTGCCGAACCCTTCAAGTAGTATGCGGCAAGTCGAACCTTGACCTCCTCAGGTACTGCTAAGGTCTCGAAGGCGGTCTCCATCTCGAAGATGTACGCCTCCAGCTTACGAGGGTCGGTCTCCCCACTGAAAGATGGTGGCCTCAGATCAGCCAACGCCTTGACCCAGTTGGTCTCTCGTGGCGGTGGCGGTGGTGGTTGAACTCCGGGCTGTTGCCCTTGCTGCATCGCAGCTACTATTTGGGGTACCATCTGGGCTACGGCGGCTGCTACTGCCTCAGCCATAACCTGAGCCGTAGTATTCTCGCCCTGGTCACCCGTATCTCCATTGCCGTGTCCACGGCCTCTACCTCTCGGTTGACCTGACATCTGAATTCACTCGAACATTCATTAGCAATATGCTTATGCACACTTATCGGTCCAACGGTCACAGCGGAATTTAAACAACTAAACAGTAACTAAACGATCGGTGATACAACGCCGTCAACCACCCACGTGGTTAACAAGGCTGAATAAATACAAGTGTACCGGTCTGATGATCAGACTCCCGAGCATAGAACTAATAACCACATATACATTAACATGAAACCGAGTGTTTACTTACATCCTTCACTGTATACTATCACTGTAAACTGTTCGCAACCAAAATATATAACGCCACGGGAGCACAGGCGCATCCCGGGCCAACATCCAAAAGTAACCAAAAGTAAACCTGCATCCTAGAATCTAAAGCCATTCCGCTTCTTCGATCCTCATCCTGCAGTAAAAGAAATATGGAGCCCCCGAGGGGGTCAGCAACCCTTGGCTGGTATGGTTAACGCGCAGCCCATCGGCTACCGGGATGCGCGCAACTAATTGTCATGATGACATGGCATTCATTTTAAAACACACAACTTATACATATATCATAACATGGGTATTGTACACAACATCACATGCATCACACAAGAACAATTCCTTTTAGGAAGAGAACCAACACAGTTAGTCCCCATAGAGAGCCTAGAGAATGTTGCCATGCTCATGCTAAGCTCGTTACATAACTCGTTACCGTCCTGTTAGATTGAACGGATAACTTAACACAAGGTGCCTCGGATATAGTGATCCAAGCACACTGAAATAACACATAGTATGCCCCTGTGGCCCGACGTGAGTCAGTAAAATAGCCTTGGTTAAGCTAAAGGGAAGGTTGGAAACCAAATTGGAAAACAACCATAACATACAAAGAGAATCGAACCGGTTATGACATCGACTCCCATACTCACACGCGTGGACGGAACAGACCGGACTCCTCACTTCCCCAGTTAGCACTTGTTAGCAGTTCATTATTGAACGCAATACACAATTCACAATAATAGGTCGAGACTTGTTAGTCACACACCAGGGAAGAGAGAGTCATACTTAACAACATAATAATATTTAACAACTGTAAACTCTTTACATGGTTTAATCTTACAAAGTCATAAACACACAGAAAAACAAACAACACACAAGCCGGTGTAAACCGGTAGGCAACAGACTGCAAGAAAACCATACCTTGGTCCTTGCTTCGATTTGTTTCCACCGTAGGTCACTCCTATACATGATTAATAACGTCGGTTAATTAATTTATTTAACCTCAAATTTACTAAATGTTTAACATGATTATATGACATGTTTTAATGTCTTAACTTATACTTGATCACCTGTATTATACCCCCTAGGGTTTATTAGTTAAGCCATTCTTGTTTTTTTTACAAGTTTAGGTCCGACCGACCTTACCGACCGACCTTACACAAGGTCGGTCCATTCCAGAACACATTACCGTCAAAATTTTCTACTCCGACCGACCTTGTAAGTTAGGTCGCTTGTTCGGTACATTCCCGAGAGTTTCTTCCCTTTGAAAATTCAGGCCCGACCGAACTTGCCAAGTCCGGTCCCATGTTCGGTCGATTCCAGAAACTTAATTCGTACACAAAATACAAGCCCGACCGACCTTGCAAGTCCTGTCCCCAAGGTCGGTCCATTCCAGAAACCAATTCTCGCAGGGTAAACTGGGCTCGACCGACCTTGACAAGTTCGGTCGCAAGGTCGGTCTGCTCCAGACCCTTATTTTCCATTGCCCATTCAACTCCAAACTTCTCCTAAGGCCTCCGAATATTTTCTAACATCATTTGGTACACTTATATCCACATACAACATCCATGAAACTCATTATCTATCACCTTAAACACTTACTCATTTCGTACCGAAATTCCTAACACTTATGTTATTTCCTTCTTAGTTTTCCAAGTGGTGTTTCATACCTATGATAACTATTATCCCAAAATGCTTTCTCCTCATTTTAACATCATCTCCCAAGCATCTTTTCTTACCACTTAGATCCTAGTTGATGTCTAAGTCCCTTTGTTTACCTAGAACACCTTAAGACATTATTTCTCCTCTTGTAAAATACTTAAGCATTTCCAACATTTCTAGTTCACCAAACCTTATGTAAACACTTAGAAACTCTTGCTTCTTACCTAAATTTTGACATGGATTCTCCTAGAACATTACTAAGCCAAAACACTTTGTTTTCTCCATTAAGCACACAAGGACACCTAAATTCACCAAGAACACTCTCACACACAAAGTTTCACCAAATTTACACTACATCACAATATAGTGCATAATTTAAATTGCATGGAGCTTAGGCCCTTAAAATGCATGGCTCTTAGGCCCTTAAAGTGCATAACTCTTAAACACTGAATTTCCACAATATATATGCCTTTAACCTGCAATTACATACAACAACACATATGTCCTTTTACTAGTCTCCTTGAGAACATCTCACTAAGTCATTTACCATTTGCTCTTTAGGTAGTTTTGACAAGCATCATAAGCCCATTTGTCATAAGGCACTAAACTACATTAGGTTAGCATATTTACCACTTTTCACAGAAACTTCTTTCTTGTTTCCTTGTTTAAAATCGGCTAGGTATTTGATTCCTTATCAACTAATAAACAATATACAAGCAATGATATGAGTATACAAGCTCCAAGCTTAAACTCATTGTAAACCCTAGGTTTTACATTGTTTCAAAAACATTAAGATGGTTGTTTTACCTTGGTATTTGAAGAGAGTTTGAGTATCTATCAAGAGAGGACTCCACCTAGTCCTTGAAAGGTTGGAATGAAGCTAAAACAAAGCCATATAAAGAGCACCTTCAATGGGCATTTTCGGTCAACAACAAAACATGGAGGAAATGAAGTTTTTATTTGAGATTCCTTACCTAGAAGCAAAGGAGAACAATTATATGTAGAATATAAGCTCAAGCTCCTTCAATGGTGGAACTCCATGGCACCGAAATGGTGGTCTTGAAGTTTTGAGAAGATAGGATTGAAGAGCTTGATGAGAGGAAGAGAATGGTGGTGTTTGTTTTTGATTTGGTTAAGTGAGCTAGGAGTTACAAGAGATCAAAGATGGAGTTTTGATGGAGGTGGTGTATTACCGTGAGAGAGAGCAAGGAAATGGAGAAGGTGAAGTGTTGGAGACGGTGGGAATGCAAGAAAGAATGAAGCAAATGAGATAAGTCTTGCTTTTAGAAGATATTTGTACTTAATAAAGTAAATAGTAACTAAGTAGACATCCTTTATTTACTTAACATATTAACGAGGGTGGTGAGTCACCACACCTTAAAAACCGGCCCCCAATAGTACTTAGGGGTACTTTAGTCTTTATTTGTCAATTTAATTACTTATAATAACATATGTTACAACTAGCTTATAAAAGTTACTATTCATAAAAACAAGGCACATAGAAGTGAAATTTTTGATTTCCCATTGATATAGACTTCCAAATGTGATACTATATAGTACACATGTTAATTAAAGAGTAATGATGGACATTTAGCCATTCAAAACTCATTTGCAAGACAATTTTTCAAAAAATGTGCTTTAAGACTCCTTAAAGCACATTTTGTGTTTTAACTTGTTTTCAAGCTTGGTTTTCTTTGCTAATTGGTTTAATATGTTCATTAGTATATAATTAAGGTATTGGTAAGTTCATTAGGTCTTAACCAAGCTTATCCCAAGCTTAGAGCACATTTTGGCTCTTATTGACCTTAAAGCACATTTTGTGTTTTCTATCATCTAGATTTGTTTACTAATGCTTCTAAGACTCTTTTTAGTCTTAATATACCATATTTAAATGTTTAAACAACATAAGTAGGTTTGGGGTATTTCACTAACCCATGACGTTGTGTAAACCCTTTAGCCACCAATCGTGCTTTGTATCTCTCCAACGTACCATCAGACTTTAATTTGACTTTATAGACCCACTTGCAACCAATGACCTTTTGACCACGCAGTAATGTGACCACTTCCCAAGTGTCATTCTCCTCCAAGGCCCGTAACTCATTTTGCATGGCAACACGCCAATGCTCAACTATCACTGTTGTCCGGTAATCATGTGGCTCATGCAAGTCAAAACCGGATTGGTCAAGAGAATGAGCAGAAAAGAGTGCTAAAGTCTGGACGGGCGTAGTCTCTGTCAAACTGCTACACCCTTGAAGAAGATTAGCACTTGTGTCACGCTTATAAATACGCTCATCTAAAATATCTTGAAAATATGTATTGCACACATAGTCAGATAGATAGCCAGGTTTGTGGCCGACCCGACTCGAACGATGAAGTTCTGCATGCGGTATAGAAGAGCCTGCTGTCTCCATGTCACGCAAACCCACGTCTTCCGTATGGGTTCCAACTTCAGTATGACTGAAATTTTCCTCGTCACGTATAATGGGTACGCATGATATGGGATTCTCTTCATCCAAGAATATGGGAGCAATGGTGCCAGAGTCCGGTTCGGAACCGGTAGGAAGAGAAGAATCTGGTTGCGGTGTGGCGAAGGGGAAAATATGAATGTGAAACTTGACATCTCTACAAATCTCCACTACGCGCGTAACCAGACTCAAAACTTTGTGCCCTTTTGTCTGGGGATCTTCGCCAAGATACACACAAGCTTCACCACGTGGAGCGAACTTACCATTCCTCGGACCGACAACTGTTTTATAGCACAAACACCCAAACGGTTTGATCCCCTCGTAATCTGGTTTGACATTATACAAACCCTCGAATGGAGTTATCCCATGCAAAGCCTTTGTAGGAAGCCTGTTTATCAAGAACGTAGCATGAAGTATGCACTCTCCTCAATAAGCTAGGGGAACATGTGACTGAAAATACACCGCTCTCGTTGTTTCTAATAGATACTTGTGTTTTCTCTCGACGACCGTATTTTGTTGCGGTGTGCACGAACAAGTAGTTTGGTGTATGATCCCCTCTTGAGCATAAAACATTTTCCTTCATTAGAACTCCCAAGTTCCTTGGCATTATCTGTCCTGACAATCTTTATTTTAGTTTCAAACTGTCGCTCTACCATCTTGACGAAATGTACAATCGCAACCCAAGCATCCCCCTTTTATTTGATGAGATTAACCCAAGTGGTGCGGGTATAATCATCAACGAAGCAAACAAAATATCGGTACCCATTGTATGTTTCAACATGAAACGGGCCCCAAACATCGATATGGACCATCTCAAAAACTTGACTAGTTTTGCTGACAGAATTCATAAACGGCAGACGTTGTGCTCTGGACTTATAACAAACATCGCAAGCATAATATGAAGTAAAATCCGCTTCTTTTATTAAACCGAGTGTTACAAGTTTGCGAAAAGGTACATGCCCAAGCCTAACATGCATTTCTTTAGCTCTTGGGCTGAGTCCCTTTACAACTCTAGTATCGGTAACTAAACCTACGCTACAACGGCCTGCTCCAGTACTGCAAACAAACCCAGAAAGGCGACGCGGCCCAGCATTGCTCGACTGTCCAGAATAGCTACACGGCCCAACTCTGCTTGACTGCCCACCGATCCATTTATTCACCGCATCTGTAGTTAGTACGTACAGATTATCCATCCCAAATCCAAACCGCCTCTCAGCCTGTCCTGTGATAGGGCCCTGTAGAAAACAACCACGTTCATCGAAGGTTAGGGCGCAGTCAAGCTGTTCAATCATCTTCTTCACAGATATCAAATTAAACATGAAATTAGGGATGTACAGAACTTCCTTCAACCACAAATTACTTCCAATCTGAACGTCGCCTACCAAGCTTACATTCTGCGGGCTACCGTCTGGTAAGATTACCAATCTCTCAGTTTCTAGCTGTTTCCAGTTTACAAACAAGTTTTGAGCTCCCGACATGTGGTCGGTTGCTCCTGAATCGATGATCCATTTGCCTTTAAACTGATTATTCGTGTTATTACTGAGGAAACAATGTTTATTGCTCAAACAAAACATTCAATTACCTGCGAAGTTGCAGAAATCGACTTCTTCTGGTTTGTTGTCTGTGTTGGCATTCCGTATTAGCTGCGCAATCTGCTGTAACTGGCGTGGTGTTAACCCATCACCTTGCTCTACTTCCTCATTTTCTCCTTGCTCTGTGACTCTTGCTGTGTTTGCGAAACTTCTCTTTTTGCGAGCAAGAACTTTGTCCCTTCCATGTAATTGGAAACACTCCTCTGCTATGTGCCCCGATCTCTTGCAATGCGTGCAAGTTTGCCGCTGATAGCACTCCTCAAACCCATGACCGGGTTTCTTACAGTAAGTGCAGGTAATTTTCCTCCTGTCAAACCTCTTGTTAGGGTTAGGGTTTCTGGAAGTCTCAGCTACTGCACTCGTGTTCTGAATGTAAAAAGACATGGCATTATCTTTGACTTGTTCGGTTCCACGCTGTTCTTCTTCCTGAACAATCAGCGAATAAGCTTTCTCTAAGCTTGGAGTAGTCTGCATTGCTAAAATTTGCCCTCTGATGGACAAGTATTTCCTATTCAAACCCATTAAGAAATGGATGAGCTTGTCTCGATCTGCCTGTTTTTTCATCAATTCCTTGACTTCACAAGTACACCCTAAACAGCTACACTTCGGCAAATTAGAAGCTAAGTCTAGCTCTCCCCATACCTTCTTCAATCTTGTGTAGTACTCACTTACGGTTTCTTCTCCTTGTCGAGTCTCTGACAATTCTCTTTTCAGGTTATGAATGATGGCCAAGTTGCTGTGCCCGAATCGCCCACAAAGATGATCCCACAGCTCCTTGGGGTCATCACAGAACCGCACACTTTGTGCAATGCAAGGATCAAGTGCTGTCTTCAGCCAAGAAAGCACCAGTGAGTTTGCTCTCTCCCATGCTCCACACCTTATCGTTTCTGTTTCTTTCGGTTTTGTTATCTTTCCCTTCACAAAACCATATTTATTTTTGACTTTCAATGCAGTGACCATATCACACTTCCACCCTAGAAACCCTGTGCCATTGAACTTAGATACAAGGTTCAAACCTGGATTTTCTGCTGAATGAACATAAATCGGATCGTTTATGTCAATAACGCTGCTGGTTGAGGAGGTATCCGCCACGACTTCTGTAACAACCCAACTCAATCCAAACGTGGTCTCGCAACTTAACAGCATATATATATACATAACACGGCGAAATTCTTTACACTCCAGGACCTTGCCACGGTCTGACTACAGAATATACCGAACATTAGTACATAACAACCTTAACCAAATACATATTCTTCTTACAAACCTCTCACATCCTATACATCATACTAACTCAATTGCCAAACGAGTGTACATGCACAACTCGTAGGCCACACTTAACCTTTAACACTTGTACCCCTTCTTACTCTCGCGACGGCCGCCTCCTGATGTTCACCTGTGTAGTAAAAACAGCCCCCAAAGGGGGTCAGCACGAATGCTGGTACGATCCTCTCATGGCCCCCAAGCTAACGTGGCTACGACGACTAATTGTCGATAGCATGGAGGTTGATTAGATGCACAACATAATAGTAAGTGCAGTAAACAACAAACCAAATATGAACAATCAAAGTTCAAACATAACGAACAACTTAAATGCGTTCCCTTAATTAGAGAGTTAATTATTTAACTCCCTAAGTTATATTTCCTCTTAATCTTAGTCCATCCTTATCTCACCTCAATCTTAGTCTTATCTTAATCTTAGAAACAACCATCCTTTAAAAAGGAGTAGATGTAGCTTATCTTAGTCTTAATAATACAAACCATCCTTTAAAGAGGAATGGTTGCAACTTATCTTAACCTTACCTTAATCTTATCCTTAACTTATTCTCAGTATACAAACCGTTCCTGGAGGGGAATGGTTGTAGCTAAATTTCAAACCTGGGATTTAGGTGATCCCACCGCACCATCTTAATGCCACCTACCCTGGACGGGAGTCTAGCGTAGCTGAGCCGGCAACCGGCCCTAGGCTACTAGTCCGAGGACTAGTCCTTAAGCGGAAGTCGAATCTGCTATAGATACCGACCCCCTTTCCTTAGCATGCATGACCGGAGTCAGTCCCGGGTTTCCTCACTCAAGTTCCAGTCAGTAGTAGTCACAAGACCATGTTTGTTGGTTAACCTCTTTCGGTTTATATCAAACTGACATTAGGGAGCGTTCCTTAGTCTCACTCAATTCCTTACTAAACGTTGGTTAGTAAGTTCTCACGGTATGTTGTGTTAGTTTTCAAACATCACACAACAATACAATAAACATAATATTCCGGTTGCATGCTTTATCTTGTTTAGTGAGCACACAAAAACAAATAGCACACAAGCCGAGGGACACCTCGTTAGCAAGCAGGTCACAAGAAGAACTGTACCGTTCACCGTTGGTCGTTCGGTTGCTTACTCTTCTTGGAGTCCAAATTCTCAAACCCTAAAACATTCATTCAATTTTAGGTTGTTAATTACTTTTCCAATAAAACTAACTTACTTAACTCACTTAGTCACTAATGATCCTCATCTAACACCACTTAAGTTCTTATAAACTTAATCTTAAGTGAATCACTTCTCCTCATAACTTATACTTATTCACCCACTTAATTATCATTGTTACCCACCAAACATGTCTTAAACAACCTTATATCATCATTACATATCAATCCCCACCATTGGATATCATTTCCTAACCTTAAACAAAGTTTTTGGCCAAAACAGCACCGCGTCCGAACTTGTGTCCGAGCTTACCAAGTTCGGACGCAAGTCGAGACTCAAAAGGGTGCAACCAGACGTGTGTCCGAACATGTGTCCGAACTTCCCTAAGTTCGGACATAGGTCGAGGAAAAATCAAAGGAAGAATTTCAGGTGTCCGAACATCTAAGTCCGGACGGTAGTTCGGACTCTAGCCGAGACTCAAAAATTCTAATCGCAACAGGGCATGTCCGAGCTTCCAAATTCGGACGGAAGTTCGGACAGGCCAGAATATTCATCTTCTACACCCTTAAACACTTATCTCCTTTCTTGCAAAAATGCCCAACTCTTCCACAAGTGTCCCATTATGTCTTAATACCATATAGGCTCTTAAACTCACCTTAGAACATCCTTTAAAACCTCCTTAACCATTTCCTCAATCCTTACAAGAATTTCTAACACTTGTTACTTATTTCATTATTTTTCCAACATGTAATTTTTGTCTAAAACTCTAACTATCCAAAGTGTTTCCTTCCCAATCAATATAACTCCTCCTTAACATCATTACATTCCATCTCTGCTTCGTTAAACCTTCCAAGGTCATCTTGCATGTCCATGCACAATTTCTCTTCTTTTCATTTGTTACTCATCACTCCTAAACTCTTGAGCTTACTTATACATTGCTTCCCATTACCTTAACACCTTGACATGGTTCTTCATTTACCCTGACCATATAACACCCTCCTTAGACATTTCCACCTCTTTTATGCATCTTATTCACCACCCTCATGATCATACGCTCTTTTACATTCCTAGTCATTTTCCTTGACATTTGACAACATTCTCCCACACCTTTCTCTTCCATCACCTAAGTCCACTCATTAACATCTAAACTAAACCTCATTAGTCCACTACTAGCATCATCACACTTACACAAACTATCCAAACTCCTCATTGTTTTATTCTCTAGTTCATACCTAAATCACCTTAAAACATTATACACATTTCCATCCAAATCTTTGCTCAAGTCTTAGCATTCCTCATCACATGATTTCGGTGTGTTTAATACACCCACCTAGCCTCTAATTCCTCCTAGACAACTCTAGGCCATTCTAAGCCTCAAGAACTCCTTAATTAACTCATTTCCACTCTAGTTCCTTCTAATGACTCCTAGTGAATCCTAGGTCATATCAACTCACCACCACCTAAACACTTAGTTTTCTACTCAAATTTTGCCATAGCTCCTCTAGTATATTCTCATGCCCAAATGCATTGTTTTTCTCACACAATAATCTCATACACACCAAGTCCTTTCTCATCTTATTTTCTTATCCAAAACAACTCAATCACATCAAACTCAATATATTGCAAAAATCTTAAATTGCATAGCACTAAGGCTCTTAAATGACATGGCTCTTAGGCCCTTAAATGACTTAAACTTAAACACTGAATTACCCACATAAAAAAGCTTTCAACCTGCAAATACACCCATCAATCTCATAGTAGTTATAATGCTCTTAAAACTCCTCTTAAAATTATATTACTAACTCATTCCCATTGGCTCCTTAATCACAAGTTCATAAGCTTGTTTAAGTTCTTTTTCTTAGGTTATATAATCCAATACACAATGTAAGGTCTAGGATACATTGGTACTCATCTAAAACTCATTCCTTAAAACTTAAACCACCATTAGGTAAGCATTTTACCTTGTTTTCTCAAGCTTATCTTAACTTCCTCCTTAGACCATCTTCTTGCATGAATCTCGGCCACCACTTAAACTTCCTTTGCCAATGTTCTAACCAATATTCAATGACTCACATGAGTACTAAACAATACACTAACCTCAAGGAATGAAAACCTAGGTTAGAAATGTGTTCTAAGGCATAAAAGTGGATGATTACTGCACATATTTCTGAAATTTTTGATTTCCCATTGATTTAGGCTTCCTAATGTGATACATTAGTACACATGTTGATTAAAGAGTAATGATGGACATTTAGCCACTCAAAACTCAATTCTAAGACAATTTCTCAAAAATGTGCTTTAAGACTTCTTAAAGCACATTTTGTGTTTTAACTTGTTTTCAAGCTTGGTTTTCTTTGATAATTGATTTAAAATGTCCATTAGCATATTACTAAAGTCTTATAATGGTATTTGGGTGCTAATCAAAGTCACTCCAAGCTTAGAGCATGTTTTTGCCCTAATTGCCCTTAAGGCACTTTCTTGTGTTTTCCTTGGTTTAAATTGTCTACCAATCTTTCTAAGGCATATTATAGCCTTACTACATCATAATTTGATGTTTACTGAGCATACTTAGGTTTGGGGTATTTCAATCTACCCCCCTTAAAAGAACTTTGTCCCCAAAGTTCCCATGCATCTTATCTTATTAGAATACATGTCTTACCTCATTCCTTAGATCATATAGATCATGCTTATGTATACTTAATCTCATTGGATCTTTAGATCCGCCATATTCTTATACTTAAATATCACACAACATGCTTAAGCATGTATAGTACTCAAAATTCTTTTTGTTTCTTTTGATGATTAAAACATTCACATAATTTCCAACGTATTCTCCCATGTCACCGGTCCGTAGACAATGGCTCATTCGTCCTCGTCACCATGGGCCAGAATACAAAACACTCTGCTCTCCCCATGTCACCGGTCCGAAGACAAAGGCTCGTGCGTCCTCGACTTCATGGGCGAGACTCAGTAAAAAGGTAATCCTTGTTACGAGGTCATGTGAGGAATAATTCCTCTAATTAAAAATAAAATCAACTCCAATTTCATTTTATCCTAAGGCCTCTATCCATAGTGTGATTTAATTGTGACCACTGGTAGGGAGTTTCAGGAATCATCCAACCCTGATGTGATCAGCATCAGTGTCGAACTATCCTTCCACTCCAATTTGTGTTCGGTTTCCCTTGATCCCTAGAAAATCAAGTTCCACCTCCCACGTCATTTTCAAACATCAAATAATTCACTCATGTCCAATTTTCTATCTTTTAGTCTTTCTAATCGTAATCAATACATCTCCAAGGTGTGGACTCAGTCCATCGACATTCCCAATTCATCTCTTAGTAATTACCCCAAGACTTAAATTCCTACTAAGTTCCATAACTGTCTCATACCAATTCTCACCATCTTATATCTCATAGCATTACTATCTTCTTCCTCATACTCATGTCAAATTGTATCTCATAATGTTATCTTATTCTTATCTCACACATAGTCTCATATTGACTCATACCTCATATATTCCTTATTCCTTAAATCTCCTTAATCCTCTTCCTTAATTCTCTTAACTTGTACTCACACCGGAGTTAACAAGATAGGTACTTAATGTGTATGGTATTCACATCTTCTGTGTGCAATAACCATGATTTATCTCAAAATGTTTATGTAAAACATATTCTCAAATTAATTTGTGCTATGCACACCGTAGTTTATGTACTCAGTACACAAACATACACTAAGCGGTTTTCGCTCTACCCCCTTAAAATGGATTACACCCACGTAATCAGCATTATATCATCCTTGAACATAAGTTCAAGATGTCTAATTCTCACCAAGCATTCTAGCTTCCACGTCATCTATCTTACTTATAAGTCGATCAGAAATGACTTAGTCTCTGTATCGAGGATTCTTAACGGTACTTATACCGTTTCCTTAACTTAGCTTGGTCTAATCTCAAAGGTAGTGGTCTGCTAGCTTTCGCTGCGTGACTCTGATAATCTTAGGCTTAACTGTCTCGCTTATGCTTTTACAGTATTGTATATTTTCCTCCTGCGTGCTTATGGTTTAGCACTAAAGGTCCCTCAATGGTCATGTGTTCTTTATATATACATGGCCTTGATGAGTTGTAGCTCGTTTATCCAGTCTTCTTGGAGATCTAATGTTTGTATTCTTAGTGTTTTCTCGAATGTCTAAATCGTTCTCCCCAACTGACCTTTGTTCTGAGGATGACTCTTAATCTGAAACTACTGTTTAGTGCATATTGCACTTTACAATCTTATCCTTAACACTTTTAAGACATGTCCAATGTCTGTGCTTAACAATCCGCGCTCTTCGCACTTCCTAGTCCTTAATTATTTGTTCTCTGTTTCATTTGTGTTGTTGGTTCAACTGAATTCTTCTCTTCGACTGTTTGTAGTAGTAGCTGCTCTTGTCTGATCTTGCGTCGTTGTCCATGGTACGGAGTCGACTACTTCCCGTGTTCCTTACACCACTCGTTTACATGCATGGGGTACCTTACTGGTACATTACTACTTACCCAACTAACTCATAAATGAGCGTGTTAGGCCTGCAAGCCCCTGTGGGGTGCAGTCGTCCCACGTCTCGTTTTAGTAAACTCATAGTGTCTATCACACGTTTAGCTATTGCTAATTACGAAGTATTCTGTTGTCGATCTCCTCTTTCATCGTTCCATAATAACATTTATTGTTCTTCTTGAAGTCAATCAAGGGAAATCCATTTACTATGTTCTTGGGTATGATATGCTCTAGCTCCTTTTTGTATTCCGTATTGACTCCATTTCTTAGTAGCTTAAGTCTCTTTCTATCGAGCCACCTATCTTCTTTCTCATATTTGTTCAATTAGGAATGCACTTCCGGTTCCTCAAGGAATGGGTAGTGTGATTCCTGTGAAATCTTACCTAACCAGGTCCAGACTACTGGCATCAATGCTCAGTTCGTCTACCATCTTATTTCCTTACTTATATTGGTCTTAACTTATAAGTCTCATAGCCTTTGTGTCAATATTTGATGGCTCATACCCAACGGTCGCTTTACCGCGCACCACAACTTAATCCCCCTTATACAACTATTGTACTCACGACCACTACTACCGTGGTAGTTGGCCTTTACCATGTTTCCCATTAATGGTGCAACCTCTTACTCACTTATTCTAATGTCTTACCTTATACTCAATCCCTTCTTGGTGTAAACACACTGGGAGTTCTCTCATTCCGGTGTATGACGGTTGTCATACCGTGCTGTAAAATAGTTGACTCTTAATACGAAGGTGTTCTACTCCAATCTCAGATTCGTAAGTAGGCTGATTTCCCTCGCATTATTTCATCCTTATGACGTTATCTACCATGTAATTCTACCGGTTACTGAAGAAGTCATCCACTGAATCACAAGCTCTTCTGAGCATTGGTCACTTGACGTGCCGTAAGGTGCACTCACAATGTTTATCTCTGACGATCACTAATTCTTACATCCTGGGTGTTGGATGAGGGGTCTATCTCTACAACCTTCCTTATTACTCAAGTGTATCTGACATGTTCCAAGGTAATCCCAAGTTTACAGTTTCCATTCTCTAACAAAAGCGTATTGCATCTCTAATAAGTGAAAGCCCTTTTGAGGGGTTCATTCCCACTCATGGCCTCACAACAAGGAGAGGTATCCCCACCCTAAAAGGCATGGTTCGTTCTCCGCCCCTGTCCTTAGCATTATCTCAATATTCTCTTTGGTACCCTTTCTTGGTAATGTTCTTCCCAATCTAAGTTATAGGTTTGGTAACCGTTCATATCTATGAATTGTAGTTCCTTCGTGGCTTAAACAAGCTCTCTTATAACTTACTGCGCCTCGGGCTCTGATGTGGTTAACATCCTTGGCTCGTAGGCTCTTAGTGCTTAATGTCTCAGTTCATTACTTATATTCCTACTCATCCGTAGGTCATCCTGATAGGTTCTGATCCTTTGAACACTATCCACCGTTAGGTTACATACTAAATGTAGTATTGGGTTTCATGGTAAGTCGCTGCATCCTGCTTCCTGCTATGGAAGTTTATTCAGGTATTCTGAGGTTACTTAGTGTCTTTGACAATATTGTCATTTTATTAGACCTATGTCTTTAGCAAATAAGGATAAGTTCGTATTAGGCGTTTGCCTTAAGGTGTCCAAGTTGGATATCATCCTGTCATCCTATGCTTCCATCTCAACGCTTCGTTCAACTTCCGTTGACTACGCCACCCGTTGATGATTGTTCACACTTGGGTGTTAATGAGTTAGGCAAACAGTATTAGCTGTCTGTGAGCCTCGATTTTAAACCCTACCCTATGTTGATTAAGGCTGATTAGGATCTAACCGGGTTGTAGGTCCACTTATAACCTAAGATTAATAACTATGTCATATAACAATAATTATTAAAACCTAAGCTAGCTCACTGGAACCTATTATGAGTCGCCATCTAATTTTAACCTAGATCAAATTAGGAAAGGAGAGTTCGGGTTCGGGGGCTTGATATTCGACTTAATTAGGGTTCAATTACTTTCATTACCCCTAGAAGTCGTTTTTCCTCTACTTGTTTAATTACGGCTTATTACGAGTCGTTTTAAGCTAAGTGCGCGAGCTTCTGTTTTTTGTGTTTTTTAGCATTTTTTGACTGAAAATAAAAGTGAAAGTTGAAATTACCTAAACTAGGGTTTCGGAGGCAGAATCAGGTCGAATTTTGCTTACGTCCGTAGCCACAGACCCCATGTCCGAGACCACGGACCCCAGCTAACCTAATTATACAGAAGAGTCGAAATTTAAAGGAAACAAAAAATGCAAAGTCTGGGGCCACGGACAGGCTGTCCGTGGGCCCGGACATTATTAGAAAACCTAAATTTTGAATTTTTTTAAAATCCTGCCGTCGTCCGTGGGCGTCCGGGCTTACGGACAGGGAGTCCGGGACCCCGGACATGACGTCTGTGGGTGCGGACCGCCCTCGGACGGCGGCGTTAAGGCTGTTCCCGAAGGTGTTTTGGCTCAAATTTTATGGGTGTGTAGCCTGAAAGATGTACAAGACGTTAGTGATTGAAAGTTCTCAATTTAAATTCGAATTAAGCACGAAACTTGGTAAACAAGTTATTGGACAGAAGCTTAAACAAACAGCTGTACAGAAGCGTAAAAAAGTTAGTTTGAACCCAAAATTTAACAGAGAGTTAATAAGGTTGTGGGGAATTAGAAAAGTAGGATTGTAACCTGTTTTACCTTCGAATTCAAGAGGATTCTTCACGTCGGGATTCTTCGGAGGCTCCGATGGTGCCGGTTTTGGATTGTGTTCGACCCGAGCTTCTGGTTGTTGATTGTTGAAGGTGTTCTTCACAATTTGGAGGTGGTTTGGTTGATGTTTGATTGATGATGTTGTGGGAGTTGAAAAATATGTTTTGGTGTTGATTTTGGTGAGATTTCGGTGTTTGATTGTGGCTCTGGAGTTCAAAAACATGGAGAGAGAGAGGCGGCTGCCTTCTTTGAGAGTCTAGGGTTCTTGAGGTTCTTCTTTGATCATGGGATAAGGTTCCTTATATAGGCTTCCTTAAAGATAGAAAAATCCGGTAAAAACCGAGATTTACCGACGTTTTAGCTCAAGGGCTTCCAAAAGGAATTTGATTATGAAATTTTACACATGGGTAAAGGATGATATTTCTGAATTTTCTAAAGTGGAATCGAATTTTTTGGATATTGGAATATTTTTAAATTCAATTTCTCGTCAGATTCAATCAGAAATTGCTAGAAAATTATTGGAAATGCGAAAAATCAAAATTCCAACGCCATTATGCTTCATATGTCATCCTCTATCATGGGTTAAAATTTCAAAGCATTTTGAATTGATTTGACCCTTATTTGGAGGAGAGAGAAAGCCTATAGGGGGCTTAAGAGTCTTGAAAAATTACAAAAATGCCCCTGGAGATGACTAAGCTGTCCCTAGTACTCTGAAATGTGCCGATCGAACTGGGAACCCTTGCTACTAGCCTATTAGTAGAGACTCTCTTCCGGGGGGGTTGAAATTTTGGGTATAACAGATTGCCCCCCGTCAACTAGACTTTGTAATGGAAATGAAAAGGCTAGTTGATGCTTGAGCGATACCCCAAAATTTTGGATCCTAAAAGACCGCATGTGCAATCCGACAAGTTGAGTCGAGCTATTCTAAGGCGCTGACTACCTATGAGTAAAGTGGAAGGGTGTCGAGCGGTTCTAAGGCGTCGACCTCCTAAAGGTAATAATGAAGTAATGTCAGACTATTCTAAGGCGCCGACTACCTATAAGGATGATATGATGTCAAGCTATTCTAAGGCGTTGACTACCTATAATGAATGAGATGATGTCAAGCTATTCTAAGGCGCTGGCTACCTATAATGAATGAATTGATGTCAAGCTATTCTGAGGTGTTGACTACCTATCAGTGATTGAAAATTGGTATTGGGTCGAGTTCTTCTATTCGGGTGAGTTCTGCTGCTCTGGTGAGTTCTGCTGCTCTGGTGAATCTGAATCTTTGGCTGAGAATCTGTATCGTCGGCTGAGAATCTGTATCCCTGAAGAATCTGTACCCTCGGCTGAGAATCTGTATCCCTGAAGAATCTGTACCTTCGGCTGAGAATCTGTATCCCTGAAGAATCTGTACCGTCGGCTGAGAATCTGTATCTCTAAAGAATCTGTATCTTCGGCTGAGAATCTGTATCGTCGGCTGAGAATCTGTATCTCTGAAGAATCTGTATCTTTGGCTGAGAATCTATATCTTTGAAGAATCTGTATCTTTGGCTGAGAATCTGTATCGTCGGCTGAGAATCTGTATCTCTGAAGAATTTGTATCTTCGGCTGAGAATCTGTATCTCTGAAGAATCTGTATCTTCGGCTGAGAATATGTATCTCTGAAGAATCTGTATCTTCGTGGTGACAAGAAATCTCGTATGAATAGATGCAAGGTAAATTTTTTGCAAATGATCAAGATCAAAGTTGATTATGAAGGTGCCAAACATGGCAATGTTGAGGTGTTACGCAAAAGTTATAAAATGAAACTAAAGTGTTTGTTGGAAGCTTGTCCAAAACAAGGAACTGTTGAAAAATGTGCCAAACATGGCAATGCTTGAGAAAAATCTGTTGAGGAAAGAAAGTGAAATGATCATTTCCTGACTAAAAATTTCATATCTGCAATTTGTTTCTTAGAAAATGAACATGCCGTTGGTGGAAGTGTGTGGTGTTTGCTGTGGTGCTAAAGGCTTTTGCTGGTGTTCATGATTTATGATAGTCCTGGGATTGGGTTGTGTTTTTGGATGGTGGTCAGAATTATGACGGGCCTGATGTTTTTGTGGTGGTAAGGCCAATGATGGGCTTGAAAGTGTGTGTGTGGTGGTAAGGGCTTATGTGTGCCTGTGGTGGGATGGTGGTGCTCAAGCTTTGGGTTTTAATTGGTGTTGACATGGCAATTGTTGGAACCAACAATTGCCCCCAGTATTTTTCCTTAGGACAATCTGAGCTAGAGTTTAGGGCAATCAATCGGAACGATCGATTGCCCCCAGTATTTTCTTTGATTAAACGTGCGAACAAGTCTCATCCTCACAGGGTCGAGGCTTATGCTTTAATGTGGTGCTTCCTAACCTACATTTGACGCGGTTGGTGTTTGCACTCATTTCTCGCTCATGATCATAACTTCTAGACCATTGAATTCGATATTTGATGGATTTACGCATTTGATCTGTTACTTTCACGAGATTGGACACACAACTATCAAGTCGGAAGTCTTTAAAGCTTATAACATGGCCATAGGGTGTGATGAAAGGCGACGGGATCATGGAGGGATATTTGAGGTATGTGGAGTTTAAATGGGTGACCAAAGCTGCAACGTGCGTCTTCTCTCGGATTCATCTTCCTTGTCTTGAAGTCGTCTGGCTGCTTCATGTTGACGTTGTTTTCGAGCTTCTGGACTTGGACTTTTGAAGTTGTCCTTTACACCATTTCTCTTTTCGTCATTCGGATTTCTTCGAGGCACTTCGGGTTTGCCTTTTTGTTTTATCCTTTATTGACTTTGCCTTCGGGGTTTTTGTGTTTCCCGGTTTTGAGTTATGAGAGTTGTTTTGATGTGAGCTCTCTGGATCCTGTGCCACTTTGGGACCATTTACGGATCACTTCGTCATGCTGATAGCGGCATCACTTCTTTGGACTGATTAGATTGTTATCTGAGAGTCGGGCTCCTCGCTTCCTTTGGTCACCGGGTCGGTAACTCATCATTGGCTAGGTGATTCTGTGGAGTTCATAATATCGAAAAGGGATATATGAAAGGCTCAGCGGGGGTGCCTAGGGTTTAATAACAGGGTTTGCAAGCTTTTGGCTATGTGGTGCTGTACCTAGGTGCTTCGTCATTCCTGATAGTTGTGTATCCGTTCCTTGTTACTTTTCATAGGGCTAAGAGTAAATTTACAAATTATCTCCTTCGACCGGAGTTATGCCGCTTACCTTACCTTTGAATGTGGTCTCACCGGAGTCGTGTAAAAATGACACGCTCGTTCACTCATGGTTTTTCCGCTCAAGTCACTCTCGTGAATTCTCACTCTGAGACTTGTCCACACAATTAAACAAAAGAAATAATCGTGGTTGGTCTTTAAACTCAGATTGCCCCCAGTATTATTCCAGGGTTTATGACAACAATTTGACAAATGTAGACCTTGAACCGTTATGTGGTTTGTTTGGATGCTTAGGGGTGAGCTGTGGCACTTGATTAGACATGTTCATCCTTTTGGAAACAAAAAGACAAATCATTTTATTCGATTGCCAGAAAATGACCGTTTCATGAACATTAGTTTTGAAAGATGATTTGGTTGAAGGTACAAAATGAACAAACATTTTCATTTTCTTGAGATTGTAAGTCAAAAAGACAAGAGACTAAAATTCGAACATCTAATCCTCATTAAAATGGAAATATCAAACTCCTTAAAATAGAAAAGAAAAATTAAGAAAGCAACATGCAACTAGACTATAGCCTACTCGACAAACTGGAGCCCTTGCTCTATAAGGTCCTCAATCTTATGCTTCAATGCTCTACAGTCATCAGTACTGTGTCCTGGTAATTGATGAAACTGGCAGAACTGATGGAGATGTTCCCCGGCTTGGGTGATCCCAGGACTAGGTGTGAGAGGTTGTAGTAAGTCTAACTCTTCTAGCTTCACGAGTGCTTGACTGAGTGGTCGGCCAATGTCGGTAAACTGTCTCGGTGCAGAGAACTTCTTGGATTGGGGTGAGGCCTTGGTGCTTTGCTTTGAAACACTGAGCTGGCGCACATTGTTCTCCTGTCGTGAAGCTGGGATTATTCTGGCTGACCCTGACTTAAAGGTTGATACCCATACCCTGAGCTTTGGATTCTCCTAGCTTCAGCTCGCCTTTGTGAATCTTTTCTTCCATGACTCTTACCTGCCCCATCAGCATGTCAAAATTAGGGAAATACGTGCAACTCAGCTCGTTGTTGTATTGCTTCTGCATATTGTCCACAATCATTCGAATCTGTTCTTGCTCATCCATTTTCGTAGGCATAGCGGCGGCCTTCATCCACCGCTTGACGAAGTCGGACATTGATTCACTGCCTCTCTGCCGAGTGCTGGCAAGGTCGGACCTGGTGACTTCGAGATTCTTAGCATACTCGAAATGGTGCAAGAAAGCCTCACAAACCTCCTCATAGGTCTGGTGTTCATCCTCTGAGTCAAGTACCAACGTTGAGGTATTTCATCGAGATAACGGGCGAAAACCTTGGCCTTCTGCATGCCATTCAACCTGAGGATGGACATTTCCCTATCGAACATCGCTAGATGGACCTGCGGGTCTGAGGCACCCTTGTATAGAGCAAGTGTGGGTAACTTCAACTTTGGAGGGAGATCAACCTCGGGGTATGATGCCATAGAAGAGTAATCAAAACCAGCAGGCCTGCTAGCCTTTTCTATGCGCTCGATCCTTTTCAGAGCCTTCTTGAGTTCGTAGTTAGTTGGTGATTTGGGGCGGCTTCCCCTACGAATCCTTGCACCTGGGCCCCAACGGAGTTAACTTCGATGTAGTCACGCTCGTTCCCAGAGTCAACAATCTTTCCTGAAATGTTTTCCTGATGACCAACCTCAAGGGAATTGATTTTGCTTTTCAGCTCTTCGATGATGGTGACATACTTAGCCTCCATGTCATCAGTAGTGGACCTATGTTTCTGTTCCATGGCATCAAAGGCGGCCATGTACCTTTTCTCTAAGGCTGCAAACTGGGCCTCCATGCTGACTGGGTTTCCTCCCTCTGCCATACTTGGGATTCGGGCTTATCTGTTGGAAAACAAAAGTGGATTGAGCTAAAATTCTGGACCGTGAAGAAGTTTTAGGTTAAAACTTGTTTGGGCTGCACATGAGCTGGAATGTTTTGAAGATTGTGGGTAGGTACTGAGGCCCGAAATAAGTTAGAAGAGAGGCACATGGGCCGGAATGATTCATGAGGTGTGAACTGGCACCTAGGACGAAATGTTTGAAGAACGTGGCTCCTGGGCCGGGATGTTTTGAGAATTGGGCGCTTAGGCCAGAATGTGTTTGGGCTAGAAGTAAGGCACATGAGCCAAAATGATTTCTAAACCATGATCTTGATGTGAATTGGAATTTGGGCCAAGTAATTATGATTGGGCCTAAAAGATGATACCCATGTCTAGGATTTTGGGTCAAAGCCCGAGTGAAAGGCCTTCCTAGATTAGAATGAGCCTTGAAATGGAAAGGCCTGATGGATTTTCATGGATTGCTTTAGGTGGATTTATTTTTCGTTGGCCTAGAACTAAATTGATAATTCAAATTGGGCTGAAAGATAAATCACCTAAATCTAAACTTTTGGGCCGAAGCCCGAACAAATAACCCATACATTTAAATCAAGCAGGGTCCTTGGGCCGCAAACAATAAAGCCGCGATATCGGGTTGGGCTGAGTTGACGTAGGAGAAGTTCCTATCAATTTCTAGGCTGGGTAGTGGGCCGATCATGCAGGTAAACAAGGCCCACACAAATTCAACATGCAGTACTAACGCTTAAATCAAACAGGGTGGATCGATCGGAGGCGCTTGGGGCGCGGGCCCAGGTCGCTCCAAAGGGATAGGGCTTGCACGCTATTCTCTTTGGGCTTCCCCACTTTTTTCACATCACCTGAAGGTGTGCGTCTACGGTCGGGTCTTTGACTGACCAAACAATGGGCTAGGTAAGGGCACTGCCAGGAAAACGCTTGGGGCTAAAGCCCAGGTATTAAGGGGATGTGGTTAGACGACATCCTCCTCTTTTCACCCGCTTATTCACATCACCTAAAAGGTGTGAGTCCCTGACTGGGGACCCTCAAACGGGTCCCGGGGTGAAATCGGTTTGCATGGACCCTCGCTCTCATATGATGCAAAGGTAGAAAATAGAAGTGCACATGAAAGTAAACAAACAGAGTAATAAAGCCATAAATAAACATTTTCGAGTTAAGCCCTCTTTCTTAAAATTAAAACAAGTTAAAATTAAGAAGTTTGTCCCCAGCAGAGTCGCCAGTCTGTGAGCCTCGATTTTAAACCCTACCCTATGTTGATTAAGGCTGATTAGGATCTAACCGGGTTTTAGGTCCACTTATAACCTAAGATTAATAACTATGTCATATAACAATAATTATTAAAACCTAAGCTAGCTCACTGGAACCTATTATGAGTCGCCACCTAATTTTAACCTAGATCAAATTAGGAAAGGAGAGTTCGGGTTCGGGGGCTTGATATTCGACTTAATTAGGGTTCAATTACTTTCATTACCCCTAGAAGTCGTTTTTCCTCTACTTGGTTTAATTACGGCTTATTACGAGTCGTTTTAAGCTAAGTGCGCGAGCTTCTGTTTTTTTGTGTTTTTTAGCATTTTTTGACTGAAAATAAAAGTGAAAGTTGAAATTACCTAAACTAGGGTTTCGGAGGCAGAATCAGGTCGAATTTTGCTTACGTCCGTAGCCACGGACCCCATGTCCGAGACCACGGACCCCAGCTAACCTAATTATACAGAAGAGTCGAAATTTAAAGGAAAACAAAAAAATGCAAAGTCTGGGGCCACGGACAGGCTGTCCGTGGGCCCGGACATTATTAGAAAACCTAAATTTTGAATTTTTTTAAAATCCTGCCGTCGTCCGTGGGCGTCCGGGCTTACGGACAGGGAGTCCGGGACCCCGGACATGACGTCTGTGGGTGCGGACCGCCCTCGGACGGCGGCGTTAAGGCTGTTCCCGAAGGTGTTTTGGCTCAAATTTTATGGGTGTGTAGCCTGAAAGATGTACAAGACGTTAGTGATTGAAAGTTCTCAATTTAAATTCGAATTAAGCACGAAACTTGGTAAACAAGTTATTGGACAAAAGCTTAAACAAACAGCTGTACAGAAGCGTAAAAAAGTTAGTTTGAACCCAAAATTTAACAGAGAGTTAATAAGGTTGTGGGGAATTAGAAAAGTAGGATTGTAACCTGTTTTACCTTCGAATTCAAGAGGATTCTTCACGTCGGGATTCTTCGGAGGCTCCGATGGTGCCGGTTTTGGATTGTGTTCGACCCGAGCTTCTGGTTGTTGATTGTTGAAGTGTTCTTCACGTTTTGGAGGTGGTTTGGTTGATGTTTGATGATTGATGATGTTGTGGGAGTTGAAAAATATGTTTTGGTGTTGATTTTGGTGAGATTTCGGTGTTTGATTGTGGCTCTGGAGTTCAAAAACGTGGAGAGAGAGAGGCGGCTGCCTTCTTTGAGAGTCTAGGGTTCTTGAGGTTCTTCTTTGATCATGGGATAAGGTTCCTTATATAGGCTTCCTTAAAGATAGAAAAATCCGGTAAAAACCGAGATTTACCGACGTTTTAGCTCAAGGGCTTCCAAAAGGAATTTGATTATGAAATTTTACACATGGGTAAAGGATGATATTTCTGAATTTTCTAAAGTGGAATCGAATTTTTTGGATATTGGAATATTTTTAAATTCAATTTCTCGTCAGATTCAATCAGAAATTGCTAGAAAATTATTGGAAATTCAAAAATCAAAATTCCAACGCCATTATGCTTCAGATGTCATCCTCTATCATGGGTTAAAATTTCAAAGCATTTTGAATTGATTTGACCCTTATTTGGAGGAGAGAGAAAGCCTATAGGGGGCTTAAGAGTCTTGAAAAATTACAAAAATGCCCCTGGAGATGACTAAGCTGTCCCTAGTACTCTGAAATGTGCCGATCGAACTGGGAACCCTCGCTACTAGCCTATTAGTAGAGACTCTCTTCCGGGGGGGTTGAAATTTTGGGTATAACACTGTCATTCATCAGTTGTTCGGCTCGACTATGCCCGCTCTGTGGGGGTAGTCCTCTGAGCTTCCCTCTGTCGGGTTTGTATGTCCTTGACCCTTAGTAGGTTTTAGCTTAAGTTCATTTCCTCTATCCCTGTTTCCGGGGTTTACTAACATATTCAACGAAGATTGTTGTTATTGGTATTCTTAATGATCATCTCGGGAGTTCTATCCCGTTCCAGTTGGAAGTCGTTCTGTCGACTGCCTTCATTGTATCTCTTGATACATTCCATGTATGTTGTTACTTACGTAGTGTTTTTGCTCGGATTACTGAGCGATCTCTTAGGTTCCTCTTGGAGATCCGGGTTGGTGTTCTTACCGCACTGTCGGTTGTTGTTGTCGTAGTATGTTGTACTGTTGCTAATATTTATATGGTTTAATATTTTGTCCAAGTTCCGCTCCCGGCTGACTGGTGTGTCACCTCATCTCATCATGGTCAGGCCGTCGGGCCTTTCCAAGGTCTTATTCTTCTGTTCTTATGGATTTACAATCCGGTATTAATATGTGTTACAACTGTAGCGTTCTCCTATCTTGCCATGATGGCTTTCCGTGTAGCTTAACTGTGGTAGCACTTGCTATGGCAAGTGCGCCATGCAGGATGGGCTATTGGTACAAGGTACATTGGTAGTGATACTTCCTTCTAATTTCCATGTAATTGGTAGTCCTCGGGACTCCTTCGATGATCTCTTATTTTGGATAACTGACCATCCGGCAGTTTCCTTGTTGTTTGACAGTACTGTCATTTATCAGTGTAACGACCCCAAAACCACCCTGGTTGAGAGACCGTTACACGCCGCGCGCTTATTACCTAAGACAACGCAAGGCTACACTAGCGAACTCCCATAACAGATCCGACACTCATATATTACCAAATAAACCATTACAACATGTCTTTACAATACACAGGCGGAAGCCACACTGAATTACAAAGCATAATCTAAATACAACTGGGCCCTAAGGCCAAACAAACTAAATACAAAACTCAAATGCCAAAACGGAAAGCAAGAGCTGAATCTCCAAGCGCGAACTAAAACCTGCAAATCAGACGGAGATAGGGGTGAGCAAAACTATTGCTCAGCAGGTGATAAACTTCATCAGCTGAGCACGCTCAAAACATAATCTGAACATACATACTTATACATATACGAAAGCGCTTATCCAGAGCTAAATCAGAGACAAAGCAGAAGCCTTTCAAATAGACAGAAGTCTAAAGCAGAAGGAGCTAAGCGGTGGTCAAAATATACACTTAATAGCAGAAGGAAAACTGAAGCTGAAAGCTTGACGAAATCAGAAGTTTAAGAACCTCAGAAGCTTAAACACAATCAGAAGCTTAGCAAAATCCGGAACTTATCATAAGACAGTAAGCACACAGCAGACCGTCTCAAATCAAATACTGATAGAGCAGACGAAGTGGAGCACTTTACAAACCAGAAATCCTCAACAGACAGGAAGCGCACAGCAGCCTATCTGAGTTTGAAAACAAACAGAACTGGCGGAAGCAGTACAAAACAAACAGAGGCGTTCAAAGGACAGAAAGCACACAGCAGTCTGTCAAATACCAGAGCAGCGAAAACAGATAGAAGCTGAACAGAACACAAACGGAAGTGGGACACTAGCATTCAAAGCATACAGACAGAACGAGTAAACAACTCGTGAACAGAACGAGGAAACCTCACTCGTAAACAGAACAGGTGTAAACACCCGTGAACAGAACGGGGAACATCACCCGTGAAACAGAAGGATCCTACATAGCGCGCTACGAGACAGCGAGACCAGCCATCCAAAGGTTCAGATACAGAGAAGACTAGGTCCCAAAACAGAAGCTTTCAGAACAGACCAAAGCTGTATACAGAACAGGACAGAAGTCCTGTCAAATCATAACAGAAAGCAGAAGCTTAACGAAATCAGAGCGGAAGCTTACCAACGGAAAGCCTTAGCAAGACAGAAGTCGTAACCCGACTAGTAAATACGAAAGCAACTGAAGTCAGAGGTTGAAGCACACTTTCAGAGCAAACCAGAGTTCAAAAAGATTATCAGAGACCTTAGAACCAGAAAACACTTAAACACATGCTAGAACACATGAAAACAGATAGTACTCAGAAGGAGGAAACCAACGCCGCAAACGGCACTCAAAACGGAGCTCAAACGAGCAAGTTACTGTCAAAACAGAGGCATGTCCGAACTTGTGTCCGGACATCAATGTTCGGACACAAGTCGAACCTTCAAACAGAAGCAGGGACAGAGGTGTCCGAACATCCAAGTTCGGACGGATGTTCGGACGTTCTTCGGAAAACAGGACGTGTAGAGTCCGAACTTGTGTCCGGACATCAGATGTTCGGACACAAGTCGAAGCCAAAATCAGAGAAAACAGAAGGCTGTGTCCGAACTTCAAAGCTCGGACGGAAGTTCGGACACAGCGAAGACTTTAGAAAATAAAAGCGCAACAGGGTATGTCCGAACGTCAAAGCTCGGACAGACGTTCGGACATACCGAAAAACTCAGAAAACAGAAGCGATTTACACACAGACAGAGGCATCAAAACAATGTCAAAAATGCAGTACGAAACCAAAGCCTTTAAACCATAACCATGGCAGTTTTAGAAGGTCAAAACCAAGACAAATCAGACAGAGATCGATCACCAAACATAGGGCGATTAAACAATCCGAACTCTCAAATCAGAAGCACTCAAAGTTCACAAAACAGAAGGGAACCATAGAGGTAGATTCACCATTGTCAAAGCAATACTTTCATAACAAAATACGCAAAACAAAACCAATCCCACGGGGTTGCAACGCATCAAAACACAAATCCAGAACTCACACCAAATTACCACAGATCAGAAACCACACAAACATATACGGAAAACAACGAAACCAAAACCCTCGTGGGTGAACGCACACAACCGAATCCATCTACCACCTACCTCACATCCGAAGCAATGCTATCTCTGCGGACTCTACGAATCGCCTTCCCGAACCTTCAATCGAATGACAACCCCTCGAATTGAACCGCTCCCAAAATACAAAATCAGAATTAAAAAGAGAAGAGGAAGCCTCAACGAAGAAGAGAATCAGATCTACAACCCAAACCTGACTGACGACTGACAGACGAGCAGAATTCCACGGGCGGATCTCCAGCGATTATCAATCAAAAGGAATTGAAGAAGAAGATGAGCAAAGGGAGGAGAAGTTGAGAGCGATGAGAACGTCGAGAGAAACGTCAGGGTAGTGGAAGGAGGAATAATAACGTGAATAGAAGTTTTAGAAAGGAAGAGAATAAATTAAAGAATTAAGAAGTCCCTTCCCTAAAAATAAATAAATAAATAATAGAAGCATGTTATTTCTAATTCTCCTTCCTCAAGCTATGACAATAATATTTAAGGAATGTCATAAACACTCTAGTATAAGGTACAAATTAATCTAAACTCCCTTTGCGAATCAGAAGGAATATGATAAAAAAAAAAAAAAATCTGGGGCATAACAACATACCCCCCTTAAAAAGAATTTCGTCCTCGAAATTCGACGAAACCCAGAATATTAGCTGATGCACTTCCAGTGCAGGAATACTACAAACACGCACAAGGAACTAACACTCAGAACAGAACCCACTGTTGGATTGATTGACAGAAGCGCGAAACAGAAGATTACTAACACATAGCTTTGAGACACAGAAGGGAACACTCACAAAGCTAACACTCAGAATACACTGGTAACTTGCTGACAGAGGAAACAAAGTAGACGATCACTGATGCTTAGCACGAGGCACAGAGAGAACACATACTCATTTCAGAAGCTCTAACCTCGAAGAGCTAACACTCAAGTGTACTGGTTGATTTCCTGACAGAGGAGGCGGAACAGAAGATCAGTAACTCTCAGCCCAAAGGCACAGGAACTCTCTGAAGTCGTCCTAACCCAAGGACCAAGCACACTCACAAGCTCACACCATAATACACTGACTGACGCGCTGACAGAAAGATATAACAGATGATCACTAAAGGCTTAGCACAAAGACACATAAAGAACACTAACATATCTCAGAAGCTCTACTTATACGAGCTAACACACGAACCTCACTAGCGGATTCACTTAAAAGAATGAGCAAAGCAAAATATTATGAACGCTAAGCTTGAAGGAATAGGAACAACACTCACATATCTTATAAGCTTGCACCTCACAAATCTAGCATATAGCAGAATATTTTTGGGGATTCAGCCTAAAGGCACAGAAGGAAATGCTTACACATCTTAGAAGTCCACACCTCACAGAGCTAACACTCAGAACTTGTTAAATGACCCACTGATTGAAGAGGTGAAACAAAAGATTACTAACACTCAGCCAAAAGGCGCAAAAACTCTCAGAGGTGTCCTTACCTAAAGGACCAACATACTCGCGAACTCCCACCAGAACACAACACAAAACATACAACACAAGCACGTAACACAAGCTCACAACTGAAGCACACAACTCTGTCAAACAAGAACTCACATTCGGTCATCCTTTCCCAAAGGACCCGACTCCCTCAGACTCATTTTCAGAACACACAAGCACATGCAAATAGACACTACGCTTCCGCTGCGCTATCTGATAGTGGACAACCACAGAGCAGACACACTCACAGACTCCAGATAGCAATCAAACCAAGCAGCAGATAGCGTGCAAATCACGCAATAATAGGTACAAAAAATAGCACGTTAGCAGACAAGGACACGGAGCCGTAGACATGCCGACACCCACAAATCCCAACGAAAACCCAAACCGAGCTCTGATACCACTAAATGTAACGACCCCAAACCACCCTGGTGAGAGACCGTTACACGCCGCGCGCTTATTACCTAAGACAACGCAAGGCTACACTAGCGAACTCCCATAAAGATCCGACACTCATATATTACCAATAAACCATTACAACACTGTCTTTACAATACACAGGCGGAAGCCACATTGAATTACAAAGCATAATCTAAATACAACTGGGCCCTAAGGCCAACAAACTAAATACAAAACTCAAATGCCAAACGGAAAGCAAGAGCTGAATCTCCAAGCACGAACTAAAACCTGCAAATCAGACGGAGATAGGGGGTGAGCAAAAACTATTGTAGAGGTGATAAACTTCATCAGCTGAGCAGCTCAAAACATAATCTGAACTACATACTTATACATATACGAAAGCGCTTATCCAGAGCTAAATCAGAGACAAAGAGATGCCTTTCAAATAGACAGAAGTCTAAAGCAGAAGGAGCTAAGCGGTGGTCAAAATATACACTTTAATAGCAGAAGGAAAACTGAAGCTGAAAGCTTGACGAAATCAGAAGTTTAGAACCTCAGAAGCTAAACACAATCAGAAGCTTAGCAAAATCGGAACTATCATAAGACAGTAAGCACAGCAGACCGTCTCAAATCAAATATGATAGAGCAGACGAAGTGGAGCACTTTACAAACCAGAAATCCTCAACAGACAGGAAGCGCACAGCAGCCTATCTGAGTTTGAAAAACAGAACTGCGAAGCAGTACAAAAACAAACGAGGCGTTCAAAGGACAGAAAGCACACAGCAGTCTGTCAAATACCAGAGCAGCGAAAACAGATAGAAGCTGAACAGAACACAAACGGAAGTGGGACACTAGCATTCAAAGCATACAGACAGAACGAGGTAAACAACTCGTGAACAGAACGAGGAAACCTCACTCGTAAACAGAACAGGTGTAAACACCCGTGAACAGAAACGGGGAACATCACCCGTGAACAGAAGGATCCTTACATAGCGCGCTACGAGACAGCGAGACCCGCATCCAAAGGTTCATATACAGAGAGACTAGGTCCCAAAACAGAAGCTTTCAGAACAGACCAAAGCTGTATACAGAACAGGACAGAAGTCCTGTCAAATCATAACAGAAAGCAGAAGCTTAACGAAATCAGAGCGGAAGCTTTACCAACGGAAAGCCTTAGCAAGACAGAAGTCGTAACCCGACTAGTAATACGAAAGCAACTGAAGTCAGAGGTTGAAGCACTTTCAGAGCAAACCAGAGTTCAAAAAAGATTATCGGAGACCTTAGAACCAGAAAACACTTAAACACATGCTAGAACATGAAAAAAACAGATAGTACTCAGAAGGAGGAAACCAACGCCGCAAACGACACTCAAAACGGAGCTCAAACGAGCAAGTTACTGTCAAAACAGAGGCATGTCCGAACTTGTGTCCGGACATCCATGTTCGGACACAAGTCGAACTTCAAACGAAGCAGGGACAGAGGTGTCCGAACATCCAAGTTCGGACGGATGTTCGGACGTTCTTCGGGAAAACAGGACGGTAGAGTCCGAACTTGTGTCCGGACATCAGATGTTCGGACACAAGTCGAAGCCAAAATCAGAGAAAACAAAAGGCTGTGTCCGAACTTCAAAGCTCGGACGGAAGTTCGGACACAGCGAAGACTTTAGAAAATAAAAGCAACAGGGTATGTCCGAACGTCAAAGCTCGGACAGACGTTCGAACATACCTAAAAACTCAGAAAACAGAAGCGATTTACACACAGACAGAGGCATCAAAACATGTCAAAAAGCAGTACGAAACCAAAGCCTTTAAACCATAACCATGGCAGTTTTAGAAGGTCAAAACCAAGACAATCAGACAGAGATCGATCACCAAACATAGGGCGATTAAACAATCCGAACTCTCAAATCAGAAGCACTCAAAGTTCACAAAACAGAAGGGAACCATAGAGGTAGATTCACCATTGTCAAAGCAATACTTCATAACAAAATACGCAAAACAAAACCAATCCCACGGGGTTGCAACGCATCAAAAACACAAATCCAGAACTCACACCAAAATTACCACGGATCAGAAACCACACAAACATATACGGAAAACAACGAAACCAAACCCCTGTGGGTGAACGCACACAACCGAATCCATCTACCACCTACCTCACATCCGAAGCAATGCTATCTCTGCGGACTCTACGAATCGCCTTCCCGAACCTTCAATCGAATGACAACCCCTCGAATTGAACCGCTCCCAAAATACAAAATCAGAATTAGAAGAAAAGAGAGAGGAAGCCTCAACGAAGAAGAGAATCAGATCTACAACCAAACCTGACTGACGACTGACAGACGAGCAGAATTCCACGGGGATCTCCAGCGATTATCAATCAAAAGGAATTGAAGAAGAAGATGACAAAGAGGAGGAGAAGTTGAGAGCGATGAGAACGTCGAGAGAAACGTCAGGGTAGTGGAAGGAGGAATAATAACGTGAATAGAAGTTTTAGAAAGGAAGAGAATAAATTAAAGAATTAAGAAGTCCCTTCCCTAAAAAAAATAAATAAATAATAGAGCATGTTATTTCTAATTCTCCTTCCTCAAGCTATGACAATAATATTTAAGGATGTCATAAACACTCTAGTATAAGGTACAAATTAATCTAAACTCCTTGCGAATCAGAAGGAAAATATGATAAAATAAAAAAAAAAAATCTGGGCATAACAATCAGGGTGTTTCTTTCTGAGGGAACCCCTTAATATTTCCTTACGTCTTAATCCTCAATCCCGTTTCCACATATTTTGCCGTGGTCACTAAGTAATGATTCTCCCTTAGGCACTACATCGTAGTCCTATTCCGGCATACAATTATATGTGTTTCTACTGTCGTCCGCGTTATGTCGGCCAGGTTTTGTAACCTTTCTCATTGTATGGGGTTTGGAGTTCCCATTTCTAACTGGACTTTCCAGTAATCTCAATCCTCATGCTTTGTATTATCCTACTGTTATGCTCCTTCGCACCACTGTCCGGTACTCATGTCGCTTCCCTTTTTCCTTTCTATTGCACCCGTAGCGCTTTCCTTACCATTTGTATGGCGGGTTATTTCGACTGCGTAGCATGTCGACCCATGTTGCCAGTAATTACCGTTCCCTTATTGATAGAATTCCATAGGTAGCGCCTGTTTCTCTGCTGCGCTCCATTAAAAACCTCCAAGTTCTCTGTAACTGTTGTGCAACACGATGTTTCTCGCATTGCTTACTGTTAGCTAACTGCCAGATCGGGTTTCCCCGAGTAAGAGAAGGCTTTCTTCTCTCTGGCGTTTGTTCCACATATTCAGGGTTAGGGATGTGGAGGGCGGGTCTAGGTACTATGGATATCCGGTAAACACCGGGAAGTCCTGACTAACGCACCTCTCACTCTATCTCTCAACCCTTAACCCATAACTCAATCTCAACCTCAATATTCTCCTAAGTTCGGTAATTCTTGTCTTCAGAGCGTAACTACGCTCTGATACCACTTTTTGTAATACCCCAACTCAATCCAAACGTGGTCTCGCAACTTAACATATATATATATATACATAACACAACAGAATTCTTTACACTCCAGGACCTTGCCACGGTCTGACTACAGAATATACCGAACATTAGTACATAACAACCTTAACCAAATACATATTCTTCTTACAAACCTCTCACATCCTATACATCTTACTAACTCAATTGCCAAACGAGTGTACATGCACAACTCGTAGGCCACACTTAACCCTTAACACTTGTACCCCTTCTTACTCTCGCGACGGCCGCCTCCTGATGTTCACCTGTGTAGTAAAAACAGCCCCCAAAGGGGGTCAGCACGAATGCTGGTACGATCCTCTCATGGCCCCCAAGCTAACGTGGCTACGACGACTAATTGTCGATAGCATGGAGGTTGATTAGATGCACAACATAATAGTAAGTGCAGTAAACAACAAACCAAATATGAACAATCAAAGTTCAAACATAACGAACAACTTAAATGCGTTCCCTTAATTAGAGAGTTAATTATTTAACTCCCTAAGTTATATTTCCTCTTAATCTTAGTCCATCCTTATCTCACCTCAATCTTAGTCTTATCTTAATCTTAGAAACAACCATCCTTTAAAAAGGAGTAGATGTAGCTTATCTTAGTCTTAATAATACAAACCATCCTTTAAAGAGGAATGGTTGCAACTTATCTTAACCTTACCTTAATCTTATCCTTAACTTATTCTCAGTATACAAACCGTTCCTGGAGGGGAATGGTTGTAGCTAAATTTCAAACCTGGGATTTAGGTGATCCCACCGCACCATCTTAATGCCACCTACCCTGGACGGGAGTCCAGCGTAGCAGAGCCGGCAACCGGCCCTAGGCTACTAGTCCGAGGACTAGTCCTTAAGCGGAAGTCGAATCTGCTATAGATACCGACCCCCTTTCCTTAGCATGCATGACCGGAGTCAGTCCCGGGTTTCCTCATTCAAGTTCCAGTTAGTAGTAGTCACAAGACCATGTTTGTTGGTTAACCTCTTTCGGTTTATATCAAACTCACATTAGGGAGCGTTCCTTAGTCTCACTCAATTCCTTACTAAACGTTGGTTAGTAAGTTCTCACGGTATGTTGTGTTAGTTTTCAAACATCACACAACAATACAATAAACATAATATTCCGGTTGCATGCTTTATCTTGTTTAGTGAGCACACAAAAACAAATAGCACACAAGCCGAGGGACACCTCGTTAGCAAGCAGGTCACAAGAAGAACTGTACCGTTCACCGTTGGTCGTTCGGTTGCTTACTCTTCTTGGAGTCCAAATTCTCAAACCCTAAAACATTCATTCAATTTTAGGTTGTTAATTACTTTTCCAATAAAACTAACTTACTTAACTCACTTAGTCACTAATGATCCTCATCTAACACCACTTAAGTTCTTATAAACTTAATCTTTAATGAATCACTTCTCCTCATAACTTATACTTATTCACCCACTTAATTATCATTGTTACCCAACAAACATGTCTTAAACAACCTTATATCATCATTACATATCAATCCCCACCATTGGATATCATTTCCTAACCTTAAACAAAGTTTTTGGCCAAAACAGCACCGCGTCCGAACTTGTGTCCGAGCTTACCAAGTTCGGACGCAAGTCGAGACTCAAAAGGGTGCAACCAGACGTGTGTCCGAACATGTGTCCGAACTTCCCTAAGTTCGGACATAGGCCGAGGAAAAATCAAAGGAAGAATTTCAGGTGTCCGAACATCTAAGTCCGGACGGTAGTTCGGACTCTAGCCGAGACTCAAAAATTCTAATCGCAACAGGGCATGTCCGAGCTTCCAAATTCGGACGGAAGTTCGGACAGGCCAGAATATTCATCTTCTACACCCTTAAACACTTATCTCCTTTCTTGCAAAAATGCCCAACTCTTCCACAAGTGTCCCATTATGTCTTAATACCATATAGGCTCTTAAACTCATCTTAGAACATCCTTTAAAACCTCCTTAACCATTTCCTCAATCCTTACAAGAATTTCTAACACTTGTTACTTATTTCATTATTTTTCCAACATGTAATTTTTGTCTAAAACTCTAACTATCCAAAGTGTTTCCTTCCCAATCAATATAACTCCTCCTTAACATCATTACATTCCATCTCTGCTTCGTTAAACCTTCCAAGGTCATCTTGCATGTCCATGCACAATTTCTCTTCTTTTCATTTGTTACTCATCACTCCTAAACTCTTGAGCTTACTTATACATTGCTTCCCATTACCTTAACACCTTGACATGGTTCTTCATTTACCCTGACCATATAACACCCTCCTTAGACATTTCCACCTCTTTTATGCATCTTATTCACCACCCTCATGATCATACGCTCTTTTACATTCCTAGTCATTTTCCTTGACATTTGACAACATTCTCCCACACCTTTCTCTTCCATCACCTAAGTCCACTCATTAACATCTAAACTAAACCTCATTAGTCCACTACTAGCATCATCACACTTACACAAACTATCCAAACTCCTCATTGTTTTATTCTCTAGTTCATACCTAAATCACCTTAAAACATTATACACCTTTCCATCCAAATCTTTGCTCAAGTCTTAGCATTCCTCATCACATGATTTCGGTGTGTTTAATACACCCACCTAGCCTCTAATTCCTCCTAGACAACTCTAGGCCATTCTAAGCCTCAAGAACTCCTTAATTAACTCATTTCCACTCTAGTTCCTTCTAATGACTCCTAGTGAATCCTAGGTCATATCAACTCACCACCACCACCTAAACACTTAGTTTTCTACTCAAATTTTGCCATAGCTCCTCTAGTATATTCTCATGCCCAAATGCATTGTTTTTCTCACACAATAATCTCACACACACCAAGTCCTTTCTCATCTATTTTCTCACCCAAAACAACTCAATCACATCAAACTCAATATATTGCAATAATCTTAAATTGCATAGCACTAAGGCTCTTAAATGACATGACTCTTAGGCCCTTAAATGACTTAAACTTAAACACTGAATTTCCCACATAAAAAAGCTTTCAACCTGCAAATACACCCATCAATCTCATAGTAGTTATAATGCTCTTAAAACTCCTCTTAAACTTATATTACTAACTCATTCCCATTGGCTCCTTAATCACAAGTTCATAAGCTTGTTTAAGTTCTTTTTCTTAGGTTATATAATCCAATACACAATGTAAGCTCTAGGCTACATTGGTACTCATCTAAAACTCATTCCTTAAAACTTAAACCACCAATAGGTAAGCATTTTACCTTGTTTTCTCAAGCTTATCTTAACTTCCTCCTTAGACCATCTTCTTGCATGAATCTCGGCCACCACTTAAACTTCCTTTGCCAATGTTCTAACCAATATTCAATGACTCACATGAGTACTAAACAATACACTAACCTCAAGGAATGAAAACCTAGGTTAGAAATGTGTTCTAAGGCATAAAAGTGGATGATTACCTTTGATGTCTCAAAGTAGACTTGGGCATTGAATGAATGAAATAGGACCTACACTAGTCCTTGGTGAATAAATCAAGCTAGAACAAGGCATAAAAACAAGGCCCCATGAGTAGTAATTTTCGGCCATGTGGAAGGAATGATGGAAACATGGTTTTTCTTACATTTTCTTTACCTTAAGAGAATGGAGAAGCTAATGAGCTCTTCAAACTTGATTTTCCTCCATCAATGGCGTTTTCTCATGGCACCAAACTTGAGCTTTGAAAGATTTGAAAAGATAGAAAGATAGGTCTTGGCCTAACTAAGAGAAATCTATACTTAGTTTTTGATTTGGAGCAAAGATGAACACTTGGTGAGCATTTGAAGGTGGAGCAGCCATGGATGGAGCTCTCTCGGTTTTGGAGCAAGAGAAGGGAAGAAGAAACCGTGGGAAGAAGAGAGAAATGAAGAGAGAGAAGAAGAAAAGTAGGCTAATATAAGATATTTGCTTTATAAAAGCAAATAGTAACTCCTTTTACTTATCTCTTCTTTTCTTCCTTATTTGATGTAGTCTATGGTGACTCATCCTTAGAAAACCGGCCCCCATCTTAAATAATGCTAGTCATGGTCTTTGTTGACCAACTAATTAGCTTATATTGATTAAAACTTAAACTAGTCACTATTTGGCACTATTCACTAATTAGTGCACATATTTCTGAAATTTTTGATTTCCCATTGATTTAGGCTTCCTAATGTGATACTAATTAGTACACATGTTGATTAAAGAGTAATGATGGACATTTAGCCACTCAAAACTCAATTCTAAGACAATTTCTCAAAAATGTGCTTTAAGACTTCTTAAAGCACATTTTGTGTTTTAATTTGTTTTCAAGCTTGGTTTTATTTGCTAATTGATTTAAAATGTCCATTAGCATATTACTAAAGTCTTATAATGGTATTTGGGTGCTAATCAAAGTCACTCCAAGCTTAGAGCACGTTTTTGCCCTGATTGCCCTTAAGGCACTTTCTTGTGTTTTCCTTGGTTTAAATTGTCTACCAATCTTTCTAAGGCATATTCTAGCCTTACTACATCATAATTTGATGTTTACTTAGCATAGTTAGGTTTGGGGTATTTCAACTTCCTTCCCCTTGCCTGTCTGCTCACCGTCTACCATGCTTGAGGACTCGGTGAAGCTTAACTTTGCTCGAAAAAGAACTTAGAAAGATAGAATCTGCCTAGGTTTAGCTCGATTGCTCTGATACCATATTGGAAAAAAAAAGAATTTGTATGTAGATTGTAACAGAAGCCTCTGTACGCTTGTGTGTTTGAAGAGAATAAGAGTATGTGAAACGGTATTCTCTGTTATTGTGTATATAAAACTTGTATACAACCCTCTGCGTATCTATGTATATATACAAGAGTATTCTATCTATATCTATACAAGATAAAACTGAAATCCCGTAAAATCTAAGATTACAGAATTTGTTAAGGTAAAAATATACAGAGAATAATAACAAACTAGTCTAAGAATATTAACAACTTAACTCATAACAATGGGCTGGGCTTCTGTAAAACATACAGCCCCAATAATCTCTCCTTAGTTATGAAGTTCCTTTTGGCCAAATTCTTACTTATTATTTGATGTAATAAGTTCTGAAAGTTCATTTCTACCTTGTCTGAGCATTATTGAAACTGCATTAATAAACTGTTTGAATAGGGTTCCAACCACCAAATGTGCATTTGCATCAGTCTGAGACCCTGAAATAATACTATATTCCTCGTCCTCTAGCTGCTGCTGAAATCATGCTTCATTTCAAACACTGTGCTTGTGCTTTGTTACTCGTCTGTTTTTTCGCACTCCCCGTCAAGGAAGGGTTCTCTGCCTGATAACTAGGATTATGAGTCTCTGCTGATCATAAAACACATTATATGCTGTTTCATACATACCCCCTGTTGCTGCTGTTCAGCAATTACTGAATTTTTCCCACTCTTTATGTGATTTAGTTTATTGCTTGTTTCTTCTACCAGAATATTATTTTTACCGCGTTGTTGAGACTACATTCAATGGGTTTTTATATCCCGAGCTATATTAATTTTGCCTCTGTTTTGACCAACTAAGTTGAATTTCTATATTAAAACTAGCATCTGTTAAGATTTGATAAAAGCATGCCGTTACCTGCTATTTTTACTGCACAACTATGTATTCTAAGTCATTTGGTGCTAAAGCTTGGGTAGTTTACTTCTGGTTTACCTGGAAAAAGTTACAACGTTGCATCTATGGAAAGCCTCAAAAGGTTGCCCTCAATAGTGGACTGCAGCAGGCGCAATTAGTGCTCCACATAATGAAGAGGGAATCAGCACTAAGTCTGTGGTTACTTCTGTCCTGACCATTTGAATTGCACGCTTGCTCGTACAGTGAATTCAAGTAGACTGTGGCCCTGATATGATCAGTATGTCCCACTATCCTTGATTATCATTCTTTTTCACAAACACAGGCAAGGTAACTCTTCTAATCTAAACTGTATCAAGCTTAATGTAGGTCAAGATGAACTGATAAAAATTAGTGCATAAAACGAATTTTTACTTTGAAAACTTTCTCTGCACACTCCCGAACTTTGGTGCGTGAATGTTATAATTTTGCTTAGACATTTTATCAGTTTTCTTGGGTAAAATTGAGTCTGAAAGAAAGAATTAGGCATGAATATTTTTGGCTCAATGTGGCCCGGTAGTTGACCAACTACCAATAATCTTCAACTCTGCTTCAGTTGTTACTTCTCCTATTTGAGCCGTCATTTTAAACATGAAGCAGCATGTTTAAACTTGGCTTTTGGCTTGAATAATGATCTACTATTGGGTTAATAACATGGTAAGATTGCTGCTTAGATATTGAACTATATAAGCAATTTATAAAGTTATAGTTCACTTTTACATCTATCCATATGATTGCAAACGTACCAGAAACTAACGCAATTAGACTCATCTTTTATCCAAAACTATATCATGCTTTTAGCTATTTCTGTTGTTGGACTGCTGCTGCTTTTACTGCTGCCACTGATCAAATATTACACATGTTGAACTATAGATTTAAAAGTTTTTCCCTTTGATTACCTACTATCAGAGATGAGGAAACTAACAAAAATGATTAACTACAGTAATATACGCTGAAAGATCAATCTTTTTTGCTGCCGCGAAACCTATTTGATCTCTGTTCTAACAACTACAGTTTCTGGCTGTTATTACTTTCTGTAACACCAAGTTCTGAAGAAATACTGAGCTGTTCAACAACAAAGGTGTTACTTGTGTCTGATTCAATTGGGCGTGGCTAAAGTTTTTGGGCAACATCTTTAGTCTGATTCAACAACAAAGTGGCGGTAGGAGATAACTGGTACAAAATATTCAGGTATATCCGCTGGAAGGTTAATCTGCTTCCTCATAACTAATCTGGCAGCAATATGCACCATTTATACTTTTTGCATAGTATGGTATGAAGGATACATGCTCATATCCCCTTCACCGAAATGGAGTTTATGTCTTTAATTAGTGTCACTATTCAACGAAATTGCCAAATGCTGCTTATACATCATCTAATCTTACTATGGTATAACACTTTATACTTGGGCAGCATGACCCCTGCACTTATGAACCCATGAATGCTAATAAAATTTTGAAGAAAGTGCAGGTACTTTTATCAAGGGACTGATCAACCCTGAAGTATTCAAAGAAAGTATGAAAAGGCCATCGAGCCAAGAAAGCAAGAAACACCCATGAGACTTTCTCCAATAGAGTTGCATATCCAAGGTGAAAAGTAAGCAAAAGCAAAAAACATCCATGAGACTTTCTACATAAGAGATGCATATCCATGGAGAAGTAAGCAAGGGGCTATCATGCCCGGCCGTCGTGCCCACGACCAGGGGCGAAGCCAGGAAATAATATTAGGGGGGATGAGACTTTTTTATGCTGCGTCTTTTTAATTTTATAAATATTTTGTCAATAATCATCTTACAATAAGTTTGTATTTCAAAAAACATAAAGTATGTATCCCATTTAGACATATGATCAATGCCTATACCAAAAAAGCGACAATAAATTAAGTGTTGCTAATATGGTATAGGATTAAGAAATAACAAAATTAACTCTTGATACAAAAAGGATACATAAAAAAATAGATGCAGATGTTAGACTAATATTTCAGAAATAAAGGATAACAAATTATTCTAAATATAAAAATATGAAATTTGCACACTCTTAATTTTGTTCTCTGGATAACTACTGGCTATTGTTTCTAGTAAAGTAAGTAGTAATAACATATTGAAGCAAAACAATATGCTAATTACACTAACTCAAATTTTTTATAAGTTAGGTGTTTTTACTCAAAGTGAATCACTATAAGCATTAATGCATTACCATATTAAAAGAATACATAAACAAAAAAAAGTCCACAACAGGGATGACCAGACGAGGAAGAAGTAGTAAAATAGAAGTGTGAAGCAGAAGCTTCGGTGAGAAGGAATAGAAAAAGTAAACTGTAAAAAAGTAACTCCACAATTTGTGTTTAGTACGTCCCCACCCCATCCTTCAAGTATAATGATTACTTCTATATATTTTATTTGTTTTTTTTATCCATGTAGGGTCCGTTCGACGACGACATTAACAAAATCCAAACGCAGATTATACCACCTTTATCAATAATCTCATGTTTTCTGTGTGTGGCATGGTGGGACCCAGTACAAACCTTCACCAGTATGTATGTGACACCTGTATACCAACGTCTCGGGTGCAGTGATTCTTTCGCATCGCGGGTATCGAACGAACCAGTAGTCTATGGAGGGATGTCTCCAATTCGGTTGCAGAGAGAGTTGCTAATAAAGTTTTTTATTTACTTGGTTATAGTTCCAAGGCAATAATGTGTACTACTCCTATATATACTAATACCAGTATATTAGTACTAGTTACATTACGTGTAGACATTTTGCTTTTAGCTTTTAGTCAGAAACTTAGGGGGGTCTAGAATGTATAAACAAAAAAATAGTATAATATATTATGATATTTTCTGAAAAGTTAGGGGGTGGTTGTACCCTTAAACTCCCCTACGAGCTCCGCCACTGATCGTGCCAACTAGGGCTATCACGCCCGGCTATAGTGCCAACTAGGACTATCACGCCTGGTCATCGTGCCAACTTGGGTATCATGCCCAGCCATCGTGATAAACAAAACCCATCTCTGGATCTACGAGGAGCTTTGGTCGCCTGTAATGGGTGAATTGTTAGGTGTGGGATGCCACACCATACTTCGATCAAAAACCTTCCAAAAGAAATAGTTGCTCCAACAAAAAACTTTGGAGGGGTATGATCATAAGTACCATACTTTGTCTAGCATAAGCAAAGGTAGGGAAATATTTCATCTTATTACATCAAAGCATCTTACCCCTAACATTAATGTTCTAGAATTTTCAATGTATTAGGTGCAGAAGAAAGACACCGGTGAGACTCGTGACTAGTGGGACTTTGATTGTACCAACTATTAAAAAAGAAGAGAGTCCATTTTTCTTTGTAAAGCTAAAGAAAAAGAACTTGTGAGACTAGAAGGACTAGGAGATAGGAGAAAGGGGTGAAAAGAATGTAATTTTTATCTTCCTTTTCATATAAGTTCCACCTTTTTGTGCTAACAAGTAGAACTTGTGGGACTGATGAAAAGGGGAAAATATGATGAGACAAGAGAGCAAGCTGATCCGGGTCATTCTAAGACCCATGCTCCAGTCCAGGCCCCTGCCCAGACCCTAGTCCACGCCCCGCGCCCGGGCCTCGCGCCTCGCTCCCAGGCCTCGTGCCCTATGCCCGGGCCCCGCGTACCGCAACCCAGGCCCCACACCCCTCGCCCGGGTCCCATGTGCCAAAGGTTAAGAAGCTATATAAGGAGGAAAATATTAAAGGTAGAAAGGTTGCTCCAATAAAATAGTGCCACATGTATAGAAGCTTAAAGATAGACTTTGGCCAAGAAAGTCTATAAATAGAGGTAAAGGGCTCATTTATAGGGGGACTCAACATTACAAGAGAGAGAAATACATGGAAATGCTATCTAAGATCACAAAGAGATGAATAAAGATATCGTGAGAAAGTGGATGTAGGCCGATCTTTGGCCGAACCACTATTTCCTGGTCTTCGGTTTATGGAACCAAATCATACATTTTCAATTATAAAGTCGATTTAACCTAAGTGTGCAGGTATGTATTTTTTTTGTTTTCTGACATTTTGACTGAATTTAAAAGTGAAAATTGAAATGACCTAGTCTAGGGTTTTGGGGGCCAAATTAGGTCAAAATTTAAAAATTCCATGGCCATGGACCTAATGTCCATACCCACGGACTCTAGTTAACTAAATTAACCAGAAAGTTCAAATTTGTTAAAAATAAAAAAATTTAAAGAGTCCGGGGCCATGGACAGAGTGTCCGTGGGCCTGGACATGAATTAGAAAAAACCCTATAATTTAAAACAAATTGTCCCGCCACCTTCCAGGTCCGTGGTTTTGGACAGGGTGTTCAGGACCTCAGGCGAGACGTTTGTGGGTACGGACCACCTATTGATGGCGGTGTTCACGCACTTTTCAGCGGTGTTTTCGGTTCAAATTTTATGGGCAGATTGGTTGAAAAATTCTAAGCACATTAGTGATTGAGTGACTTCAATTTGACTTTGAATTAACGACAAAACTTAGAAAACAAGTTATTAGGTAGAAAACAATCTAAACCTTAATTAAATCGCCAGAAAAACCAAATTGATTAGAAAGTTACATTTATAAGGTATAGTAGCAACAAGAGTTAAAGGATTCAAATTCTAACCTGTTTTGACTTCGGGAATTAAAAGTTTTCATATTCGGATTCCTCGGTGGCTTCATTGATGGATGCTCCGGTTGAACTTCAAACGGATCTTCATATTACGTGATTCTCATGGGATTTTCCAAGTTTTAGTGTTGACTATTCAGACTTTTGATGGTTGGCTTGATGGTGGGAGTTTGAAGACTCCGTTTTTATGGATTTCAGGAAGATTTCGGGATGATTTGGTGGTCGGCAGTGGGAAAAACATGGGAGATGAGCTTATGACCGTATTTTTTGAGTTCGTAGGGTTTGAGAATCACTATTGAATCAGTACGAAGGGTTCCTTATGTAGACAACACATGAGATAGAATAACCTTAGTAAAGGATCCAAGTTTACCGAAGCTGGTTAGGTAACATCTGGGTGGAATCCTATCATGAACATTTACTAGCATATAAACAAGGATATTTATGAATTTTCCAATGAAAAATCATTTTATTTTGATAAAAGAATATTTTTAAAATCAAATTTTCATCAAATCTGTTCAAAAATTAATAGAATCTTTTATGAAATTCGAAAATTTGAAAATTCAAAATCCATTATGCTCAAAATGTCATCCTTTATCATATGTTAAAAATTCATGACATTCTGAGTTGTCTTGAGACATTTTTGAAGGAGAGATAATTAGAAGATGACTTGTAGTTTTCCTTTAATATTGGGCTTCAGGCTTCAAATAAAATTTTTTGGGCTTTCGGTCACGGTAACCAAGTTGTCGCCACTATCCTGGAACATGCTAATCAACCTGGGATTCCATGCCCTTTGACCAAACTACCCTTTGTAGCGCTATTGTAATAAGATACCCTTTTCCGGGGGGTCAAAATTTTTGGTATACCACTGTCACACCCTCATTGGATGAGTAGGAAAAAAAATTAAAGTGTTATAACTTACAAAATATAAGTTCAAAACAAAAAAAAATATACCAAAGTTCATCATAATTCGTGCTCTTCAAAACAAGATACATCATGAATATATTTCGGTAAACTTAAAATTTTATGTTTTACATTGTAATCCGTTAGTGAAAAGTGATTCTTATGTTTACCTAAAATGATTCAAGAGTATTACATAAGTGAATATTATGTTTACGTAAAATGAATATAGTGTTATAAAAGTATCAAACTTCTACTATAAAATGTACTACTGTACCACTACTGATTCACTACTATCTGAATGTAAAAAAAGGTAAGTGGTTAATCCAACCTTAAACATACGATTCACTACTGCAACTGAAATACCCCTAAGGTTTATAGAATTTAATTTAGGGTTAACCATTGAATAATGGAGGCTAAGGAGCCTAAAATGCTTAAGGAAATATATATCCTCCAAAAAGGTTATAAATCTTACACTAAATATTGGACTAAAGTGGGAACAATTTTAAGAAGAAACCAACTAATAAAGTTGGTCTAACATGTAATATGTCATTACATGAATTAAGAGCACAAATAATGTTCGTGAATCAAAGAACATACTTTAAATATTCACAATGAATAGTAAGCACACCAAGCACTCAAAAGCATAAATAAATACACCTTAGGACAAGGTAACCAAGCGAGTTACAATCTAACACATGAAAGAAGTCCTAACACACAACATATAAGTCCACAATATATAAGACATCTTATAATATAATTCACCACAGAGTGACAAATATACACTTTAAAATATCTACAAGGGTCCGGCTGTAATGGAGCGGAAATAAGTCTTCAAAAGCAATTTTCTTCTTAGGAAGGAAGCTTCCTTAAGTCACAGTAGTCTTCTTACATTGGGAACTCCAACTCACCAACTCTCTTACACTTTCACATTCGTTCCTCTTCCTCTCCATGCTGCCGAGAATTCTCCCCTCCTTCCTCTGATTTTTGTTCATTCCTTGCTCCATGGAATAACACTAAAATGGTGGACAAGCTTCCTAAAAAACACCTACTTCTCTTTTTGAATCTTCTTCCTTTCTTAATCTAAAAAGCAAGAACAACTCCAACCTATTCTCTTCTTGTTCTGGGAAGAAAATCTATAAAATTTTGAAGGCCACAAATTTGTAATGAAGCATGGAGAAGTTGAGCTAAAGTTCAACCAAGTTAAGGTAAGAAAAGTGCTCTAAAAGTCCAACTCTTCCTTTGATTTAGAGGCCCAAAAATCCCTATAACATATACACATTTTTCTCATTCTTTCCATACAAAACTTGATCTTCATCCATTCCTCTTGTTGGCCAAAAAACTCAAGGAAAAACAAGCTCAAGAACAAGGTAGACTTCAACCAAGAAGGTGAGCTCTAAAACTAAGATTTTTCATGCTTAAAATACCTTATATACTTAGATCTACACAAGATATAACTTTTGGCTTATTGTTCTTACTGTGGCAATTTGTTTTAGAGAAAATATCACTTGAAAACTCCAAAGGTAAAACTCTTTTCTTAGTGCACATTTTGGTGCTCTAAAGCCTTAGGTTTTCCTTGGATTATGTTAAAGAGTCTAATGACCCTAACTTTTCTCTTCTTCTTTCTCTTGTAACCATGGCCGAAAAGGGAGTAGAAGGAATCCTTGTGTTGGCCGCAAATACAAGGAAGAACGATGGTGGAAAAATCAACATTAAGAAGGGTAATCTTTTAATCTAAAGCCTTAGTGCTTAAAACATCCATTTAATCTTAAGGTTGTACAAAAATATGATCTCCCCTCATTATTAATAATAGGAATGAAAGTTACAAGGAGAAAAATCAACTTTAGAGCATTAAGGGTAAGTTCTAACCTTAAAGCTTATTTTAGCGTTTTAAGTTGTTTAAGTTGGGTAAATGAATATGTCCGAATTGAAGGGATGTAAAATGGATTAAATAACCTAAGAATAAACCTAAACCTAAACCTATACTAACTTGTATAGTTTTTTTTATAAATGATTCATGGGTTTAAAAGTGCCATTTTGCTAAGCTTAAGTGATTTTGTGTGAGAAACTAACTTCGGAAATGGACATGTTATTATGAACATTTTTGAGTATTATAAGTGTATCTTAAGGCTTGTATTATGTCCAAAGGTTATTGCTAGTTTTATGAGCATTTTGGTGGATTTAATTCTTCTAAAAGCATAGGCAATATTGGTATTATATTAGTTGTTAAAATCCAGTTGCATGAGTTATTGGATAAGGGCTTCATTCGCTCTAATGTGTTGCCTTGGGGAGCGCCCGTTCTGTTTGTCAAGAAGAAAAATGGTGGTATGCGTTTATGCATTGACTACAGGGAGCTCAATAAGGTTACCATTAAGAATAGGTATCCTCTCCCACGCATAGATGACTTGTTCGACCAGTTAGTCGGAGCTAAGGTGTTCTTGAAGATCGATCTAAGGTCTAGTTATCATCAGCTGAGGATTAAAGCAGACGACGTGCCTAAATCCGCCTTCAAGACTCGTTATGGACATTACGAGTTCCTAGTGATGCCATTCTGTCTGACGAATGCGCCTTCTGTGTTTATTTACAAGATGAACCGGGTCTTCAAGCCTTTCTTGGACCAGTTCATCGTGGTGTTCATTGATGATATCTTGGTGTATTCCAAGAGTGCGGAGGAGCACGAGGAGCATCAGAGGACCGTTCTCCAGATTTTGAGGGAGAGAGAGCTGTATGCGAAGCTGAAGAAGTGCGAGTTCTGGTTGGACCAGGTGGTATTCTTGGGGCATGTTGTTTCCAAGGATGGTATCTCCGTGGATCCGGAGAAGGTTAGAGCTATTACTGAGTGGGTCAGGCCCACTAATGTTGGTGAGATTAGTAGCTTCCTTGGACTAGCGGGCTACTACCTTAAATTTGTGGAGGGCTTCTTCAAGTTGGTGATTCCGTTGACTCACCTGCTGTAAAAGGAGGTGAAGTTTGAGTGGAGTGAGGCCTGTGAACAGTGCTTTCAGGAGTTAAAGAAGAGGCTAACGTCTATGCCGATTCTGACTCTTCCAGAGGGGACCGAAGGGTTGAAAGTCTTCTGTGATGTGTCCCATAAGGGACTTGGGTGCGTTTTGATGCAGTATGGGAAGGTAGTAGCGTATGCTCTCGTCAGCTTAAGCCATACGAGAAGAACTATCCGACCCACGACCTGGAGTTGGCTGCGATAGTGTTTGCTCTAAGATTTGGAGGCACTACCTCTATGGAGCTTCGTGCAAGGTGTATACGGACCACAAGAGCCTCAAGTACTTGTTCACTCAGAAGGAGTTGAACTTGAGGCAAAGGAGGTGGCTGGAGTTGTTGCACGATTATGATCTGGAGATCCTCTACCATCCTGGTAGAGCAAATGTTGTTGCTGATGCGCTCAGTAGGAGGGGTCCGTCTAGAGCTGTTTATGCCTTGTTAGGTGTACAGAGGTCTGCTCTCGAGTTACAGCGTATGGGTATCTGGGTCGTCCGTCCAGAGAGGTCTGGGATGTTGGCAGCTTTGCAAATTCAACCTACATTGATCGACCGGATCAAGGCCAGTCAGGAGCTTGACGCCGGGCTGTGTAAGATCAGAGAGGGGTTATCTGCTGGTCAGGAGTCTGAGTTACGGGTTTCAGAGGATGGTTGTCTGAGGTTTAGAGACCATGTGTGTGTGCCTGCAGACGATGCCCTGAGGTGGGAGATTATACAGGAGGCTCATGGAGCCCCGTACTCGGTAAACCCAGGAGGTGTAAAGATGTACCGAGACCTCCGAGAGACATTCTGGTGGAGCAACATGAAGAGAGACATTTCTGACTTTGTATCCAGATGTCGGACCTGTCAGCAGGTCAAAGCAGAGCATCAGAGACCAGTGGTTTGCCTCAGCCTCTTCCTGTTCCGGAGTGGAAACGGGAGAGCGTGGGCATGAACTTTGTCATGGGACTGCCTAAGACTCCGAGGGGATTCGACGCAGTTTTGGTTATTGTGGACAAACTCACGAAGAGTGCTCACTTCTTGCCAGTCAGGAAGACCTTCAATTTGCACCGCCTGGCGTAGCTATATCTAGAGGAGATTGTGCGTTTGCATGGGGTTCCTGCTTCGATCGTTTCTGACAGAGACCCGAGGTTCGTATCCAGATTTTGGCAGAGTTTGCATCAGGCTTTGGGGACGAGATTGTCTTTCAGCTCAGCGTATCACCCGCAGTCAGATGGGGAGATGGGGAGAGAGAGAGGACGAATCAGGTTCTAGAGGACATGCTTAGAGCTTGTGTGCTTGACTTTGGGGGCAGTTGGGATCAGCATGTTGCCTTGATTGAGTTAGCGTATAATAATAGCTTCCAGTCTAGCATTGGGATGGCTCAGTTTGAGGCTCTGTATGGTAGGAGGTGCAGATCACCCATCTGTTGGGATGATTTGAAGGAGAGAGCAGTTGTCGGTCCGGACTTGGTTGAAGATGCTGTGGGTAAGATTTAGTCCATCAGAGAGTGTCTGCTTGTGGCTCAGAGTCGTTAGAAGAGTTACACCGATCAGAGGAGACGATCTCTAGAGTTTGAGGTAGGTGACCACGTGTATCTGAAAGTTTCTCCAGTCCGTGGAGTTGCGCGGTTTGGGAAGAGAGGCAAGCTCACCTCGTTTAGTTGAACCTTTTGAGATCTTGGAGAGGATCGGGTCGGTTGCCTACCGTTGGGTTTGGGAAGAGAGGCAAGCTCAGCCCTCGTTTAGTTGAACCTTTTGAGATCTTGGAGAGGATCGGGTCGGTTGCCTACCGTTTGGCCTTGGCGCCGTCTTTAGCTGAAGTCCACGGTGTGTTCCATGTTTCCATGCTGAGGAAATATGTTCTAGACCTGTCCCATATTATTGATTTCGGGCCACTTCAGTTGTGGGAAGACTTCACTTTTGAAGCAGCCCCTTCGAGAATTCTAGCTAGAGAAGTTCGTAAGCTCCGGAGTAAGACCATGCCTTTGGTCAAGGTTCAGTGGATGGGTCAGTCTGAGGAGGAGGCGACTTGGGAGCTGGAGAGTGAAGTGCGATCCAAGTTTCCCGCCCTCTTCGAGCAGTAGGTACGTTTAATTTCGAGGACGAAATTCTTTTAAGGGGGAGGTGATGTTATAACCCAAAGTTCGATGCAGATTTTATTTCGTTACATCTTTGACTTATATTAGCTTATGGTGAATTCAGGACATGGATGTCCTTGGAATTAAAGAGGAGGATGAGTTAGTCTTTTCCGCTCCTTCTAATTAAAGGTAAATGCTGATTTATTTTAGGTACATTAATCAGTAATTATCCCTCTTTCTGAATCACGATCTCATTCCCGTTCCGCTTTGCGAACTATCAGACGCTCCTCTCTCCCATCTCTCTCTTCCTCAACGTTATTCTGCTATCTTGATCTGTGAAGACTTGGCTACTGTAACACCCCTACTACGCACTTAACAATTAATCGAAATCGCAGCGGAAATAAACAACTGGAACAATAACTAAACTGGTTGGTGCTACACGCCGTTAGCCACCCACGTGGCTAACAAGGCAGAATACATACAATTTGTACCGGTCTGATGATCATACCCGAGCATAGAACTAATAACCATAAATACATCAGCATAACCGAGTATAAGTATTTACAAACCATCACTGTAAACTGTCACTGTAATGTAATCGTCATCCAAAATATAATACCACGGGAGCACAGGCGCACCCCGGGCCCAACATCCAAAAACCAACAAAAGTATTTCATAAGCCTAAGAATCTAGAGCCACTCTGCCTCTTCGATCCTCATCCTGCAACATAGGAAAACAATATGGTGCCCTAAAGGGGCTCAGCAACTCATGGCTGGTATGGCTAACGTGCAGCCCATCGACTACCGGGTTACACACAACCAATTGTCATGATAACATGGCATTGATTATTAACATACAATTTACATAGCATAGCAATATGATTGCATCACAACATAACCACATAACATAACAAGTACGGTTCTCCTTTGGAACCGAACCAAAACATAGTCAGTTGACCCGGTGAGCCTAGAAGTTGCTGCCAATCTCATGCAAAGTTCGTTACATAACTCGTTACCGTCCTATTAGATGAACGGATAACTTAACCCATAGGTGTGTCAGATATAGTAATCCAAGCGCACCGAACATAGTATGCCCCTGTGGCCCGACGTGAGTCAGTAAAATAGCCTTGGATAAGCTAAAGCGAGGTTGAAAACCAAAGAGAAGACAACCATAACATACAGAGAGAATCGAACCGGTTATGACATCGACTCCCATACTCACACGCGTGGCCGGAACGACCGGACTCCTCACTCCCCCCGTTAGTACTTGTTAGAAGTCCCAATATTGAAACTTACTAAGTTAATTCACAAGCAAGTGTTTAGGTCTAGTTAGACACACACAAGGGATATGAGACAAAACTTACCATCACAATAATATTAACAACTGTAAACTCATTTCATGACTTAAGTCTTACAAGGCCATAAACACACAGAAAAAAAACAACACACAAGCCGGTGTAAACCGGTAGGCAACAGACTGCAAGAAAACCATACCTTGGTCCTTGCTGCGTACGAGTCCCGCCAGACGTAGCTCCTAACATGATTAATAATGTCGGTTAATTCATTTATTTAACTTCCGGTTTACTAAGCATTTTTTGATTTTATTATATGTTTTAATGCTTAAACTTACCCTTGATTACCTTAATTATACCCCCTAGGGTTAACTACTTAAACCACTCTTTGTTTGTTTTTTTTACAAGTTTTGAGTCGACCGACCTTACTAACCGACCTTACCCAAGGTCGGTCCATACCAGTAACATTCGGGTTTGTAAATTTACACTACGACCGACCTTGCTAAGTCCGGTCCCAAGGTTGGTCCATTCCAGAGACCTATTCCATATAAAAATTTAAGCCCGACCGACCTTGCAAGTCCGGTCCCCAAGGTCGGTCCATTCCAAAAAGTTTTCTGGCTGGTAAACTGGGCTCGACCGACCTTGCAGGTCCGGTCCCCAAGGTCGGTCTGCTCCAGACCCTTGTTTAAAAATGCATATTTGACTTCAAACTTCACCTTACATATCCTAGTATGTTCTAACCTCATTTGGGCACTTCAACCACACCTTAAGACATCCACTAACTCCTTAAATCACTCACCAAAACCTTCTTAACCATTGCACAAATTCCTTACAAAATCTCTTACACTATAATGTTTTTCCTTAGACTTCTAAGTGGTGTTTCCTACCTATGATAGCAACTATCCCAAGATGTTTCCTCATCACCAATAACATCATCTCCCAAGCATCTTTCACCTTCTAAAGTTCCTTTATACTTCTACTTGAAATTCCTCCACAAGTTTACACCTCCTCCTTACAAAACATTTTTCTCCTTGTTTTCTAATATTTGCACAAGTCCTAAACACACTTCCTCCATGTCTTTGGTGTATCCCAAAACACTCATTCGATTCCTAAATCCTCCAAGATAGTGCCTAATTCATTTTAACACTCAAGAACACCTTAATTTATTTCCTTTCATCAATAGAATACCTAGTCATTCCTAGTTAATCTAACCTAGTCTAAACACCTTGAACTTCTTGAACATTAACCAAATTTTGACATGGGTTTCACTAGCACATTGTTACACCAAAACACATAGTTTTTACCTTTAAACATCCAAGAACATTTATTCACACAAGAATGTTCTCTACACAAAACTAAACCTTAAACTACACTACATTACAATATAGTGCATAATTTAAATTGCTTGGCACTTAGGCCCTTAAATAACACGGATCTTAGGCCCTTAAATAACATAAACCATAAACACTGAATTTCCACATATATATTGCCTTTGACCTGCAAATACACCAAACATCATAAAGCCCTTTAATAATCTCCTTGAGAATAGTTTTGTAGCTCATTTGTCATTGGCTCTTTGGTGGTTTTAATAAGCAATATAAGCTCATTTTTCCTAAGACATTAACTACATTGAGATAGTTCATTTACCTCTTTTCCTTCACAACATCCACACTTGTTTTTCCTTGCTCTTGCTTGATTAAAAATCGGCAAGGCTTTTGATTTCTTGTCAACCTTCTAATAAATATACAGCAAGGCAATGAGCATTCAAGCTTCATGCTTAAGCTCATTTATAAACCCTAATTTACATATTGTCTTAAAACATTAAGATGATTATTTTACCTTGGAAATGGAAGAGAGTTCGAATAAGTAGCAAGAGAGGACTCCACCTAGCCCTTTGAAGATTAGAATGAAGCTAAAACAAAGCAAATGAAAACACCATGAAGAGGTAGTTTTCGGTCAAGACAAAAACGAGAGGAAATGTTGCTTTTCTTGGGTTTTCCTTACCTTGAAGCAAAGATGATCAACAAGGCATAAAACGATAAGCTCAAGCTCCTTCAATGGTGGATCCCCATGGCACCGAAATGGTGGTCTTGAAGATTTGAGAAGACAAGGTTGAAGAGCTTGATGAGACTAAGAGAATGGTGGTCTTGGAATTTAATTTGGCTTAAGGAGCTAAGAGATAATGGCAATGGAAGTTGGAGAAGTGAATGGTGCTGTAGCAAAACCGATGGAGAATGAAGAAGAGAGGTTGGAGACGGTGGGAAAACAAGAGGGAATGAAGAATGAAGTGTGAAGTTGCTTTTCGAAGATATTTGTACTAAAACAAATAGTGAACTTACTTATTTATTCTTTCTTCCTTATCAATCTAGCTAAGTATGATGAGTCATACTTAAAAACGGTCCCCTTAGTCAAATGGGGTGTTTTATGGTCTTTGTTGACCAATCAATTGACTTATGTTGACTAATGTCTTAAACTAGCACTATTTGGTTACTATTCACTAACCAAGACACATAATTGTGAAATTTTTGATTTGCCATTGATTTAAACTTCCTAATGTGATACTAAGTAGTACACATGTTAATTAATGAGTAATGATGGACATTTAGCCATTCAAAACCCATTTACAAGACAATTTTTCAAAAATGTGCTTTAAGACTCCTTAAAGCACATTTTGTGTTTTAACTTGTTTTCGAGCTTGGTTTTCTTTAGTAATTGGTTTATTCATCAACATGTAAATAAGGTCTTGGTAAGCTTATCAAGTCTTAACCAAGACCATCCCAAGCTTAGAGCACATTTTCGCCCATATTGACTTTAAGGTATTTAATTGTGTTTACTATGGTTTAAATTGTTCACTAATGTTTCTAAGGCACTTTTTAGCCTTATTATACCATATTTTAGTATTTAAAAAACATATAAAGGTTTGGGGTATTTCAATATACCCCCCTTAAAAGAACTTTGTCCCCAAAGTTCACACTTCCCACGTATTCATGATATTAGAACACGGGTATACATATAAACAACACTTTCATAACACACGTACTTACATAATATCGGACTCAAGGTCCAAGCAATAAAACATCATTCAGACACAACGGTCTGTAACATAACAGCATAACATAGACAATGTATTACAATACATGTCGTACACACATAACCGAAACAGCTCTACCCCCCTTAAAAGGGGTACGCCCCGTACCCTATACATACAAATACTAAGAAGTAAACAACGACGGGTACTTTTCCTTCATCTTATCTTCCAGCTCCCAAGTGGCCTCCTCGACGTCCTGGTTAGACCAGAGGACCTTCACCAGTCTTACAGGACTTATGGCGAGTGTCTCGAGTCTTAGTATCCAGAATCCGTACGGGAGTCTCCACTGATCGCATGGTCGGCTCTAAGGTTAGCCTTTCAGGCTGAAGTACATGAGACGGATGAGACATATATTTCTTCAACTGGGACACATGAAATACATCATGTACCTTGCCCAGCTCAGCAGGTAAATCTAGCCTGTAAGCTACCGGGCCTATCCGCTCCGTCACAACATAAGGCCCCACATATTTCGTGCTCAACTTGCCTTTCTAGCCAAAACGAAACACTCCCTTCATGGGGGATACTCTAAGAAATACCTGATCGCCCACGGCGAACTCCAGGTCACGTCTGCGCACATCGGCGTATGATTTCTGCGTATCCTGAGCTTTCATGTTAGCTCGGATCTGATGTACTTCTGCTTGTATTTGTTCCAGGTACTCTGGCCCTATAATGACCGTCTCACTCGACTCATCCCACCATAATGGCGTGCGGCATGGTCTGCCGTACAAAGCCTGGAAGGGAGACATCTTAATTGAAGCATGGTAACTGTTGTTGTAGCTAAACTCAATCAGATGTAACTTATCAATCCAGCTGGTTTGAAAGTCAAGTGCACATGCACGTAACATATCCTCTAGCATCCGGATGGTGTGCTCACTCTGACCATCTGTCTGTGGGTGGAACGCTGTACTTAGCTTCAGCTCGGTACCAAGCGCTTCCCGTGTAGTTCTCCAGTACCTCGGGAGGAATTTGGTATCCCTATCAGACACAATAGTCTTTGGTACCCCATGGTACCGTACAATCTCTCGGTCGAAGAGCTCTGCTAGCCTTGCCACTTTCCAGGTGTCCTTCATCGGTATGAATCGGGCCACCTTGGTCAGTCGGTCAACAACGACCCAAATCATATTCAGACCTCCCCTTGTAGGCGGAAGCCCTACTACGAAGTCCAAGGAGATATCATGAAACTTCCACTCAGGCACTGGCATTGGCTGCACCATACCACCAGGCCGTCGATGCTCAAACTTGACCTTCTGGCAAGTGAGACACCTCAACACATAATCATTCACATCCTTTTTCATTCTTGTCCACCAGAAATACTGTTTCATACCCTTGTACATCTTTGAAGCTCCGGGTTGAATCAAAGTCGTAGAACAATGGGATTCACTCAATATGCGCTCCTTCAGCTTGGCGCTACTCCTCGGAAACACAGTCGGCCATTCAGCCTAATCAGGTCATCATCGTGAAGTCGGAAGTCATACTTCTGACCCTCGAATGTGCCATCAATAAGCTTCTACATGATCTCTAACATATACTGATCCTTCATCTGAGCACTTCGCACCTCGTCAACCACGCTAGAATGAGAGACTAGCGAATGGAGAGAGTGTGCTCGGCGACTCAGTGCGTCAGCTACCACATTTGTCTTACCCTCTTTATACTGCAGGTTAATGTCATAATCGTTCAGAAACTCGACCCACCTTCTTTGTCTCATGTTCAATTCCTTCTGAGTGAACAAGTATTTCAAACTCTTGTGGTCGGAATAGATTGTCACGTTTACCCCATACAAATGATGTCGCCATATCTTCAAAGCGAAGACAATAGCACCCAATTCTAAGTCGTGGGTAGGGTAGTTCTCTTCGTGCTTCTTCAGCTGTTGGGAGGCGTATGCTACGACCTTCCTGTGTTGCATCAATACACAACCCATACCTCTTCCTGATGCGTTGCAGTAGACCTCAAAACCATCTATACCGTCTGGTAATGTTAGGACTGGTGCAGAGGTAAGAGCATCCTTGAGACTCTGGAAAGAACTCTCGTAGTCATCTGTCCGCTCGAATGGTGCATCCTTCTTCATTAAGGAAGTCATCGGCTTCTAGACACTGGAGAAGTCCTTCACAAATCTCCTGTAATATCCTGCTCGACGAGGAAGCTCCGGATGTCGGTAACTGTCTTCGGCCTAGGCCAGGTGCGCACTGCATCTATCTTGGCCGGATCAACAGCGATCCCAGCCTCGGAAATAACATGACCAAGGAATGAAACTTGGTTCAACCAGAATTCACACTTAGAGAATTTGGCATACAACTGATTCTGTCTCAATGTCTGCAACACACTTCTCAGGTGGCTTTCATGCTCACCCTTTGATTTCGAATACACAAGAATATCGTCGATGAAGACTACTACCGACTTGTCCAACTGATCTTGGAACAAGCGGTTCATTAAATCCATAAACTTGGCTGGTGCATTGGATAACCCAAACGGCATAACCGTAAACTCATAGTGACCGTATCTGGTTCTGAAAGCGGTCTTCTCAATGTCACCCTCTCGAATAGCTATCTGATGGTAACCGGATCGTAGATCGATCTTGGAGAACAATGATGCTCCTTTCAACTGATCAAATTAGTCGTCGATGCGTGGTAAAGGATAACGGTTCTTCACCGTAACTGCATTCAGCTCTCTGTAGTCGATGCAGAGGCGGAGACTACCGTCCTTCTTCTTCACAAAGAGGACCGGTGCTCCCCATGGTGAAACGCTCGGGCGAATAAATCCCTTGTCGAGTAGGTCTCTTAGCTGCTCCTTGAGCTCTGTCATTTCGGCTGGAGCCATACGGTAGGGCACCTTCGCTATTGGTCGGTTCCCGGCACCAATTTAATCTCAAACTCAACTTCCCGTGTTGGCGGCATGCCCGACAGTTCCTTAGGAAAACATCAGGGAACTCCGACACTACCGGCACATTTGGGCTAAACTCTGGATCTCTCTCTATGTCCTGAACATAGCAGAGGTATACATCACTCCCCTTTCGCAACTCCCGGTACATACACTTAGCGGAGATAAGCTGAGTTGAAGGCTCCCTGGGCCTCTGGCGGTATGAGATAGTAACCCCAGTCGGACTCCGAAGAAGCAGTCGATGCTTGGCACATAGGATTCGACCCTTGTACCGCTCCAACCAATTCATCCCCACTATAACATCAAACCTAAGTCCGTCGAACTCTATCATGTCGACCGGAAACTCTTCACCCCTGATTCGCACAATAGCACCTCGGTGATAGCGGGTACACTTGATCCGTTCTCTCGACGGGAGAGTGACTAGCAAGTCAGGCATCTCTTCACCGTCTAACCCCAACCTCTTTGCAAATGAAAGCGAAACAAATGTATGTGAGGCTCTAGAGTCGAACAAGATCGATGCGTCCAGGCCATTGACTGGAAAAAGTACCAGTGAGGATGGTGCCGCTTCTACTGGCTTCAGCCTGATTACACACTCCCAGTATACCTCCCTTTTCGAGTGCACAGCCTAATTCAGTTCACAAACTCGTAAGTACGCAGTAACAACACGGTTGATATACTCCTAAACAACGTCTCTTTATTCATTAACATACTTTACACCATAAGTCGGTTTACACTGTCAACATAACTTTCATATACATAACATCCTTAACATACAACTGGCTTCATCCAATACATGGTTACACAAGGCTTAAAACTGCCGAAATGTCAAATTTAAACGTCCGGGTTTCATGTGTGTGGCATTGATTACTGTCGAAGGTGTTGTATTCAGTTTGATCTTCTTGATACCGTGATATAACATCCTTGACTGCCCACCTGTGAGCCTCGATTTTAAACCCTATCCTATGTTGATTAAAGTTGATTAGGATGTAATCGGGTTTTAGGTCCACTTATAACCTAAGTTTAATAACTAAGTCATATAACCATTATTATTAAAACCTAAGCTAGCTCACTGGAACCTATTATGAGTCGCCACCTAATTTTAACCTAGATCAAATTAGGAAAGGAGAGTTCGGGTTCGGGGGGCTTGATATTCGACTTAATTAGGGTTCAAATTACTTTCATTACCCTTCCTAGGTCATTTTTCCTCTACTCAGTTTATTTACGGCTTTCTACAAAGTTGTTTTTTAACCTAGGTGTGCGCTTCTGTTTTTTTTTGACGTTTTTTGACAGAAAATTAAAGTGAAATTGAAAGTTACCTAAACTAGGGTTTCGGAGGCAGAATTAGGTCAAATTTTGTTTCGTCCGTAGCCACGGACCTAATGTCCGTAACCACGGACCCTAGTTAACCTATGTGAAAATAAAAGTCGAATTAAACAGAAAACAAAAATTTGAAAAGTCCGGGGCCACGGACAGGATGTCCGTAGGCCCGGACATAGTTTAGCAAAACCTAAATTTTTTAAAATTTTAAAATCCCGCCGCCGTCCGTGGGTGTCTGTGGCCACGGACATACCGTTCGTGGTCCCGGACCATAGGTCCGAGGTCCCGGACAACCCACGGACGGGGGTTTTATGGTGGTTCCCGAAGGTGTTTTCGGCTCAAAATTTATGCACGTGTAGCCTGAAAGATGTACAATATGTTAGTAGTCGAAAGATCACAGTTTGAAGTCGAATTATGTACGAAACTTGACGAACAAGTAACAAGGCAGAAACAAAAGTAATTAGCAATACAGAAGCGTAAAAAGGTTAGTTTGAACCCAAAATTTGACAGAGAGTTAATAAGGTCGTGGAGAGTTAGAAAAGTAGAATTACAACCTGTTTTACCTTCGAATTCAGGAGGATTCTTCACGTCAGGATTCTTTGGAGGCTCTGATGGTGCCGGTTCCGGATTGAGTTCGACCCGAGATTCTGGTTGTTGATTGTTGAAGGTGTTCTTCACGTTTTGGAGGTGGTTTGGTTGATGTTTGATGATTGTTGATGTGTTGGGAGTTGAAAAATGTGTTTAGATGGTTATTTCGGGGGATTTTTGATGTGATTTTGGTGCTTGGATGTGTAAAAACGTGAAGAGAATGTGATGGCTGCCTTCTTTGAGGGTTTAGGGTTCTTGAGGTTCTGATTTGATCATGGGATAAGGTTCCTTATATAGGCTTCCTTAAAGATAGAAAAATCCGGTAAAAACCAAGATTTACCGACGTTTTAGCTCAAGGGCTTCCAAAAGGAATTTGATTATGAAATTTTACCCATGGGTAAAGGATGATATTTCTGAATTTTCTAAAGTGGAATCAAATTTTTTTGGATATTGGAATATTTTTAAATTCAATTTCTCGTCAGATTCAATCAGAAATTGCTAGAAAATTATTGGAAATTCGAAAAATCAAAATTCCAACGCCATTATGCTTCAAATGTCATCCTCTGTCATGGGTTAATATTTCAAAGCATTTTGAATTGATTTGACCATTATTTGGAGGAGAGAGAGAAAGCCTATCGAGGGCTTAGAAGCCTTGAAAATTTACAAAAGTGCCCCTGGAGATGACTAAGCTGTCCCTAGTACTCTGAAATGTGCTGATCAAACCGGGAACCCTCACTACTATCCTATTAGTAGAGACTCTCTTCCAAGGGGGGTTGAAATTTTGGGTATAACAGATTGCCCCCCGTCAACTAGACTTTGTAATGGAAATGAAAAGGCTAGTTGATGCTTGAGTGATACCCCAAAATTTTGGATCTTAAAAGACCCCACGTGCAATTGAAATCTGTCAGGTTGTGTCGAGCTATTCTAAGGCACTGACTACCTATGAGTAAAGTGGAAGGGATGTCAAGCGATTCCAAGGCGTTGACTATCTATAATGAATGAAATGATGTCAAGCTATTCTAAGACGTTGACTACCTTAAAAGGAATGAAGTACACCGAGCATTCTAAGGTGTCGGGAACCTGAAGTTGAATGGAATACGCCAAGCATTATAAGGTGTCGGGAACCTGAGATTGAATGGAATACGCCAAGCATTATAAGGTGTCGGGAACCTGAGATTGAATGGAATACACCAAGCATTATAAGGTGTCGGGAACCTAAGATTGAATGGAATACACCGAGCATTATAAGGTGTCGGGAACCTGAGATTGAATGGAATACGCCGAGCATTATAAGGTGTCGGGAACCTGAGATTGAATGGAATACCGAGCATTATAAGGTGTCGGGAACCTGAAGTTGAATGGATTACGCCGAGCATTATAAGGTGTCGGGAACCTGGAGTTGAAAGGTGATGAGATATGGGGATGATATGCTAATGATGCAAATTTGTCGAAAGCAAGAAATTGCTAGGAACATGCCAAACACGGCGATGATGTAGGTTGGTTGAAAGCAAGAAATTGCTAGGAATATGCCAAACATGGCGATGATGCAGATTTGTTGAAAGCAAGAAATTGCTAGGAATATGCCAAACATGGCGATGTTTGAAGAAGAATTGTTCAAGACAAGAAATTGCTGACGAAGGTGCCAAACGTGGCAGTGTTTGAAGAAAATTCTGTTTACTGAAAAGGAAAGTGAAATTATCATTTCCTGACTAAAGATTTCAACTTGTAATTTACCTCCTAGGAGATGAACATGCTACCGGTGGGGTGTGTGTTTGATGCAGAGATCTTTTGAGTGGTGATCAGGGCATATATGTGCCTGTGGTGTGTGATGTGAAGGTAAGGGCTTACGTGAGCCTGTGTGGTGAAGTGGCATTTATGTGGAGGTAAGGGCTTATGAGGGCCTGAGGTGTTTGGTGTGGTAAGGGCTTATGTGGGCCTGAGGGTTTGTGTGGAGGTAAGGGCTTATGTGTGCCTATGGTGGGATGGTGGTGCTCAAGCTTTGGGTTTCAATTGGTGTTGTCATGGCAATTGTTGGAACCAACGATTGCCCCCAGTATTTTTCCTTAGGACAATCTGAGCTAGAGTTCATGGCAATCGATCGTTCCGATCGATTGCCCCCAGTATTTTCTTTGATTAAGCGTGCAAATAAGTCTCATCCTCACAGGGTCAAGGCTTATGCATTGATGTGGTGCTTCCTAACCTACACACGACGTGTTTGGTGTTTGCACTCATTTCTCGCTCATGGTCATAACTTTTAGACCATTGAATTTGACATTTGATGGATTTACGCATTTGATCTGTTACTTTCACATGATTGGATACACAACTACCAAGTCGGAAGTCTTTAAAGCTTATAACATGGCCATGGGGTGTGATGAAAGACAACGGGACCATGGAGGGATATTTAAGGTATGTGGAGTTAAAAGGGGTGACCAAAGTTGCATTGCTTCTTTTTTTGGAATCATCTTCCTTGTCTTGAAGTCGTCTAGCTGCTTCGTGTTGACGTTACTTTCGAGCTTATGGACTTGGACTTTTGAAGTCGTCCTTTACACCATTCCTCTTTTTGTCATTCGGATTTTCTCAAGGCACTTCGGGTTTGCCTCCTTGTTTTATCCTTTCTTGACTTTGCCTTGGTTCTTGTGTTTCCCGGTTTTGGGCTTCGAGAGTTGTTTTGATGTGAGCTCTTTGGATCCTGTGTCACTCTGGGACCATTTGCGGATTGCTTCGTCATGCTGATAGCGGCGTTGCTTCTTTGGATTGATGAAAACATTATCCAAGAATCTGGCTCCTTGCTTCCTTTGGTCACCGGGCTGGACATTCATCATTGGCTGGGTCATTTTTGTGGAGTTCTTAATATCGAAAAGGGATATATGGAAGGCTCGGCGGGGGTGCCTAGGGTTTAATGTCAAGGTTCACAAGCTTTTGTCTATGTGGTGCTGTACCTAGGCGCTTCGTCATTCCTGATAGTTGTGTATCTGCTCTTTGTTACTTTTCGCAGGTCTAAGAGTTAATTTACAAATTATCTCCTTCGGTCGGAGTTATGCCATTTACCTCACCTTTGAATGTGGTCTCACCGGAGTCGTGTAAAAATGACACGCTCGTTCGCTCATGGTTTTTCCACTTAAGACACTCTCACGAGATTTTCACTTGGAAACTCATTCACACATTTAAATGAAAGATGAAAGATGACGAACTTCAACTCAGATTGCCCCCAGTATTGATTTGGGGTTTATGACAACAATTTGAAAGATGTAGATTTGGAACCGCTTCATGGGTTGTTTTGGAAGTTTTGGGGTGAGTTGTGATGCTTAGCGTGGCATGTTCTACTTTTAGAAACAAGAGATAAATCGTTCTGTTCCATAGTCGGGAAATGATTACTCCGTGATCCTTTTCCCTGGAAAGCATTTTGTTTTTTCTTTTTTCGATGAATGAAAAATGGTTTGTACAGGAATTGTGAAAATGGAACTATGATTTTATTTATGAATCATGAGATAATGTTGGAAATTACAGACTTAGAGAAACTACCGAAAATGACAAAGGAAACTAACTACTACAAACATTGGAAAAACATAAAAATGAGAAAACACTTGAAGATAGCATTCTCTGATGGTGCTTGACATGAGATTCCTACTCGGGGAGTTGAAAACCTTGATTGATAAGATCTTGGATGTGCTGCTTCAGCATTTTGCAGTTGTCGGTGTCATGACCGGGAAGCTGGTGATACTGACAATACTGGTTCAGATTCCTTCCTTTTTGAGGGTCCCTTTGTCGAGGGGTGAGAGGTTGCAGCATGTTTCGTTCCTGGAGTCTTTCAAAAGCCTGGCTCAATGGTTGACCGATGTTTATGAACTCTCTCTGACGGGAGCTCCTTCGGGATGATTCCATTGCCCCGACGATTTCACTTGGTCCTTTTATCTGTCGAACAGTGTTTACCTCATGCTGCCTAGTTCTCTTTCGGGTGCCACTTTGGATACAGGCTGTTGTCCTCGAGCCTTTCCCGGTGTTTTTTGAGTTCCCAAGTTTTAACTCCTCCTGGTGAATCATTTCTTCTAGGACATCAACTTGTCCCATTAGCATGTTGAAGCTAGGAAAGTATGTGAATTTTAGCTCGTCACTGTATTGCTTCTGCATATTTTTAATTACCATTCGGATTTGCTCTTGTTCGTCCATCTGTGTGAGCATTGCGGCTGCCTTCATCCTCCAACGCTTAACAAAATCAGACATTGATTCACCTTCTGTTTGTTGTGTGCTTGCAAGATCAGCCCTGGTGACTCCAAAACTTCTAGCGTACTCAAAATGACGCAGAAAAGCTTCACATACCTCCTCGTAGGTCTTGGTATTTATCCTTTGAGTTATGTACCAATGCTGAGGAGTTTCATCAAGATAGCGGGCGAATACCTTGGCCTTCTGCATGTCGCTTAGCGAAAGAATGGACATTTCTCTGTCGAACATTGCCAAATGAAGCTGTGGGTCACAGGAACCTTTGTATAGAGGAAGTGTTGGCAATTTCAACTTTGGAGGAAGATCAACCTTGGGATATAATCCAATGGAGAAGTAGTCAGAACCGGCTGGCTTGGTGGCCCTCTCCATGCGCTCAATCTTTTTCAGCATCTCATTGAATTCTTCGGCTAACTGGGCATCCATGTTGATTGGATTTCCTCCCTCTGCCATACTTGAGATTTGGGCTTATCTGTTGGAAAACAAAAGTGACCTGAGCTAAATTTCTGGGCCGTAAAGAAGTTTTAGGCTAAAACTTGTTTGGGATGCAAGAAAAGCATATGAGCTGGAATGTTTTGAAGATTGTGGGTAAGCACTGAGGCCCAAAATGAATTGGAAGAGAGGCACATGGGCCAGAATGATTCATAAGTTGTGAACTGGTGCCTAGGCTGAAATGTTCTGAGAATTGGGCGCTTAGGCCAGAATGTGTTTGGGCTAGAAGTGAAGCGCATGGGCCGAAGTGATTTCTAAACCATGTTCTGGACGTGATTGGAATTTGGGCCGAGTAATTATGATTGGGCCTGAAGATGATACCCATGTCTAGGATCGTGGGTCAAAACCCGAGTGAGAAGTCTTCTTGGACTAGAATGGGCCTTAAAATGGAAAGGCCTGATGGATTTTTATGGATTGCTTTAGGTGCATTTGTTTTTCATGGGCCTAGAACTAAATTGATAATTCGAATTGGGCCGAAAAAGAGAAATCACCTAAGTTTAAACTTTTGGGCCGAAGCCCAAATGATTCACACATTAAATCAAACAGGGCCTTTGGGCTGCAAACAATAGAGCTGCCAATTTGGGTTGGGCTAAGTTAATGCAGGGGAAACTCCTATCAATTTCTAGGCTGGGTAGTGGACTGATCACACAAGCAAACAAGGCCCACACAAATTCAACATGTCCTCACTTGACGGTTAAATCAATCTGGGTATGGATCGATCCGGAGAGGTGCTTGGGGCTTGGGCCCAGGTCACCACAAAGGAATAGGGCTTGCATGCTATTCTCTTAGGGCTTCCCCACTATTTTCACATCACCTGAAGGTGTACGTCTACGGTCGGGTCTTTAACTGACCAAACAATGAGCTAGGTAAGGACACTGCCAAGAAAACGCTTGGGGCTAAGGCCCAGGTATTAAGGGGGTGTGGTTAGACGACACCCTCCTCTTTTCCCCCGCTTATTCACATCACCTAAAAGATGTGAGTCCCTGACAGGGGACCCTCAAACGGGTCCCGGGGTGAAGTTGGTTTGCGTGTACCCTCGCTCTCATATGATGCAAAGGTACAGAAATTGAAGTGCGCACGAAAATAAACAAACAATATAATAAAGCCATGAATAAACATTTTTCGAGTTAAGCCTCTTTCTTAAAATTAAACAAGTTAATAATAAGAGTTTGTCCCCAGCGGAGTCGCCAGTCTGTGAGCCTCGATTTTAAACCCTATCCTATGTTGATTAAAGTTGATTAGGATCTAATCAGGTTTTAGGTCCACTTATAACCTAAGTTTAATAACTAAGTCATATAACCATAATTATTAAAACCTAAGCTAGGTCACTGGAACCTATTATCAGTTGCCACCTAATTTTAACCTAGATCAAATTAGGAAAGGAGAGTTCGGGTTTGGGGGGCTTGATATTCGACTTAATTAGGGTTCAAATTACTTTCATTACCCTTCCTAGGTCGTTTTTCCTCTACTCGGTTTATTTACGACTTTCTACAAAGTTGTTTTTTAACCTAGGTGCGCACTTCTGTTTTTTTTATTTTTGACGTTTTTTGACAGAAAATTAAAGTGAAATTGAAAGTTACCTAAACTAGGGTTTCGGAGGCAGAATTAGGTCAAATTTTGTTTCGTCCGTAGCCACGGACCTAATGTCCGTAACCACGGACCCTAGTTAACCTATGTGAAAATAAAAGTCGAATTAAACAGAAAACAAAAATTTGAAAAGTCCGGAGCCACGGACAGGATGTCCGTAGGCCCGGACATAGTTTAGCAAAACCTAAATTTTCTAAAATTTTAAAATCCCGCCGCCGTCCGTGGGTGTCCGTGGCCACGGACAACCCGTTCGTGGTCCGAGGTCCCGGACAACCCACAGACGGGGGTTTTATGGTGGTTCCCGAAGGTGTTTTCGGCTCAAAATTTATGCATGTGTAGCCTGAAAGATGTACAATATGTTAGTAGTCGAAAGATCACAGTTTGAAGTCGAATTATGTACGAAACTTGACGAACAAGTAACAAGGCAAAAACAAAAGTAATTAGCAATACAGAAGCGTAAAAAGGTTAGTTTGAACCCAAAATTTGACAGAGAGTTAATAAGGTCGTGGAGAGTTAGAAAAGTAGAATTGCAACCTGTTTTACCTTCGAATTCAGGAGGATTCTTCACGTCGGGATTCTTCGGAGGCTCCGATGGTGCCGGTTCCGGATTGAGTTCAATCCGAGCTTCTGGTTGTTGATTGTTGAAGGTGTTCTTCACGTTTTGGAGGTGGTTTGGTTGATGTTTGATGATTGTTGATGTGTTGGGAGTTGAAAAATGTGTTTAGATGGTTATTTCGGGGGATTTTTGATGTGATTTTGGTGCTTGGATGTGTAAAAACGTGAAGAGAATGTGATGGCTGCCTTCTTTGAGGGTCTAGGGTTCTTGAGGTTCTGATTTGATCATGGGATAAGGTTCCTTATATAGGCTTCCTTAAAGATAGAAAAATCCGGTAAAAACCGAGATTTACCGACGTTTTAGCTCAAGGGCTTCCAAAAGGAATTTGATTATGAAATTTTACCCATGGGTAAAAGATGATATTTCTGAATTTTCTAAAGTAGAATCGAATTTTTTGGATATTGGAATATTTTTAAATTCAATTTCTCGTCAGATTCAATCAGAAATTGCTAGAAAATTATTGGAAATTCGAAAAATCAAAATTCCAACGCCATTATGCTTCAATTGTCATCCTCTGTCATGGGTTAAAATTTCAAAGCATTTTGAATTGATTTGACCCTTATTTGGAGGAGAGAGAAAGCCTATCGGGGGCTAAGGAGCCTTGAATAATTACGAAAGTGCCCCTGGAGATGACTAAGCTGTCCCTAGTACTCTGAAATGTGCCGATCGAACCGGGAACCCTCGCTACTATCCTATTAGTAGAGACTCTCTTCCGGGGGGGGTTGAAATTTTGGGTATAACACCACCCATGATTAACACATCTCCTGACTTTAACACTAATCTTTGCGAGATCAGCACGCTTCTGCTCGCCATACACAAACACTGCAGTATCACCAATGGACAAAGACACCACGGGTACTCCCTTACTTAGAGATTCGGGTGTTTCGTCCTTATCTTGGTGTAAACCCAGCCGTCCACCTTTCTGGTAGAAGTTCACAATACATAAATCTGCCTTAACACTTGGAATTGGATCCGATTCAACTTGCTGAGCAATTCCCACGGCGTGGTTAACAACCGCAAGGAACTCCTCAGGTACTTTCGGTATTGTTGCTCCGTCTTCAGCTCATTCATCCTGATATGTCTTGGTGTAAGGGTTTCAGTCCCTACCCATGCACATCATCTTCAATTTCATCTTCGATCCATTCGGGTATTCGGGTGTCTAGAATCCTCCAGATGTTGCTCCTAGTTCGTTGCACCGCCGGATGATGTGGATTTGTGCTTCGGGTGTCAGGTATCCGCTTAAGAGTATCATACCTGGCTGGATGACCTGACACTGCTCCATTGAGTATTCGGTGATGCTGATGGTTGTCTCTCTAGGGTTCGGTATGGGTGGGATTGGATAACAAATATTGAAGATTCCTAAAGTTTAGAATTTTCTAACTTAGGTAAATTATACATTATACTTTAACCTTTCACTCACATGGTTGTTCAATTAGACTTGCTAACACTCATGCATGAAATGCGGTAAGCAGTCAATTATTTCACTCATCGGTTAAGGTAGTACCTAGTCTAGAAGAGGGTCCTGCAGCCTCAGACCGGTCCACCACATTCAGGGCGGCCTTGCCGGATCCCGACCTCTTCCCCTTCTGGGAGTTCATGTTCCCTTTATCAGAGGATTGCTGGTTAGTCGCTTTCGGGCCTTCAGTGGTCGGGGCGGCCTTACCCTTCCATTGCCCCTTAGGCTCGTAGTTCCTGTCATTGGGGTTCTGGTAGCACTCGTAGTCGCGGTGCCCCATCTCCTGGCAGTAATGACACTGCACATCATTTCCCTTGCAGTCCTTGCCGGGGTGGTCTCCGTTGCACCACTTACAGTAATAGTGGTGCTCCGGTCCAGAGCTGTGCTAGCTGCTATAACATTACACTATCAGTACACACTTCATAACATATCAACACACATTTAAACTCAGTACACAGTTTCGGTGGTTACCCTTGGGCGGGTGAGAGCGTAGGGGCTTTGCCGCATAGGCATATGTGAGCTGCAGTGGCTCCTTAGCAGTGGTGGTCTGGGCTTGGCCTTTGCCACCCTGTTTCTGGCCCTTCTGGGACGGGATAAGTTCTTATTCTTTCCTCCCCTACCCTAGGGTGACCTGACCCTCAACTCGAAGCCTTGTGCTTATGTGCATCTCCTCGTCCCTCAGACGGACGACGATCTCTACTATTGCAGCGACAAGATAGCACTCCTATATTTAGGGTGTTAGTTTGCCCCGTAAATCAAACCCATAGTCACATTCACACATTATACGTACTGATTCACATCACACTGTTATTTCCATTACCTGCAAGGTAGTAATCCAGTTGGCCCCATTCCGTAACGTAGGCGGTAGCTGAGTCCGTTGTAAAAACGGTTTACCAGAATCCGGTCTAAGTAACCCAGATCTGCTAGCAGGTGGATAAGGCCGTGAAGGCGCTGTAGTACTCGTCTACCGACATCTTATCCCCCTGCCTCAGGCTGTCCAGCTCAAGGCGCTTCGCCTCTTGCACATGTATCGGGTAGTACTTGGCTCGCAGCAGAGCCGTGTACTCCCTCCACTGAAAGGTAGGATCAGCAACTCTGCCCTCCCGTACCAGCTTCCACCAACTCTGTGTCGAACCCTTCAGGTAGTAAGCGGCAAGACGGACCTTGACTTGGGCAGGCACATTCAAGGTCTCGTAGGCAGTCTCCAGCTTGGAGATGTATGCCTCCAGCTTACGAGGGTCGGTCTCCCCACTAAACGATGGTGGTCTCAGGTCTGCCAACTCCTTGACCCAGTTGGTCTCTCGTGGCAGTGGCAGTGGTGGCTGAACTTCGGGCTGTTGCCCCAGCATCACAACTACTACTACTACGAGACCATCTGGGCTACTGCGGCCGCAACAGCGTCGGCCATAACTTGTGCCGTAGTAATCTCTCCCTGGTTCCCGGTGTCACCAATGCCGCGCCCGCGGCCTTTACCACGTGGTCTACCTGACATCTGAATTCACACGAACATTCATTAGTATTGCACTTTCACACTTATCGGGTCCAACGGTTGTAACATCTCCCCGACAATAAGGTATTTCCACACTTAGTTAGTGGTTAACCTTTCCATAACTGCTCACTTTAATAACTATTACTAGATTTCCTAACTCGGTATATCCCTAAGCTCGGTATTCTAGTCATCAGAGCGATACTTCACTCTGATACCACTTTTTGTAACACCCCTACTACGCACTTAACAATTAACCGAAATCGCAGCGGAAATAAACAACTGGAACAATAACTAAACGGGTTGGTGCTACACGCCGTTAGCCACCCACGTGGCTAACAAGGCAGAATACATACAATTTGTACCGGTCTGATGATAAGACTCCCGAGCATAGAACTAATAACCATAAATACATCAGCATAACCGAGTATAAGTATTTACAAACCATCACTGGAAACTGTCACTGTAATGTAATCGTCATCCAAAATATAATACCACGGGAGCACAGGCGCACCCCGGGCCCAACATCCAAAAACCAACAAAAGTATTTCATAAGCCTAAGAATCTAGAGCCACTCTGCCTCTTCGATCCTCATCCTGCAACATAGGAAAACAATATGGTGCCCCAAAGGGGCTCAGCAACTCATGGCTGGTATGGCTAACGTGCAGCCCATCGACTACCGGGTTACACGCAACCAATTGTCATGATAACATGGCATTGATTATTAACATACAATTTACATAGCATAGCAATATGACTGCATCACAACATAACCACATAACATAGCAAGTACGGTTCTCCTTCGGAACTGAACCAAAACGTAGTCAGGACCCGGTGAGCCTAGAGGTTGCTGCCAATCTCATGCCAAGCTCGTTACATAACTCGTTACCGTCCTGTTAGATGAACATATAACTTAACCCATAGGTGTGTCAGATATAGTAATCCAAGCGCACCGAACATAGTATGCCTCTGTGGCCCGACGTGAGTCAGTAAAATAGCCTTGAATAAGCTAAAGAGGTTGAAAACCAAAGAGAAGACAACCATAACATATAGAGAGAATCGAACCGGTTATGACATCGACTCCCATACTCACACGCGTGGCCGGAACGACCGGACTCCTCACTCCCCCCGTTAGTACTTGTTAGAAGTCCCAATATTGAAACTTACTAAGTTAATTCACAAGCAAGTGTTTAGGTCTAGTTAGACACACACAAGGGAGATGAGACAAAACTTACCATCACAATAATATTAACAACTGTAAACTCATTTCATGACTTAAGTCTTACAAGGCCATAAACACACAGAAAAACAAACAACACACAAGCCGGTGTAAACCGGTAGGCAACAGACTGCAAGAAAACCATACCTTGGTCCTTGCTGCGTACGAGTCCCGCCAAACGTAGCTCCCAACATGATTAATAATGTCGGTTAATTCATTTATTTAACTTCCAGTTTACTAAGCATTTTACTTGATTTTATTACATGTTTTAATGCTTAAACTTACCCTTGATTACCTTAATTATACCCCCTAGGGTTAACTACTTAAACCACTCTTTGTTTGTTTTTTTTACAAGTTTTGAGTCGACCGACCTTACCGACCGACCTTACCCAAGGTCGGTCCATACCAGTAACATTCGGGTTTGTAAATTTACACTACGACCGACCTTGCTAAGTCCGGTCCCCAAGGTCGGTCCATTCCAGAAAGTTTTCTGGCTGGGTAAACTGGGCTCGACCGACCTTGCAGGTCCGGTCCCCAAGGTCGGTCTGCTCCAGACCCTTGTTTAAAAATGCATATTTGACTCCAAACTTCACCTTACATATCCTAGTATGTTCTAACCTCATTTGGGCACTTCAACCACACCTTAAGACATCCACTAACTCCTAAAATCACTCACCAAAAACCTTCTTAACCATTACACAAATTCCTTACAAAATCTCTTACACTATAATGTTTTTCCTTAGACTTCTAAGTGGTGTTTCCTACCTATGATAACAACTATCCCAAGATGTTTCCTCATCACCAATAACATCATCTCCCAAGCATCTTTCACCATCTAAAGTTCCTTTATACTACTACTTGAAATTCCTCCACAAGTTTACACCTCCTCCTTACAAGATATTTTTTCTCCTTGTTTTTAATATTTGCACAAGTCCTAAACACACTTCCTCCATGTCTTTGGTGTATCCCAAAACACTCATTTGATCCCTAAATCCTCCAAGATAGTGCCTAATTCATTTTAACCCTCAAGAACACCTTAATTTATTTCCTTTCATCAATAGAATACCTAGTCATTCCTAGTTCATCTAACCTAGTCTAAACACCTTGAACTTCTTGAACATTAACCAAATTTTAACATGGGTTTCACTAGCACATTGTTACACCAAAACACATAGTTTTTACTTTTAAACATCCAAGAACATTTATTCACACAAGAATGTTCTCTACACAAAACTAAACCTTAAACTACACTACATTACAATATAGTGCATAATTTAAATTGCTTGGCACTTAGGCCCTTAAATAACACGGATCTTAGGCCCTTAAATAACATAAACCATAGACACTGAATTTCCACATATATATTGCCTTTGACCTGTAAATACACCCAACATCATAAATGCCCTTTAATAATCTCCTTGAGAATAGTTTTCTAGCTCATTTGTCATTGGCTCCTTAGGTGATTTTAATAAGCAATATAAGCTCATTTTTCCTAAGACATTAACTACATTGAGATAGTTCATTTACCTCTTTTCCCTCACAACTTCCACACTTGTTTTTCCTTGCTCTTGCTTGATTAAAAATCGGCAAGGCTTTTGATTAATTGTCAACCTTCTAATCAATATACAAGCAAGGCAATGAGCATTCAAGCTTCATGCTTAAGCTCATTTATAAACCCTAATTTACATATTGTCTTAAAACATTAAGATGATTGTTTTACCTTGGAAATGGAAGAGAGTTTGAATAAGTAGCAAGAGAGGACTCCACCTAGCCCTTTGAAGATTAGAATGAAGCTAAAACAAAGCAAAAGAAAACACCATGAAGAGGTAGTTTTCGGTCAAGACAAAAACGAGAGGAAATGTTGCTTTTCTTGGTTTTTCCTTACCTTGAAGCAAAGGTGATCAACAAGGCATAAAAAGATCTCAAGCTCCTTCAATGGTGGATCCCCATGGCACCAAAATGGTGGTCTTGAAGATTTGAGAAGACAAGGTTGAAGAGCTTGATGAGACTAAGAGAATGGTGGTCTTGGAATTTAATATGGCTTAAGAGCTAAGAGATAATGGCAATGGAAGTTGGAGAAGTGAATGGTGCTGTAGCAAAACCGATGGAGAATGAAGAAGATAGGTTGGAGACGGTGGGAAAACAAGAGGAAATGAAGAATGAAGTGTGAAGTTGCTTTTTGAAAGATATTTGTACTAAAGCAAATAGTGAACTTACTTATTTATTCTTTCTTCCTTATCAATCTAGCTAAGTATGATGAGTCATACTTAAAAACCAGCACCCTTAGTCAAATGGGGTGTTTTATGGTCTTTGCTGACCAATCAATTGACTTATGTTGACTAATGTCTTAAACTAGCACTATTTGGTTACTATTCACTAACCAAGGCACATAATTGTGAAATTTTTGATTTTCCATTGATTTAGACTTACTAATGTGATACTAAGTAGTACACATGTTAATTAAAGAGTAATGATGGACAATTAGCCATTCAAAACCCATTTACAAGACAATTTTTCAAAAATGTGCTTTAAGACTCCTTAATGCACATTTTGTGTTTTAACTTGTTTTCGAGCTTGTTTTTCTTTAGTAATTGGTTTAATATGTTCATCAACATGTAAATAAGGTCTTGGCAAGCTTATCAAGTCTTAACCAAGACCATCCCAAGCTTAGAGCACATTTTCGCCCATATTGACTTTAAGGTATTTAATTGTGTTTACTATGGTTTAAATTGTTCACTAATGTTTCTAAGGCACTTTTTAGCCTTATTATACCATATTTTAGTATTTAAACAACATATAAAGGTTTGGGGTATTTCAGCTACGCTATTGGTGTATTCTGTTTCTACATCACCTTCTCCATTGAAATCAGGTTGGTTTCATGGTTTGTCAATTCCAATTCAGTTCTAGATTCTGATTTTGAGAACTTCCTCCATTCTTATATACACCCTTGCAATCTGATTGTGAATCAGTACTCTCCACCGTGCCTGTTTGTTGATCTCCTCCTTTTGATCTTCGCTGCAGAATTATTGTCAGATTCAGGTAAGGGTTGTGACTGCGTTATTCATGGTTTTTGAATTTGGGAGGTTCTGTCGGTTTCTGATTGGGGTTTCATCTCTACATTTGTTAAGGAATCTCAGTGGCTGTTGGGATTGTGTTCCGGTCTGCGCTTGGGTCGGTTTTTCTGATGTAGAGTTGGGAATTCTTTCGTTGATTAATGAGGTAGGTGGCTCTCGGATTCGGCTTGTGTGTTCAGCCTTGGGGAGTTTAGTTTCTGTAATTTAGACCGTTTGATTAACTCCATGTTTGTGTTAAACCCTGTTTGATCCGCTGCTATTTCGAATGGTTAAAACCCCAAGGTTGTTTTTAGTAAATGTTGGGTTCTGGTTGCAAATTAAGGACTTGTGAAGCTTCTGTTTGTATCTAATTTCATTCTGAAAACTGTGTTTTTTCAACATGTCTGAACGTCTGTCCGAACTTTGAAGTTCGGTCAGGCCCTGTTCGCGTTTTGTTTTCTGAGTTTTTGAAACGTGTCCGAACTTCCGTCCGAGCTTTGATGTTCGGACGGTGTGCAAGGACAAATCCGGCTTACAAGTCTCGTATGGTGTCAGAACTTGTAAGTCCAGACAGAAGTTTGGACACCCTCTGTTACAAACCTCTGATTTTTCTTCGACATGTGTCCGAACGTTGATGCTCGGACACATGTTCAGACTTCACTATGTATCTGATTTCTGTAAGTGTCCGAACATCCATCCGAGCTTTGATGTTCGGACACCCCTTTGCCCCTGCTTCTATTTCCAGTTCGACTTGTGTCCGAACTTTGACGTTCGGACACATGTTCAGACACTTGTCTGATTTTGGCTTTTGAGTCTCGACTTGCGTCCGAACTTTGACGTTTGGACACAAGTTCGGACATGGCACTGTTTACGCCTTACCTTGCTCGTTTGAGCTCTGTTTTGACCTCTATTTGCGGGGTAGGATTCCCCTTCTGATTTCCAAGCTATCTATATGCTTTGTGGTGCCATTGGAGCTCATATGCTTATCTGTATTTAAGCTACTGTTTTGGAGCCTAGTTATCTCTGTATCTGAACCGTGGATGGCTGGTTTAACTATCTCGTAGAGCTCTGCGTAGGACGTCCTTCTGTTTCACGGGTTCCCTTCCCATTTTGTTCACAGGTTCCCACCTGTTCTGTTCATGAGTGATGTTTCCTCGTTTGTTCATGGAAGTTATCCGTTCTGTCTGTATACTGTGGTTAACTAGGGTCCCCTTCTGTTTCTGACTCTGTTTGCTTTGAACTCTGTTTGCTTTGAACTCTGTTTAGTCCTATTGTAATTGTAATTGGACTTCTGCTTCTGCTTTCTGATTAGGAATGTGACTTCCTCTGTCTACTTCTGATTTGTTAACATTTTATTAAATGTTTTGAGCATGCTAGTTGATGATGTTAGTCATCTACTAGGCATAGTTGGATGCACACTCCCCTACTCTTACTAACATTGCAGATTGATCAGCGAGGATCACCTGTTGAGCTTCTAGAGTTTTGCTTGTGCTATTTCAGTTCTTTTGAGACATATGTTTAGCCTTTGTAGCCTACGGGCTTGAGTAGTGTTTGAGAATTACTCTTTGACTTCTGCTTTGTATTTGGGTCTGATAATACCCTGTTATATTTGTTACGCTATAATTATTTATACAAGTATTCGTTTGGGCCTTTAATCTGATTATTTGCGTGCGATAGTTAGAGCCCTGCGTTATTAAGTAATAATACGCGGCATGTAGCATCCCTAACTCCTAGGCCAGTGTTGGGGGTGTTACATAAGGTGGGGGCGAGATATGAGAATAAAGAATGAAGTTTGGTATAAAGTTGAGAATTACATAATGTACATTAAGCATACGGTCTTAATGTTAGTGTATAAAATTATTACTATAATTTAAGGACCTATATAATTCATATAAATAAATATGAATATTTGGAATATTGAGGAATTATACTAAGGTTTGGGAATCATATAAATTAAGTATAATGGTTGGTATAGAATTGAGAGTATATAATGTCACATTAAGTGAAGGAACTTAATGTAAATGTTTAAGGATCACTTGAAGGGAAATATTGTTAAAGTTGAAAGAACTTTATAATTCAAGGATTTAATGTGGAGTCGAGATTAAATTAGAAGATGTCACACTAAGGTGTTGGAAATAAACTATGGAAGGGTATGATTAGTAAATAATCTTGTCACTAATATAATGTTGGAAGTTATATATATAAACCGTTACATAAATGGTAGAGATTGGATTAATTACTAGGCTATCAAACCTAGAATAAACTTAAGGTCATTAAAGATATATAACAAAGTTGACCTTGACCACGTTGACCAAACCAATATATTGACTACATTGACCAAGTCAACTAAGTTGACCACATGGGTCATGTTGACTAACTCATTAAATTAGATGAGAATTTAAAGGCCTAAGACCATTAACACTTAAGGTCAATTACATTAATACCATAAAGAAAAATCTATATGAGTGAGTATATATATAAATATATACCTATTTAAGGAGATAAATAAAGTAAATAAATTAATCCTAAAGTTGTAGAATCATACAACATGGTTAGCTACTAACAAACATCAGAGGATTAATTAGCTAACTCCAAATCTGAACACTTAAAGTGATAACCCGATTAATGAAAATAATTAATCATTGGGGTTAACAGGAAGGATTAGTAATTACAAGAGATACCAAAATGGTCTGATGGTTTATAGAGTATTAATACTTAACTTCCTACTTCAGAGCTAAAGGATTAGAGGTGGGGCGTGGGATTCCACGCTTGCCTCTCTCGTCGGTGTACGGTATGTTATTGTGTGATCTGATTGTTCCCGAGGATCCTTGGGTTCGGATATGTGTGAGTTAATTGATAATGTGATATGTGTAATTGTATGTCTATTATACTTGTGTACTTTATTTGCCTTAATATCTTGCGTGATTAACTGTTCGCGATCATTATTCTAACCGAGGCAAATACCGAATATAACTTGAGTTCAGTTATGAGACACGACAAGGACATTATCACCTATGGTAGGATAATGATACAATTTATATAATCCCGAGATAACCTAAGAGGACATCTTAGGTAGAGTAACAGTAATATCGTTCTTCAATCCGAGTATATTCGAACATGAGAATATCCTAGATAAATTCTAGGTATACACTGAGACCTTAAAGGCATTTGCACACTTGAGAAATAACTCACTATGATACCTAAGGGTTGATCTTGGGTAAGGAGTTTAAGAGAACTTAATGATATGGTGAAATGAATACGGTGAGGATGGATCACCTATATCCATACTATATGCCTTTCTGGATATTCCTTAATGTCTTGGCTATTCACGAAAATATTGTGTGGATGGATCACCTATATCTATACTATTAATCTATAAATACGGTGTGCATGGATCACCTATATCCATACTATTTTTAAATCTATAAACATGGTGTGGATGGATTACCTATATTCATATTAGGCTTGAGATCTATAAAATCTAAGTTGACGAAATCCAGGATCTAGGATTGTCTAGTTGTAACACCCCGTCTTAAGCCAATCGTGGTTATCACAAACTTAACAACACCAATATGACATCGCAGCTGAAACTAATATGCACCAGGACCTTGCTACGGTCTGAATAACAGAAATAACCGAACCTTAATACTTACAACCGCCTAACCATTACTGGAAAAAATGTTATTAATGATGGTTATTTTGCCTATATACCACGGTTCCAAACCGTGGTTAATACTCGTGTCGTATATTCGAAAATGACTATAAACCACGGTTTAAAACCGTCGTTTAAAATCGAGGTTATAAACCACGGTTTGTGTTGACCGTCGTTTAAGACCCCTTTCTCCTGTGAGATCATTGACTTTATACCACGGTTAAAAGCCCGAACCGTGGTATAAAGTGAGTATTAATGATGGTTATTGTGTAAAACCGTGGTATATAATTTATAAAATCAACAAATAAACCACGGTTATTCATAAAACCGTGGTTTATAGTCTTTTTTTTCTAAAATCGCCGGCGATTTAGCGCCGCCTTCAATCGCCGTGTTCGTCGGCAAGCATGTGTTCCTTGTTCAAGGCGCAGAGCATGAAGAAGAGCCGCAGAGAATTTTTTCGACGACGAGCATGTGTTCCTTCTTCAAGGCGCGTCGTGGTGGAAAGGTATGGATACGTATATTTGCAGACAAACCAGTTACAGTAAGATCTGCGGAAACACGTATGGGTTCGGGTAAAGGAAATCCCGAATATTGGGTAGCTGTTGTCAAACCAGGTCGAATACTTTATGAAATAAGCGAGTGAGTAGCAGAAAAAGTCGCCAGAAAGGCTATCTCAATAGCGGCATCTAAAATGCCTATACGAACTCAATTTATTATTTCAGGATAGAAATGTAGAAACAAAAAAAATTTCTTAAAAAACCGCCAAATTTTTGTTTTGGACAAACAATATTTCTTTTTTTTTTCACCCTTGAAAAATGCAAAACTGATATGATTCAACCTCAGACCCATTTGAATGTAGCAGATAACAGCGGGGCTCGAGAATTGATGTGTATTCGAATCATAGGGGCTAGCAATCGCCGCTATGCGAATATTGGTGACATTGTTGTTGCTGTGATAAAAGAAGCAATACCAAATAATAATATGACCTTAGAAAGATCAGAAGTGATCAGAGCTGTAATTGTACGTACCCGCAAAGAACTTAAACGCGACAACGGCATGATAATACAATATGATGACAATGCTGCAGTTATTATTGATCAAAAAAGAAATCCAATAGGAACTCGAATTTTTGGTGCAATCGCCGAAGAGTTGAGAGACTTAAACTTTACTAAAATAGTTTCATTAGCTCCCGACGTATTATAAATCATGAAATGAAAATAGTCGAATATTGGAATAAAATACCTTTTTTTTTCGTAGATTGTGTATCACGTATATGCCTTTCCTTTTGAATTTCATAAATTCAAAAAATCAAAGAATCAAATAATAAACTAACAAAGCATGTTGATTATATTCAAATTTGGAGGCACTGCTAAATTTAGTTCATCATGAGTAGGGACACCGTTGCTGATATAATAACCTCTATACGAAATGCTGACACGAATCGAAAGGGAACAGTTCGAATAATATCTACCAAAATAACGGAAACCCTTGTTACAATACTTTTACGAGAAGGTTTTATCGAAAACGCAAGGAAGCATCAGGAAGGAAACAAATATTTTTTGGTTTTAACTCTACGACATAGAAGGAATAGGAAAAGCTCATATTGTAACACCCCAACCACCACCGTACACTTAACATCAATCTGCAGCGGAAATCTCAACTCATCACATTACTTAATTCAATGGTGTTACACGCCGTTAACCACCCACGTGGCTAACAAGGCTAATACATATACATTTGTATCGGTCTGATGGACTAGATTCCCGAGCAACTACACAATACAATCCTCATTCCATTTTCAACATTTATAATATACATACATTCCCACTGTACCGAGTATTTACAAACTAATGCCGATAACAATTTCGGTCTTACTACGCTTACAATGCTTACGCCATTTAAATGGCTACCCATGTATAAACATCTACCCCGTCCTACTCTCGAACGGCTTCCAGCTCCTTGTACCTGAAATAGAAAAGGAGAGAAAGGGTGGCCCCCAAGGGGCTCAGCACCTTTGCTGGTATGGTAATCCCGCAGCCCACATGCTACCGGGCCACGCACAACTAATTGTCGTCTTAGCATGCAGTTGATTATATTTAAATCATGCATACAAGCCATAAACATACAACACATAACATTTCGCCTCAATGGGCTCAACCTATAACCAAAACATCCACACTTAACCAACCATCCAATGATTCCTTAAACCCTAGAGTGGCTCTCCTCTAAAACGGAGCTACTTCCTTAACGAACGACATGTACCCATTAATCGGGTTATCCTTAAATGCCTCTTGTCGCAAACTGGGATTCATTTCCATGATCCACACACTCCATATCATACAACATATCTCATTTCTCACATAATAAAACATAACAACACCTTTCTTGTTTCAACGTACATATGATGACATCGCATTCATTTAAAACATCCAATATATATATTTATACCATAGCATAGCAAGGGAATTTGCATAGCACCATAACATTACATAACACCATAAAATCGGTTCTCACAAGGAACCCTCCACCATAGTTAGTATACCATGTGAGCCTAGGGATTTTTGCCAATCCCATGTTAAGCTCGTTACCAACCTCGTTACCGTCCGGTTATATAGAACGGTTAACTTATACCCAAGGTGTGTCGGATATAGTAATCCCAAGCACACCGAAATAACATACGTATGCCCCTGTGGCCCGACGTGAGTCAGTAACTAGCTTTGGATAAGCTAAGGGAAGGTAGAAACCAAATTGGAATACCACCTATACATACACCAAGAGAGCCGAACCGGATATGATATCGACTCCCGTCCATCACACGCGTGGCCGGAACAACCGGACTCCTCACCCCCATTAGTACATATACACTTATAAATAAGTAGTTAGAGATCCATTATGGAGCCTACCACATCCACACACCATACGGTATCATAACCGAGTTAAGCACACAAGGGAGGTTCACACACTTGCATACAACAACAATATCCAACTAACTCACACATAGCCGTGGTTAGCACGTTCCCAAGGTTTGGGTCGTTAACCCCGAATACCGATCACTCATGTGTTCCTAGATTTGGTTAGCTAAGGTTTAACACATATTTGAGGTTAATGGTATCGGAGGCCAAATTCGCCACATAAATGAATTACTATAAACTCATTACATGTTTTATCTTACAAGGTGGCAAACACTCAAGAAAACATATTGGCATACAAGCCGGTGTAATCCGGTAGGACACAGGTTGCAAGAAAACCATACCTGTCACCGGAGTCCACTTTACCACGTCCACTTATGTTCCTCGAGCAATTCTCGAACAACTGATAACATTACATGTATTTTTATTAACATCGGGGTAGCATGTTTATTTAATGTCTAATGCTTAACTTTCCCCGTTAACTTAGTTACATAACTTTACATTTTAACTTGTTTAACTTTCACATTTTGATACAACTTTTCACCCACTTAATTGTCATTAAAACTCACCTAACATGTCCTTAACAACCTCATAACATCATTAACCATCAATCCCCATCATTAGACATCATTTTCCAACCTTAAACAACATTTTTAGAGTGGTCCGGGACTTGGTCCTTACCTTAAGTCCCGGACCAACACATTAGAAAACTCTCGGGCGATTTTAATAGGGTGGTCCGGGACCTTGTACTCACCCCAAGTCCCGGACCACAACATGGAATAACCCTCGGCCTATTTTACACCCCTGGTCCGGACCTTTAACCATAACCTAGGTCCCGGACCAAACCTACAGAATTGATAAAATGTCATTTTCCAAATGTTGTTACCTTAGTTCTCCACCTCCATTAATTGTATAACTTTACCAAATGTTCCTAGGTATATTCTAATGCCAAAATATCCCTTTGATTCACCTTATAACATCAACCAACTTGTTACCCAATTTTCTTACCAAATCTCTTAGCACTTGTAACATTTTCTATTTGGTTTCCTAAGTGGTGTTTCACCTATAAATGGCTACTACACTAAAATGCCTCCTCACCTTCATAACATCATCTCCCAAGCATCCTCTTGCTAACCAATCCTCTTTTCACAACTTCTTGAATTCCTTTCTCAAAACCTTACCTAAACATCATTCCCACCTTGCACATTATCATAACCTAAACCTTAAACAAACTCCTCCAAGACTTAAATACATCCTCAAAACACACATTGAATTCTTAGAACTTCCAAGATAACACCCAAGTCCTTGCATCACTCTAAATCACCTTAATATTTGTTTTCTTCTCAAGTAAGCATTTATTCACCTTTAACACTTCCTAGTTCACCCAAGTTCATTTAAGCACTTAAACTCCTTATACATTTTCCCAAATTTGGCCATAGCTTCCCTTGTATTTACTCACATCCAAACACTTAGGTTTTTACCTTATTTCATTCGAGAACACCTAAAATCCATCAAACACATTTTTATACACAAGACTTCACACATTTAGCACTACATCACGATATAGTGCATAACTTAAATTGCTTGGCACTTAGGCCCTTAAACAACATGGCTCTTAGGCCCTTAAATTGCATAAACCATAAACACTGAATTTCCCACATAAATAATGCCTTTGACCTGCAAATACATACACCAATACATATGTTCTTTTACTAATCTCCTTGAGAACACTTTACTAGGTCATTCACCATTTGCTCTTTAGGTAGTTTTAACAAGCATTATAAGCTTATTTCTCCTAAGGCATTAAACCACATTGAGATAGCTTGTTTACCTCTTTTCCTCCCAAATTTCTTTCTTGTTTCCTTACAAAACCGGTAAGGCATTTGGTTCCTTGCCAACAACTAAACAATATACCAACATTGAAATGAGTATATAAGCTTTAAGCTTTATCTCATTGTAAACCCTAGTTACATATATTGTTTTAACACATCAAGGTAATTGTTTTACCTTTGAATGGAAAGAGAGCTTGAATGAGTATCAAGAGAGGACTCCTCCTAGCCCATGGAAGATTTAAATGAAGCTAAAACAAGACAAGAGAAGACACCATTACAAGGTGCATTTTCGGTCAACACCAAAAATGAAGGAAATGGAGTTTTCTTTGGTTTTTCCTTACCTTGAAGCAAAGGTGATCAACAAGGCATAAAAATATTAGCTCAAGCTCCTTCCATGGAAGTTCTCCTTGGCACCGAATTGGTGATTTTGATGATTTGAAAAGATAGGAATGAAGAGCTTGCTCCAACTAAGAGAACGGTAGTCTCGGAATTAAATTCGGAGCATGGAGTCATAAGTTACAAGTGAAGAAGGGTGAAGAATGACATGGTGCTGTTGGAAACCGATGGAGAGAGGAGGAAGAAGGTAGCCACCGTGGGAAATGAAGAAAGGAATGAGAGAATGAGGAAATGAGTTTGCTTTGTTAGTTTTAGATATTTAAGTAAAGTAAATAGTGTTTTACTTTATCAATTTCTATCTTATCAATTTAACAAAGGGATGACTCATTCCCTTATGAGGAAACCGGCCCCAAATAGTAGCAAGGGGGTATTTTAGACTTTATTAGTCAATTGTCTCACTTATAACATTATATGTTACAAACTAGTTATAAAAATCACTATTCACCAAAAACAAGGCACATGGAAGTGAAAATTTTGATTTCCCATTATATAGCCACCCAAATGTGATACTATATAGTACACATGTTAATTAAAGAGTAATGATGGACATTTATCCATTCAAAACTCATTTACAAGACAATTTTTCAAAAACGTGCTTTAAGACTCCTTAAAGCACATTTTGCGTTTTAACTTGTTTTCAAGCTTGGTTTTCTTTAGTAATTGATTTAATATGTTCATTAACATATAAATAAGGCATAGGTATGACCATTAGGTCTTATACACCTTTATCCCAAGCTTAGAGCACATTTTGGCCCATATTGACCTTAAGGTATTTATTTGTGCTTTGTTTGGTTTCATTGTCTACCAAAGTTTCCTAAGGACTTAATTAGCCTTATAAAGTCATAATTAAACATTATCAAGTCTTGGTAGGCTCTTTGGGTCCTAACCAAGTTCACTCCAAGCTTAGAGCATGTTTTTGCTCAAACCGTGTCTTAGTGTTTTATTGTGTTTTACCATGGTTTAAATGATTCATTTATGTTTCTAAGGCACTTTTTAGCCTTTAAATACCATAGTTTTACATTTACACAACATACTAAGGTTTGGGGTATTTCAATCTACCCCCCTTAAAAGAGCTTCGTCCTCGAAGTTCACCTTTCCTCGCATCATTGGATTAGAATACGGGAATTACTTATAGCCATAAAAATTCCATTACCAACCACCCTTTACATCCAACCTCGGACTTAATGGTCCGGGCAACAAATCCACATTATACATAAAATATCATACTCACATGGTAACCTCGGACTTAACGGTCCGGGTACCTTCACCACACTTGCACCTATACAATATCCCTCAGACTCTTAGGTCTGGGTGACATAACCACATTTAGACACATAGGTCTATGTAACACAACCCATTTAGACTCATAGGTCTTGATAGCATACACTGTAGGAGATCAAAGTCAACATAACCTTTATCACGCATACCAAACAACATGTCATAGCATGTATATCAAACAGAAATACCTTTTCCATCTCTCCATGGGCTCAAGTCCCATGTTGAGTACATATACACTGTGATCCCGCAGAACCCGGTCGCGATGGACACCTTCTGGTCCCCGTTCCTTTGGGAGATCAAACATTCACTTAATTTTTAACATATATACTTCTCATGTCACCGGTCCGAAGACAAAGGCTCATACGTCCTCAGCTCGTGAGCAAGTACTACAAAAATATTCTTTACTAGGTTAAGTATAAGAAGGTCTTTTATTCAAAATATTAATCGATTGTTTGAAAACACCAATTGAAAATCCTTTTGAAAACACCACACAACTCCAAGTCCGATTTATGCTCTTTGTATCTTTCTTAATATAGTTATTTATGACCACTTACAGGGAGCTTCAAGAGTCATCCAACCCTGATGTGATCAGCATCAGTGTTGAACTATCTTTCCACCCCAATTTGTGTTCGGCTTCCCTTGATCTCATGATAATCAAGTTTCACCTCCCACTTCTTTTTCAACCAACAACTAATTCAAGCGTATCCCATTTTCTATCTTTAAATCCTTCTAGTCATAATCATTACATCTCCAAGGGATAGAACTCCGTCTATCAATCATCACCCAAATCCAACTTAATTCAAGTTACCTAGGGAATTTAATTCTCACTAGGTTCTATGTCGGTCTCATAACCCTTCATAAATCACAACATTGTATATATATACATATATTTTTTATCGAAATACAATACATGGTTTACATTTATGCACCATCGGGGTTTTAGTTCCCCGGGAGTTTCTTTACTCCCTTCCACTTGTACTCTCACACACCACTGTTAACAAAATAAACACACTTCCCACAATGGTATTCGCATCTTCTGTGCGCAATTACCACAATTTAACCACAAATAAATGCGTATGTTTATATAACACACGCGCCAACCATCATAACAATTTATTTTTGTGCAATGCACAACATAGTTCACGTACACTTGTACGGTAAAACACACTAAGCGGCTTTACGCTCTACCCCCCTTAAAAGGGATTACGCCCACGTAATCAATCACTGAGCACTAGCTTAAAACGTTCTGCCGTCGTGAAGTGTTTTAACTTCCACGCGGTATATTACACAATGGATTCTGATTAGAGGATCTTAACCATATTGGCGGTTTAGTCCCTAAACCAAGAATTCGCATTGGAGTTGTAACTCTTAACCGGTTTCGGTCCTGGCCTGTAAGGCTTCTAGGCATTGATGACTAGCCATCCATTCATATTCACAATGTATATTCAGTATCTAGTGCATGGGCTCTCTGGCCTCTGTTGCGCAACTCTGATAGTTGTAGAGCTAGTTTGCCCCCATTCGTTACTGTTAATGTATTGTACATCTCCAATGTATTACCCTTATCTATGTAACAATGGTTTCTCAACCGGCGCATGGTATCTCTTACCCTGAGCGAATTCGGTGAGTTCCAAAACTTTCCATCCACTTCTCCAATAGCTTACAGCGTAAACTACTATGTAATTCACAATGATTGACTTGCTTCTACCGACTTACTGTCGGTTGAGATTGGGCTACTACCTAGTGTGTAGTGCTCTCTCAGCTATTTACAACATTTGGGGTATATTCCATACCGATATTTGGCAGTTAGTGCTACCGTAGTCACTTGCTGTTAATCATGTCTCCACATTTCGTTTTGTACAAGTACTCTTCTATTGGTGCGGCCTTGCATTTCCTATGCATCGGCCACTATAACATTATTCCTCCACAATTACCATGCTTCTGATCCTAGCTATCCCACTTGATATCATACTACTGGCCAAGTGCAATACCAAAACACTCAGTCATACAGAGTGCAGAGGCGTAAACTCTGACAGTAAATCTCTCATTGCGATTGCGATAGGATTTACACTGTGTTTTACTGAAATTCTTACCACATGATACTTGTCACCGCTTACTGATCGGTTCGTTTGCTATCGCTTACTGTTGTGCCTCCACTGGTTTACTCATAACTCTGCTCATTCCCCATTTTATCATTTAACAATTTCAGGCAACAGTCGCTTATTGCGCACCGTATCCTTACTTAATATGCAACATCAACTTATACTGCATCCGCTATTATATTAGCTTCCAGCCCGCCATTACACTGGGTTTATCTGGCCACTTATTTGGCTGATTTTTGAATATACTACTATTTTTCCCTTGAGCGTTGTTCGCAACACATCTAGCTTCACACACCTATGGTGATTGCTATCAACTTATCACACTTCCTGTCTACACAACTGGTACACACATTTCCTTTCGTATTAGTCTCATTCAAATCACTCCTGGGTAACAATAATATGGTTAATCCCTGGCATATCTCTTGAACTTGGTTCACCTAACTACCGCTCCTGCGGTTTCACAATATCGAGAGGTATCCCCACTCTTAATGCAGTGGTTCGTTCTCCGCTCTATTTCCTTGTACCACATAAACTTCTACAATTAACTCAAATTTACATAACATATCTTGTTTGTGCTTATAAGCCTTGCTGCCTTGAGCTCCGCTCATTGTAGGCTGTCCACACACATGTACTTCTCTATACCATGTTACCTGGTTAGAGGTTGTATTGGCATCCATGACAAGGTTGTTGCATCATATTTCCTTTCATGGGATGTCCCTTAGGATTGCCAGTCCGTCTCCTGACAACTTATGTCTAAACTGGGTGCTAATTTCAACCCTTGTGTTTCAATTATATTGCTTCATCCAACAACGTTTAATCCAAATACCCCTCAAGGATTGCTCCTGGGTGTTACTAACATATGCCATTACATCTGGCTTGCACTCATGGGTACATTCCGTTAGCCACGCCTTTTTGCGTTCTTCACTGGTTATTATCTTCTTCTGTAAAGGTCAACATTTCCAGATAGTGTAGGTACTGATTCTGGGAGTTTCATCCCGTTCATTGCACATTAATGTGTCCATATTAGGCATCTGTCTTGCCCTGCTTTCCAGCTCTATCATGTTTATCCTTGAGGATCCTTAAGACATATGCTATGTCCTTACTTAACAGTTTGTGCACTTCGCATTTCCTAACTCTTAAACATTCCCTTGAAAGGAATTCACTAATTCCTTTAGTCTCGTTGACTTAACTGAGTTCCTTTACTTAAACCATTCATGGTAATCCTTAGCTCTTGTTTGATTTATACTGCTGACCGTAGTACGGAGTCGACTACTTCCCGTGTTTCGGACTCTACTCGTATACATATATGGGGTATCATACTGATACATTGCTACTTACCCAACTAACCTATAAGTAGGTCTGTCAGGCCCACAAGCTCCTATCGGAGTGCGGTCGTCCCACAATTCAGTTGGTACACTTGTAGTGTCCGTCACACGCCTAGGTGAAGTACTCTGCTGTCAACTCCCTTATATTGTCCCGTGACAATATTCATTCCTTGCTTCCCGAACTTAATCGAGGGAAGGTTTATCCACTGTTGTATCCTTGTCAATTGCCCCTGGTTTCACTGGTTTGGTTTAAAAGAAGGTTGGAAAGAAGTGTTGGTTTGAAAGAAAATCTGGTTTTGAAAGAAAGGGTTTGAATAAATTTAGGTTTGAAAGAAAATTTCCATGGTTTCACAACATCTTCTTACCTTAGCCAAGTCTAGCTTCTTGCTGGCTGGTGTACTTACAATTACAGAGGTCAGGCTAGCAGGCCCTTCCACTGTTATGACGATCACGTTTAACCTTATGGTACTTTACCAAGTACTTATAGTGGTTATAAATTTCCCGAACAGCCCTGTTATAGCAGCACTTGCTATGGCAAGTGCGCCATGCTAACTGGCTATCGGTTTAACACATACCGGTTGTGGTATTGTTTTTACCCATACTGTCATCAGTGGCCTTATTGGCCCTCACTGATCTTACTGTCTTGATAATAACTATTGGGTAACTTCTCACTGTATTCACGTTATAGTTAGCAACTGGGTGTCTCCCATTCTTGGAGTCCCCTTTTTACTTAGCATTATTTTCTCTTTGTAGCCCGTTCCACGCATCGTCGTGGTTACTGAGACTTGTCTCTTGTTTGGGCACTACGTCATGGTTCCTTTGTCGGTTGATATACCGTTGGTGTATTATTTATCAACTGTGGTCCCGTAGACACTCGTCTCGGGTTTTATTGATCAATTTCTTGCCCGTTGCACGGTCGGTGCGTTGCAAGCTGGTTGTTCTCGACTGCTCGGCATGTCGACCCAGGTTGCCGGAAATTCTATTCTTCCATGCACAAGATTCTTCGTTCCTTGCTATTAAATGCGGTTAACATTGTTCAGATGGAAACCGTCTCCGGGATTCCCACTTTTCGGGATCTACCGTATGACAGGTTCTCCCGTACTCTGAAGGTATTTAATAACAGCCAGATCGGGTATTCCCGAGTAAGAGTGGACTTCCATCTCTCTGGCGTTGTTTCCCAAGTTATAAAAGGGATTGTGGAGGGCGGGAAGGATATAATAGGTTTCCAGTATTCACTGGTAGTTCCTTACTAGCGTACCTCTCACGCTATCACTCAACCCTTAACCCCAAGTACTTAAATCCTAACTCGGTATTCCCTAAGCTCGGTAATTCAGTCATCAGAGCGATACTTCGCTCTGATACCACTTTTTGTAACACCCCAACCACCACCGTACACTTAACATCAATCTGCAGCGGAAATCTCAACTCATCACATTACTTAATTCAATGGTGTTACACGCCGTTAACCACCCACATGGCTAACAAGGCTAATACATATACATTTGTATCGGTCTGATGGACTAGATTCCCGAGCAACTACACAATACAATCCTCATTCCATTTTCAACATTTATAATATACATACATTCCCACTGTACCGAGTATTTACAAACTAATGCCGATAACAATTTCGGTCTTACTACGCTTATAATGCTTACGCCATTTAAATGGCTACCCATGTATAAACATCTCCCGTCCTACTCTCGAACGGCTTCCAGCTCCTTGTACCTGAAATAGAAAAGGAGAGAAAGGGTGGCCCCCAAGGGGCTCAGCACCTTTGCTGGTATGGTAATCCCGCAGCCCACATGCTACCGGGCCACGCACAACTAATTGTCGTCTTAGCATGCAGTTGATTATATTTAAATCATGCATACAAGCCATAAACATACAAACACATAACATTTCGCCTCAATGGGCTCAACCTATAACCAAAACATCCACACTTAACCAACCATCCAATGATTCCTTAAACCCTAGAGTGGCTCTCCTTTAAAACGGAGCTACTTCCTTAACGAACGACATGTACCCATTAATCGGGTTATCCTTAAATGCCTCTTGTCGCAAACTGGGATTCATTTCCTTGATCCACACACTCCATATCATACAACATATCTCATTTCTCACATAATAAAACATAACAACACCTTTCTTGTTTCAACGTACATATGATGACATCGCATTCATTTAAAACATCCAATATATATATTTATACCATAGCATAGCAAGGGAATTTGCATAGCACCATAACATTACATAACACCATAAAATCGGTTCTCACAAGGAACCCTCCACCATAGTTAGTATACCATGTGAGCCTAGGGATTTTTGCCAATCCCATGTTAAGCTCGTTACCAACCTCGTTACCGTCCGGTTATATAGAACGGTTAACTTATACCCAAGGTGTGTCGGATATAGTAATCCCAAGCACACCGAAATAACATACGTATGCCCCTGTGGCCCGACGTGAGTCAGTAACTAGCTTTGGATAAGCTAAGGGAAGGTAGAAACCAAATTGGAATACCACCTATACATACACCAAGAGAGCCGAACCGGATATGATATCGACTCCCGTCCATCACACGCGTGGCCGGAACAACCGGACTCCTCACCCCCCATTAGTACATATACACTTATAAATACGTAGTTAGAGATCCATTATGGAGCCTACCACATCCACACACCTACGGTATCATAACCGAGTTAAGCACACAAGGGAGGTTCACACACTTGCATACAACAACAATATCCAACTAACTCACACATAGTCGTGGTTAGCACGTTCCCAAGGTTTGGGTCGTTAACCCCGAATACCGATCACTCATGTGTTCCTAGATTTGGTTAGCTAAGGTTTAACACATATTTGAGGTTAATGGTATCGGAGGCCAAATTCGCCACATAAATGAATTACTATAAACTCATTACATGTTTTATCTTACAAGGTGGCAAACACTCAAGAAAACATATTGGCATACAAGCCGGTGTAATCCGGTAGGACACAGGTTGCAAAAAACCATACCTGTCACCGGAGTCCACTTTACCACGTCCACTTATGTTCCTCGAGCAATTCTCGAACAACTGATAACATTACATGTATTTTTATTAACATCGGGGTAGCATGTTTATTTAATGTCTAATGCTTAACTTTCCCCGTTAACTTAGTTACATAACTTTACATTTTAACTTGTTTAACTTTCACATTTTGATACAACTTTTCACCCACTTAATTGTCATTAAAACTCACCTAACATGTCCTTAACAACCTCATAACATCATTAACCATCAATCCCCATCATTAGACATCATTTTCCAACCTTAAACAACATTTTTAGAGTGGTCCGGGACTTGGTCCTTACCTTAAGTCCCGGACCAACACATTAGAAAACTCTCGGGCGATTTTAATAGGGTGGTCCGGGACCTTGTACTCACCCCAAGTCCCGGACCACAACATGGAATAACCCTCGGCCTATTTTACACCCCTGGTCCGGACCTTTAACCATAACCTAGGTCCCGGACCAAACCTACATAATTGATAAAATGTCATTTTCCAAATGTTGTTACCTTAGTTCTCCACCTCCATTAATTGTATAACTTTACCAAATGTTCCTAGGTATATTCTAATGCCAAAATATCCCTTTGATTCACCTTATAACATCAACCAACTTGTTACCCAATTTTCTTACCAAATCTCTTAGCACTTGTAACATTTTCAATTTGGTTTCCTAAGTGGTGTTTCACCTATAAATGGCTACTACACTAAAATGCCTCCTCACCTTCATAACATCATCTCCCAAGCATCTCCTCTTGCTAACCAAATCCTTTTCACAACTTCTTGAATTCCTTTCTCAAAACCTTACCTAAACATCATTCCCACCTTGCACATTATCATAACCTAAACCTTAAACAAACTCCTCCAAGACTTAAATACATCCTCAAAACACACATTGAATTCTTAGAACTTCCAAGATAACACCCAAGTCCTTGCATCACTCTAAATCACCTTAATATTTGTTTTCTTCTCAAGTAAGCATTTATTCACCTTTAACACTTCCTAGTTCACCCAAGTTCATTTAAGCACTTAAACTCCTTATACATTTTCCCAAATTTGGCCATAGCTTCCCTTGTATTTACTCACATCCAAACACTTAGGTTTTTACCTTATTTCATTCGAGAACACCTAAAATCCATCAAACACATTTTTATACACAAGACTTCACACATTTAGCACTACATCACGATATAGTGCATAACTTAAATTGCTTGGCACTTAGGCCCTTAAACAACATGGCTCTTAGGCCCTTAAATTGCATAAACCATAAACACTGAATTTCCCACATAAATAATGCCTTTGACCTGCAAATACATACACCAATACATATGTTCTTTTACTAATCTCCTTGAGAACACTTTACTAGGTCATTCACCATTTGCTCTTTAGGTAGTTTTAACAAGCATTATAAGCTTATTTCTCCTAAGGCATTAAACCACATTGAGATAGCTTGTTTACCTCTTTTCCTCCCAAATTTCTTTCTTGTTTCCTTACAAAACCGGTAAGGCATTTGGTTCCTTGCCAACAACTAAACAATATACCAACATTGAAATGAGTATATAAGCTTTAAGCTTTATCTCATTGTAAACCCTAGTTACATATATTGTTTTAACACATCAAGGTAATTGTTTTACCTTTGAATGGAAAGAGAGCTTGAATGAGTATCAAGAGAGGACTCCTCCTAGCCCTTGGAAGATTTAAATGAAGCTAAAACAAGACAAGAGAAGACACCATTACAAGGTGCATTTTCGGTCAACACCAAAAATGAAGGAAATGGAGTTTTCTTTGGTTTTTCCTTACCTTGAAGCAAAGGTGATCAACAAGGCATAAAAATATTAGCTCAAGCTCCTTCCATGGAAGTTCTCCTTGGCACCGAATTGGTGATTTTGATGATTTGAAAAGATAGGAATGAAGAGCTTGCTCCAACTAAGAGAACGGTAGTCTCGGAATTAAATTCGGAGCATGGAGTCATAAGTTACAAGTGAAGAAGGGTGAAGAATGACATGGTGCTGTTGGAAACCGATGGAGAGAGGAGGAAGAAGGTAGCCACCGTGGGAAATGAAGAAAGGAATGAGAGAATGAGGAAATGAGTTTGCTTTGTTAGTTTTAGATATTTAAGTAAAGTAAATAGTGTTTTACTTTATCAATTTCTATCTTATCAATTTAACAAAGGGATGACTCATTCCCTTATGAGGAAACCGGCCCCAAATAGTAGCAAGGGGGTATTTTAGACTTTATTAGTCAATTGTCTCACTTATAACATTATATGTTACAAACTAGTTATAAAAATCACTATTCACCAAAAACAAGGCACATGGAAGTGAAATTTTTGATTTCCCATTGATATAGCCACCCAAATGTGATACTATATAGTACACATGTTAATTAAAGAGTAATGATGGACATTTATCCATTCAAAACTCATTTACAAGACAATTTTTCAAAAACGTGCTTTAAGACTCCTTAAAGCACATTTTGCGTTTTAACTTGTTTTCAAGCTTGGTTTTCTTTAGTAATTGATTTAATATGTTCATTAACATATAAATAAGGCATAGGTATGACCATTAGGTCTTATACACCTTTATCCCAAGCTTAGAGCACATTTTGGCCCATATTGACCTTAAGGTATTTATTTGTGCTTTGTTTGGTTTCATTGTCTACCAAAGTTTCCTAAGGACTTAATTAGCCTTATAAAGTCATAATTAAACATTATCAAGTCTTGGTAGGCTCTTTGGGTCCTAACCAAGTTCACTCCAAGCTTAGAGCATGTTTTTGCTCAAATCGTGTCTTAGTGTTTTATTGTGTTTTACCATGGTTTAAATGATTCATTTATGTTTCTAAGGCACTTTTTAGCCTTTAAATACCATAGTTTAACATTTACACAACATACTAAGGTTTGGGGTATTTCACATATAGAAAAATGTTAAATTTAAAGCAAGTAAGTCGCCCCGGCCTACGAATATATTCCACCTATCAAGGACTTCCGAGAGTTTTAGGTGGAATGGGAATTGCAATCCTTTCTACTTCTCAAGGTATAATAACAGACCGAGAAGCTCGACTAAAAGGAATTGGAGGAGAAATTCTATGTTATATATGGTAATCCCTCGAATATCAAAATTCGATCCAAAACTTCCCATTTTGGAAAAAAAGCGAAAGGACAACTTGTCTAATATCGTCCCTCTTCCAGTAGTTAAGATTTTCAGGAGGTTAAAATGCCAGAAAAAGAAGAAAAAACCATTCGGGAGGGTTTAATTACTGAATCACTCTCTAATGGTATGTTCCGGGTTCATTTAGATAATAAAGATATGATTCTAGGTTATATTTCGGGAAAGATGCGACGTAGTTTTATACGAATCCTACCGGGAGATAGAGTCAAAATTGAAGTAAACCGCTATGATTCAACCAAAGGACGTATAATTTATAGATTTAGTAACAAGGATTCAACCGATTAGATGGTGTTTCAACTTCGACATTCCGGTAAATACCAAGAAACGTATTTTCTTCCAAGAAATAGATTCCGAATTAAAGTAAGGAATGACAAATATGAAAATAAAGGCCTCTGTTCGTAAAATTTGCGAAAAATGTCGACTGATCCGTAGGCGGGGACGAATTCGAGTAATTTGTTCCAAGCCAAAACATAAACAACGACAAGGCTAATAATTCTACTAAAAAGCACTTTCTAACGGACTCGATGTACAAATGTAAAAATAAAGAAAAATGAAAGGATTTGTTTTGACATGAAATGGATATCTCCATATATTTCTGACTCATATTTATGAGAGGATAAAATATGGTAAAACACATAGCAAAAATTGGTTCACGCAGGAATAAGCGTTTTAATTCGCGTAAGAGTGCACGTAAAATACCAAGAGGAGTTATTTATGTTCAAGCCAGTTTTAACAATACCATTGTCACTGTTACAGATGTAAGAGGTCGGGTGGTTTCTTGGGCCTCCGCTGGTACTTGTGGGTTCAAAGGTGCAAAAAGAGGGGCACCATTTGCTGCGCAAACCATAGCAGGAAATGCTATTCATAACGTAGGTATGCAACGAGCAGAAGTGATGATCAAGGGTCCCGGTACCGGGGCTTTGCAATATTTGATTGATCACAATTCTGTATATTCCATTTACTATAAAAGTTCCCAGGGAATTCATTAGAGGAATATTTCCAATAAAAATGGTTTGCTCTTGCATATTCCTACTAGTTTTCCAAATTAATCCTGCGGATACATAGAATTCAGAAGAATATGTAAGTGAGTCATACACAGCATCTCTTTCTTTTAACAACGGTTCTACCAATTGATATGCTTCCACAAATAATTGAAATTCAATTTCTTGATCTGTTTCTTCAATCTTTGGAAACTTAGAAAGTTCTTCCGTCAAGCCCTGATCAATGAACCGACAAAATCCTTCAAATTGGATCTGATTAAACCCAGGTATTGTCGACATTCTCTCATTTCTATCCCGGAACATTTGAAATGAATTTCCCATTTATAGAAAAATCCCATTATTGGTCCATTCCTCGTCGAATCATAGAGATTGACCTAGTGTCGATGGAATTTTTATTCTGTTTACTGATTACTGAATCACATAAAATTTGACCCAATTCCATACCATAAATATGCAGAGTAGGGGCTCGGTTTAACAATACAGGATGCCCCCGCATAACTTCCTCAAGTATTTCCCATACAATGGGTTCTTTTTCCCGAATTTGACTCTTAGCAACTGCTATGTTCGAAGCAAGATCTTGTCTAATTAGACCGCGAATTACAAATGTCTGAAAAAGTTCTATTGCAATTTCACGAGGCAATCCACATTGATGTAATGAAAGTGAAGGACCCACAACAATGACGGAACGCCCTGAATAATCGACCCGTTTGCCAAGAAGAGTCTCCCGAAACCTTCCCTCTTTACCTTCAATTACATCGGAAAATGACTTGTAAACTTTATTATGACCGTCCCTCATTGGTTGTCCCCGGATTCCATTATCCAGAAGTGTATCTACAGCTTCTTGGACCAATTTCTCCTGACACATTACTAATTCGCCCGGCGTAGACCTACTTGTTGTTAATAGATCGGTAAGAGTATTGTTCCGATAAATAACTCTTCTATAGAGTTCATTAATATCCGAGCTCATTAATTTGCCTCCATCGATCTGAATGATTGGTCTCAATTCGGGAGGAAGAACTGGTAATAGACACAAAATCATCCATTCTGGTTCTATATTTGTTCGAATGAAATGCTTAGCTAATTCCATGCGTCTAACCAAAAAATCTTTTCTTCTTCCAACTTTTCGATCTTCCCATTCATTCCCTGTAGACCCTTCTTCCGCTAACTCTTTCCATTCTGCCAACGAGAAATCGATAATAGTTCGCAAATCCAATTCGGATAATTGTTCTCGGATAGCACTTGCTCCAGTAGATATTTCTCGATTTCGAAAGGTATCGAAACCTTGGATAGTAAAAAAAAGTGGGATGCTGTATTTCCAAGATTGGATTTCATATTCGAATAAACCTCGTAATCGTAAAAAAGTAGGTTTTTTAGCTATGGGCCTAGCAAAAGAAAAATTGGGATAGAAGCCTATACTCTAGGATCTCCCCCCTTCAAAGCCGGACGTGAGAGTTTCCTCTCATCCGGCTCAAGTAGTTACAGCAAATAAAAAAAGAAAGGATTTCTCGCTTTCAAATTCTAGAAATTCTGGAAAATATCCAACCCCCCAAAAAGATCTACTCCAGGGTTAGAGACTCCTCAATAAACAAAAAATGCTAAAAGATTTTCTTTTGAGCTATTTGAGAGTTATTCAACTTGAGTTCTAAGTGCAAATGATTTTTTTCCAAAAAAAGAAGAATCGAAAGAAGAATAGAAAGGGGACTCAATTTCGAGTCTAATTTATTTGATGATTTTATGAATCTATTTTTCTTTCGAATTTTATATACATAACTAAACTAAAAAAAAAATATTTTTTTTCTCGAGCCGTACGAGGAGAAAACCTCTTATACGTTTCTAGGGGGGTATTATTTATATAATCTATCCCAATGAGCCATTTATCAAATCGTTGCAATTGATGTTCGGTCCCGAAGAGAAGGAAGAGATCTTCGGAAAGTGGGTCTTTATGATCCAATAAATAATCAAACCTATTTAAATGTTCCTGCTATTCTATATTTTATTGAAAAGGGTGCTCAACCTACGGAAACTGTTTATGATATTTTAAAGAAGGCAGAGGTTATTAATTGATTTAATTGAATTAAATTCAAAAAGAGATTGGGGTGATTCATATATTTATTTATTATTTGGTATAAGACCTCTCCTTCTTAATTCCCACCTTCTCTTACTCTTCTATTTCTTATTGTTCCCATAAGATATCATTTAAAAATGAATGATTCAAATTTATGTTATTAATCTAAGATGTATACCAAGTCAACAAATGAAGAAGTTGATCTTGATATTGACCAAGTCAATAAATGACTTGGATCTCGTAATCTAGCAAATTTTTACACTCCCTTCAATTGATTTGAAGGTTTTCGTTGGAACTCTACTAATAAAAAAAACAACAAAGAATCAAACTTGCTTATTTTTTTTTTATTATGTATATTAATTACAATTTATTTTTCTTAATTATAGCTACACCTCCTTAACTACCTCTGCATCTTAGTTAGATAGTGCCAATCCAACACAAGTTTTTTATTAAACTTTATACATACTTCGATTTTTTAGTGATATAAAATCTATTTTTTTTTTGAAAAATTATTTTCGAATTTAGTTTTCATTCTTTATGCAATTGAATTTCTTTATTACATTCTACAAATAATTGAATTTTTTTAACATACATATTGACAAGAGTGTAATGAACAACTATAATTCAATGGTAGATAGATCTATATCTATTTGGGTTGCTAACTCAACGGTAGAGTATTCGGCTTTTAAGTGCGGCTAGGATCTTTTACACATTTGGATGAAGCAAGGATTCGTCCACATCATCGGTAGAGTTTGTGAGACCACGACTGATCCTGAAAGTAATGAATGGAAAAAAGAGCATGTCGTATCAATGGATAATTATGAGATTGTTTCGTTCTTCGAAACTCCCTGTTTGGATTCTTGGAACGATACGAAAAAAATTCAAAGTTAGGTTGATTAAATACATGGATCGAGCCTTATGGCTCTAATTGGAGGAAAAAAAGCAACGAGCTTGTGTTCTTAATTGGAATGATTACCCGCCCTATATAAATGTTAAAAATATATTGGTGACTGATGCGGGAAGCTTTTTCTTGGAAGTCTATTATCCATTTTTTCGTGAATCCTAACTATTAGTCATTTCCCATTTTAGGGTGTAGATGAATGTGTAGAAGAAACAGTATATTGATAAGGATACTTTTCCAAAATCAAAAGAGCGATTGGGTTGAAAAAATAAAGGATTTCTAACCATCTTCTTATCCTATAAAGAAAGACCAATTAGATGGAAAAATAGCGAGTCCGTTGATAAGTATATTTGTCTCCGAGGTATCTATTAGTTCTCATCTCTATTAGTTCTTACAAGGATACCTTGTTTTGACTGTATCGCACTATGTATCATTTGATAACCTAAGAAACCCCCTACTTTTACTTTTGTTTCGGATCTTTTTTTAAATGGAGCAATTCCAAGGATATTTAGATTTATTTAGATCTTGGCAAAACGATTTCTTATATCCACTTATTTTTCAGGAATTTATTTTTGCATTTGTACATGATCATGATTTCAATTTTGATAGGTCTATTTTGTTGGAAAATAGAGGTTATGACACAAAATATAGTTTATTAACTGTGAAACGTTTAGTTACTCAAATGTATCAACAGAATCATTTGAGTCCTGTTAATGATTCTAACCAAAAAGAATTTATTGGACACAAGAAAAATTTATATTCTCATCTGATCTCAGAGGGATTTGCAGTCATTGTGGAAATTCCATTTTCTAGGCAATTCTTAATGTAACGACCCCAAAACCACCCTAGGAGTTAGGGACGTTACACGCCGCGTATCTATTACCTAATAACGCAAGGCTCTAACATACGAAACCCAAAACTGAAACAAGTACACTTTTATTAACTGAAAACAGATTACAAGGTTTATCTGACATTACATGCAGAAGCCAAACTACATTACGTCACATAATCAAATTACAAAGGGCCTTAAGCCACAACTACAAATACAAAGCGAAGGACGATGCAGAAAGCAGAGCGAAGTCTTCAAAGGAAACTTAAACCTGCAAATCAGACGGAAATAGGGGTGAGCCAAACTATAGCTCAGCAGGTGATAAACTTCATCAGCTGAGCATGCTCAAAACATATACTGAACATAATCATATACTAATACATAAGCTTAGCAAATCAGACTGGAAGTTGTAACATAAATCAGATAGAGAATGAAGCTTTCTCAAATCAGAGGAGTGACAAGCCAGAACCGAAATAGAAGTTTGTCAAATCAGAGCAAAGAAGCAGGAACTGAGCAAACCGAACAGAAGTCTTAAATCAGAACAAAGCAAACCACAAACTCAGAAGTTCATAACAGAAGCTCAATCAAAACAGAGGTGGGACACTAGACACCAGCTGACACATCAGAAGGACTCACATAACGTCCTATGGATCCGAAGATCCCACAACAGAAGCCGTAGAGACAGCTATGGACCCGTCGGTCACTAAACATCCAAGGGACCCTGAGAGATAGAACAGAAGGGAACCCAAGGGAATAACAGAAGGAATTCCTGCGCAGCATGCTACGGGACAGCCAGACCCTATCCAAGGCTCAGAAGCTAAACATCTAGGTCCCAAAACAGAAGCTTTACAAAACGAAGCAGAAGCCTTTAACAGAACAGAGCGGAGGGACGAAGCACATCAAACGGATCATAATCCTTATCAAAAAAAGGTCATATACTGACTAGCAAACACGAAAACTAAACAAAAGCGTTGAAGCTCAAACACTCTTTCAGAGCAAATCAGAGTTCAAAGGCTTATCTAAGACTTTCAAATTAAAGTACACATATACATGTGCTAAAACATATTAGATCAGATAGTACTCGAAAAGAGGAATCCAACGCCGCAAACGGCACTCAAAACGGAGCTCAAACGAAGAAGTTATGCTAAAACAAAGGCCGGTCCGAACATGCGTCCGACCTTGCATGTTCGGACCCAATTCGAGAGTCTGAAATTCCTCCGGCGTATGATGTCCGAACTTCAATGTTCGGACACATGTTAGGACATACCGAAAACTGCAAAATCACTTACGGAAATCAGCCAGAACCAAGCCACAAATCCCCCACAAAACATACATAACTTATTGTAGCAAATTAACCAATCGAAAACACATTTCCATGGGGTTTTAACGCATCAAACGCACATCAAAATCAACCAAAAACATCACCAAATCAAAGAGTTAAAACAATATATACGAAGAACAAACAAAATCAGAAATCCCCATGGACGAACACACACAACCGAATCCATTCACCACCTACCTCACATCCGACGCTAAGCCATCTCTGTAGACTCTACAATCTGCTCCACTCGAATCCTCGCTCAGAATCACGAACACTCGAACACATCGAAAAGAACCAACACCGGAAGGAGGAGCAAGGAACTTGAACGAGAACAGAAACCCCCACTCAGAATTCCTAACTCGAGATTGACGGACTCGAATCACCAACGACGCTGCCAGCACTCTAGTTAATCGATTTACAGAGAGGAAGAATTGAGAGGAAGAAGAAAAGGGAAGGAGAAGGGATATGCACGCAGAGCGGGAGTTGAGAGGGGAATGTTAGAAACTGACGTGAGGGAAAGATCGTGAAATTAAATGAAGGGGGAAGGAAAATAAGAATGAGGTATAATAAAAAGGAAGTTTAATTTCGACTTATTTAATTAATAGCAAAACATAAAAAGGACCTTCCCTCTAACTTTGGATAATCAGCCATAAATGACATAATCCCACTAGAATGAAAAGAATAATACTATTATCCTCCCTTTACGGAACCGAAACGAAATAAGAGTAGAATAAAAATAAAAAAAACTGGGGCATAACATTATACCCCCCTTAAAAAGAATTTCGTCCTCGAAATTCGACGAAACCCAGAATACGAGCAGATGCACTTCAAGTGCAGGAATACTACAATCACTAAGGCATGCAAAAAGAAACTCACAGATCGAAAGGTCAACCACACAGGGAGCTGACACTCAGAACATAACCTATAACTGATAGACTGACAGAAGGACAAGCAACAGAATATTACTGACACAAAACCTTAGAGCACGGAAGGAACGCTCTCGTCTCATAGAGCTAACACTCAGAACTTGGTAACTGACTTGCTGACAGAAGGAACAAAGCAAAGGCAACTAAGAACTAAGCCTGGTAGCACAGGAGCGGTACCCAGACTCACCGCTGACTAACCGTCGTGGAACATAGTAGCAGATCCCTACAAGCTCAGACTAAGGCACAAGAAACACACTCCACATCGCTATCCTTACCCGGGCTAACACACCAAACCTACTGGCTCAAACGCTAACAGAAGAACGAAACAGAAGGTTACTGGAACTTCCTCAACTTACTGCTAACTGAATGACATAAGAGCACACTAGGAGGTCACCAACACTTAGTCTTGAAGCACAGGAGAAGCACTCAAGCACCTTAGAAACTCGCATTACAAAGATCCAGCCTTCAGAACATACTAGTGGACTCACTAATAAAAGGAACAAAGCAAAAGATTACTTAACCACTTAACCTTATGGCACCGAAGGAACACTCACAATCTCAGAGCTCTATCTTACACGGGCCAGCTCATCGAACCACAGATGGTCTCGCTGACAGAAGGAAACAAATTAGGAGATCGCTAAAACGCTCAAAACTCTCACACTTCCAGAAGCTCTAACTTTGCACGAGCTATCACACAGACCTCTCAGACTGACTCACCAACAAAAGGATCAAGACAGATAATTACAGAAGGTTAGGCTCGAAGCATATGCACAACACTGAAACTCACTACTGACAAGCTAACAGAGGAACTCAACAGAAGATTAGCCTAAAGGTGCAGGAAGAACACTCACTCATTTTAGAGGTTCTAACCTCATAGAGCTAGCACTCAAAGTTCAAGAAGCACAAAAAGATGACCACTCATCTCAAAAGCTCTACCTTGCTCGAGCTAACACACAACCTCACAGGCAGATTCACTATCAGAATGAGCGAAACACAAGATCACAGAAGGCAAAGGTAAAGGACTAGAGCAGCACTCACACTCGTTGCTGACTGACAAACTGAAGGGACATAACAGAAGATTACTAACACTCAGCCTAGAGACACAGAAGAGACGCTCAACTCTCTCAGAAGATGTCCTTATCTAATGAATCAAACAAACAGGTCTCTCGAACCCACACCACAAGCCACTCAAAACCCAAAGCACAACACACTCTATGAAACATACACTGACGCACCCCTAGACACCCATCATACAACTCAGACCTCGTAATCCAAACCCACACCTCAACACAGAGCATATAGACCAAGCACACACCCGAACTTACATTACAACGCATCACCTTACTCAACTCATAGCCCATACTCATAGCACATTCAACACCGGCTAAGGCACAACGCCTAGTCAGAGCACCTAACTAAGACACCCCTGAACCCACATCACCACTCATCACCTTAACCAAACTCATCTGATTTCACACACATCTCACAGCCCGATCACAACGCACTAACTCACGTCCCAGAACACAACACAAACCCACGTCACCAGCACACAACCGAAGCACACAACTCTAACAAACCGGAACTTGCATTCGGTCATCCTTTTCCAAAGGACCCGACTCCCTCGGATTCAGTCTCAAGCACAAAAAGCACACAGACAGTCAGACACTACGCTTCCGCTGCGCTACTCTGTTAGTGGACAACCACAGAGCAGACGCACTCAATAGACTCCAAGAAACAATCAAATCATACAGCAAACTACAGTCAAATCACGCAGCAGGCAGCACACAACACATAACAGGCAAGGACACGGAAGCGTAGGCATGTAGACACCCACAAAACCCAAAGAAAGCCAAACCTGGCTCTGATACCACTAAATGTAACGACCCCAAAACCACCCTAGGAGTTAGGGACGTTACACGCCGCGTATCTATTACCTAATAACGCAAGGCTCTAACATACGAAACCCAAAACTGAAACAAGTACACTTTTATTAACTGAAAACAGATTACAAGGTTTATCTGACATTACATGCAGAAGCCAAACTACATTACGTCACATAATCAAATTACAAAGGGCCTTAAGCCACAACTACAAATACAAAGCGAAGGACGATGCAGAAAGCAGAGCGAAGTCTTCAAAGGAAACTTAAACCTGCAAATCAGACGGAAATAGGGGTGAGCCAAACTATAGCTCAGCAGGTGATAAACTTCATCAGCTGAGCATGCTCAAAACATATACTGAACATAATCATATACTAATACATAAGCTTAGCAAATCAGACTGGAAGTTGTAACATAAATCAGATAGAGAATGAAGCTTTCTCAAATCAGAGGAGTGACAAGCCAGAACCGAAATAGAAGTTTGTCAAATCAGAGCAAAGAAGCAGGAACTGAGCAAACCGAACAGAAGTCTTAAATCAGAACAAAGCAAACCACAAACTCAGAAGTTCATAACAGAAGCTCAATCAAAACAGAGGTGGGACACTAGACACCAGCTGACACATCAGAAGGACTCACATAACGTCCTATGGATCCGAAGATCCCACAACAGAAGCCGTAGAGACAGCTATGGACCCGTCGGTCACTAAACATCCAAGGGACCCTGAGAGATAGAACAGAAGGGAACCCAAGGGAATAACAGAAGGAATTCCTGCGCAGCATGCTACGGGACAGCCAGACCCGACTATCCAAGGCTCAGAAGCTAAACATCTAGGTCCCAAAACAGAAGCTTTACAAAACGAAGCAGAAGCCTTTAACAGAACAGAGCGGGGGACGAAGCACATCAAACGGATCATAATCCTTATCAAAACAAAGGTCATATACTGACTAGCAAACACGAAAACTAAACAAAAGCGTTGAAGCTCAAACACTCTTTCAGAGCAAATCAGAGTTCAAAGGCTTATCTAAGACTTTCAAATTAAAGTACACATATACATGTGCTAAAACATATTAGATCAGATAGTACTCGAAAAGAGGAATCCAACGCCGCAAACGGCACTCAAAACGGAGCTCAAACGAAGAAGTTATGCTAAAACAAAGGCCGGTCCGAACATGCGTCCGACCTTGCATGTTCGGACCCAATTCGAGAGTCTGAAATTCCTCTGGCGTATGATGTCCGAACTTCAATGTTCGGACACATGTTAGGACATACCGAAAACTGCAAAATCACTTACGGAAATCAGCCAGAACCAAGCCACAAATCCCCCACAAAACATACATAACTTATTGTAGCAAATTAACCAATCGAAAACACATTTCCATGGGGTTTTAACGCATCAAACGCACATCAAAATCAACCAAAAACATCACCAAATCAAAGAGTTAAAACAATAATATACGAAGAACAAACAAAATCAGAAATCCCCATGGACGAACACACACAACCGAATCCATTCACCACCTACCTCACATCCGACGCTAAGCCATCTCTGTAGACTCTACAATCTGCTCCACTCGAATCCTCGCTCAGAATCACGAACACTCGAACACATCGAAAAGAACCAACACCGGAAGGAGGAGCAAGGAACTTGAACGAGAACAGAAACCCCCACTCAGAATTCCTAACTCGAGATTGACGGACTCGAATCACCAACGACGCTGCCAGCACTCTAGTTGATCGATTTACAGAGAGGAAGAATTGA